>WCAA01000121.1:0-47076 GCA_010623925.1 Antarctomyces pellizariae | reverse complement strand
ACCGGAGTGTTTACAGCTGGTGGGTTTCCGGTTGGTGGGCTGACAACTGGAGTGTATATAGCTGGTGGAGTCGAAGTTGGAACAACGACAAAAATTGGCACTGTAACCACGACTGGTGGTGGGTAGCCAGCAATTGGGGTGCTCGGTGTTGGTTGGATGTAAACCGGTACGGTGGTGCAGCCATAGCAGACCACTGGAGGTAGAGGAAGATAGATGGACGTTGTCACCACTGGAAACTTGACTTCTCCGGATGTCGTAGTAATCGTGACAACGACAGTTGATGGCTCGTAAACAGGTGGAGGGACCTGGCTGTATACTGGAGCACTTGGGGTGACGATAGTGAACGAAGTGACAACCGATGGCTTATCCCCTCCGTATGTGATGGTAACATACTTTGTGGTTGGAGGTGACTGGGTTGTCTTTGGTGGAATGTAGCTGATGGTGCATCCACCCTGGCCAGGATTACCACACTTTGTAACTGTCACAGTCTTTGGCTCGGTAACAACATAGGTCTCAGTACCATGAGTCCAAGAAGTTGGGGTCGAGCAGTAGGTGATGTACTCAGAGACAACCGTGCTTAGGATATGTTAGTAACAACCTCAATCAACAAGGAACGGGAGAAGACGCGACATACGTGATGTACTCTGGCTTCTCTGGCTTCTCATTTTCATCCACTGGATACTCAGGCTTTTCGCTTGGCTTTGGGCCACCTGGCGAAGGCGCAGTGTGGTAGGTATTCGCTGGCTTGGAAAGCGTGCAGGGGCAGTCGTAGATAATAAGAGTGGTGGCCTTGGTGACAGTGATCTTTTTTCCAGGAGCATACTCAACAACGGTTGGCTCTGGGCAGTACTTTTTTATGTTAGCTGAAGCATGGCGGTTTCATCATTGGTGAAAACTACAGTGGTCAAGACGTCGGTCACGATGTATGTCTCATAGGCAACCTCAGAAGACTATCATGGCAGTTAGACAATCACTCAATGGTATTAAGACTTTGGATGGCTTACAGTGGTGACGTTGGTATAGTACGCAGCGTTAGAGAAAGCAACAAGGCCAAAGGCCGAGAGAAGAATTCCGAAGACCTTCATCTTGAACCGACACTTTGCGAAACGAGTGTCGATGAAGTTGGGAACTTAAGTGGACTTCAGTAGGTCCGAACAAGAACTGACGTCTAGATCGACAAGTGGGAATTGAGCGTGAAGATGGAGGTGAAGAAAAAGAAAGAAGGGAACTCTGGAAAAGATGGGAGAGGCCAAGGACTTATACCTTGAGGAAGCCATGTGAGCGACGCTAGAGCGTGCAGCAATCTTTACAAAGTGAGTGGAGACATTTGGTGACGCAATTGCACCATTTTTGGTGTATTTGAGGCTAAGTAATGGTTGTTTCCCTGTCGGTGCTTGATTGTGGTGTTGAAGGCAGTTGAGGAGGAAAGAGCGACTTCTCGATATGGCCTTGCGGATGTCGCCGATTGGCCGGGCCACGAACCTTGGCGTACCATGACCTTTGTGTGTAACGAGTCTCCATTTTTCGTTAGTCTTCCACGGGCTCTTTCAGCTAAAGGCACCTGCTCTTGATCTCAAAATGTGGTTTTTGTTGAGGGGTTGTCGCTTATCATGTCCGATATGCAGATCTCACTGAGGAGTGCGTAGACGATACGGCCATCTCTGAAACACAAAAAGTAGACGGCCGTTAAACTCTTGTGCTTCCAGAGTAGGAAGTGTGGAAGTAGTTGGGTCGGCCACCATAAACTCTTCCACGTGTCTGCCTCCACGACTAAAGAAATAAATTGTGGGCATACCTGCGCCTTGGTTGGAGGAAGGCAGGAGCAGCATGAAAAGTCAGCCCTCAAAGAGACAAATTGAAGCAACGTTAACCAAAAATAGCTTCGTCCACATAACTCGTCGTTATAGAAGGCCATATGAAGATAGCAATGCCTAAGCTTTCATCTTCTGCTCATTGAAGCGAAATGACCGTGTAACCAAACTTCCTCTAAACGACTCATGATACGGCACCCTGTTTCTTTTGTAAAATAATATGCAAGAACTTCCAAGAATAGCCCTTAAGAGAGTCACGATAAAGCCATCACTTCATGTCCTCTCCGCTTTATGAGCGCAATCTAGACCGACAACTTTATCCGAATCCGAACGAGCAAAACATCCGCCAAAAGACTGACAGAGGAAAGGCACCTACCATACCATACCAATTCAGGGAACGGAGCCTCCCAGTTGACCTCGTTCGGATTGCCAATCTGGCTCCCGCGGGCGTCGCTACCTTCCACATCGTCGTTTCTTATGGGAGATACATAGACCCAGAGCTACCTTCTTGCTTGGACAGCATGAGGCAGCTACGATACTGAGTAAGACCCAAGACTTCGACCATTGAAAGCAATAAAGCGCCTGCCATCTTCGGGATATCGAGCGCTGCGACGATTGCTGATAGAACGAACTTGCCAAATCCAAGTAGCTGTCCGCCAAGAAGTCAACATAACCACTCCACGATGGCCTCAAAATACGTCAACAACATAAAAACTTAAACTCTAACTTGCACGTAGTGGGCCTGATAGTTCAGTGGTAGAATTCTTGCTTTGGGTCATCGTATTCAAATTGTAAGAGGTCTCCGGTTCGATCCCGGATTAGGCCCCTTTTTGCCATTTTCGCAATTGCAATCACAATCATGCAGGTAGCAACCCTTCCTAGTGCCCATGGATGGTGTTGTAGGCCGGCTCCGATGACAGCTAATTGGTTGTGGTGGCCCTTCCTCAATTGATAACATCATTTTAGATGTTCCTGCATCCAGTTGACAAGTACGCACATCGTGTCCAGTATTACACAATTCCCACAATGTCGTTGTCTTGTTTCCGTACAAGGTTTGCGACCACGATTCTGACGTGTTTCGTCCCTGATCTGAACATCAACAGCATTTCGTGATACTATATCTTGTCCCTTGGATAAAGTGAGACTACTTACTGTTTGGAAACGTGTGTTTTTGACACGATGACATCATCTCAACGTGTGATTCTCTTTGCGGAGGATTTAGTTCTCTGACCTCAATAATGCAATTTGATGCACTATTTTAAAGGTCCCCTTTTGAAACTGATTCACAGCAGCAATAATCGATGTTGGAGAACTCTGCTCATGGTATGAGACTCGCTTTTTGATGAATTCTGATTGCGAACTTGCTTCTAATGGGCTGTTTGGTGTTTGGAAAACGCAGGAGGGAAGTAGTTGTGAGATCCTATTAACAAATGTTAGTGTTCGCTGCCGTATAATAAGTTTAAATGAGATGCTTTTGGGTTTCAGAGGCATCAGTCCTGCATCTCAAAATCCTCCTCGAACATTACTAGTTGCCATTGCCTTTTGGAATTCAGCAAAAATTGCGGTGAAGAAACCCTCTTTCGTGATGTGTGAGCATCCAGCATGCATTTTCTTCTCAATTTCTCGTCCGTGAGCTTGCTTTAGAGGCCCAAAGCATCCTATGTCTAGAGGCTGAAGGAGGTGAGATGCGTGGGAAGGCATAAAAACTGTAACAATGTTGTTCTCTTTGCAGTAAAGTTTGAAAACTGTTGAATGATAGCTCTCATCGCCATCTAAAACAAGGGGACGATGCGCGCTTTGTGTGTATATCAGAATGCTGTATCCATTCTAGGCTCTTCTAATTTGTCGTCTAACTATTTTACGTTGTATCAATTACCCAATATGTGGGTAAGGAACTGTTGTCGTACCAAGATGAGAGATGGCGTTGACATGTTTGAATTGAAATGGTTTCTGCAACTGCAAGGTTATCGTGGTTGCGATAAGCGCCTGGCCAGTTCGTTTATCGGGTACGTTATACGACGTTCTATAGAACCTTGGTATAACCAAGGTGTTAGTGCTAAAACGCCGTCCTCATCCCTGGCCCGCGCGCCTATCTCGTCCACCACCGCCATCCTTAGCCGCTTTAATGGGCTTAAAAACTGGCGCTTCCACGACACTGCCACTATGGATTTCTTCATTGGGCAGGCGGATCAGAATCAGTATCGTGCTCATCGTGCTCATCTTCCTCGTCCTCCTCCGAGGACAAGGACTTCGCATCCCACCACTCGTCATCATCCGTCGGTTCAGCGTACTCATTTTCCAGTCTCAGCTCCTGTTCATCTTGGCCCCACTAACGGCTCTTATGCCAACCACTAGGACCAATGAACCACCCGATCAAACTCTCACCCTTGGCCTCCAGTTCATCCTAGTAGATTTTTTTGAGACCCTTAACCTTGGTATCCTTCGCCAGTCTCCCATCGCGGCGAGCTTTCCTAAGAGCCAACTCCTTATTCCTCTTCTGCCCCACGATGTTCTCGCGCGCAGCCACTCTCGCCTTTTTGGCAAGCTTGTCTCTTCTCTTCTGGAGATACTTCTGACGCTGACGCTTCTTGTCTTCGTCATCACTCACATACATTTCCTCATGAGTAGGCTCTAAGTTCTCCCCAGTTTTAGGGTCAACATTCGCCAGGCAAGTTAGGATATCTCTTACCGTTCTCTCACTATGGTACACTATCTGCAGCCACTTCAGACCCGGCACCCATCTCGGCACAGCGAAATTACTCTTATGTGGACGTCGAGCAGGATCGCGCATACACAGTGAATGATGCATTCCATGCGGGTACACGCTGGTCACCTCCCTTGCATTCCGCCTCGCATACATCTTCATAACATGCGCCATAAGGCCGTTGATCGTCTCATGAAAGTCTCTGCTTATGCAGTACGGTGTCAACAGATTCTCGACCTCCATCTGTGCTGCCAGATCAAGGATCAACTCTGGATACCTGGCCAGCTTCTCAAAGAATGGTAAAAGACCAGTGGGAGGGATAGCGACATTTCCGGCAGTATCGCGGAAGCGCTTTCGTGGTGAGCGTGCTCGTTCGGATCGGAGATGGCAGAGAAAGGAACCATGAGATCTTTGTCTGTGCCTTCATGTGGGAGAGGAGATTGCCTAGGTCGGCGTCGATGCCTCTCATGTCCACATGGTTGTTTGAGGTTTCTTTACGTCGTCGTACAAGCCCTGCGATGGACGCATTGTCGTCCCTGCCTATTGAATCTTATTTCCATTCGTCGGAATCCATGCCTGGATCTTGTGGATCGACGTCCATACGCATGTCAACATTCTCGTTGCCCAGCCGGCATGTACCAGGAGCGTCAGATATGTCTTCATCTTCGTCGCCATGATCTTCCACCGTGGTAGAACCAAGACTTGGTGCTGCACATAAGCGACTCCAAAGCGGCTATGATTGTGGGAGAGCGCCTTTACCTTCGTTGTCTGACCCATCGGCGGCATTAAAGTCGAGCCACTGGGAGCAACAAAGGGACTTTTGACAGGAGAGGAAAGACCTTTCTTCTGGGTCTTATCTTGATATCCTCTGGTATCACCTGAGCGATGACTTCCAGCATTCTCGTCCTTAAAACCGTCGGAGTTGCCATCAGAACTGCCGTCCTCTTTATCGCTAGTTTGCTTATCGTCCATCATGGTAGCATCGACTCCTTCGGCAGGCGTCCTCGGTTGCCCATCTTCTCTAGCAAACGCCATACCCCCAACCTCGTTTGTCCGCTACATGAAAGTCTTCGGCTTCGGCTTCGGCTTCAGCTCCTTGCTGCGTTGGTTGCTGATGATGTTGCGCGGGCTGGCTGTGGATGGCCAGGCCTGCTTGTACCCAAATTGCAGTGAGTTGCCGGTGAGGTCGAGCATCACTTATCAGTCCTTCGATTGATTGCCTATTGGATTGAGTGCGATGCTTGGGTTTATTGATGAGTTCGCGGGTGCTGTGTCTGCTGCAGGAGGATGAGATGTACTGTCATTGTCGCCCTGTATCGGCTGTACTGTCCCATTAGAGGTGCGGGTTACTGGCCGACGTCCCTGCCGAGTAGTGCGGCTTTGTGTAGGTGGTTCTCCGTCGTGGATGTCCATCGCGTCGTCTCTTTCTCTTCTGTCGGACAGTGCGAGTTCCTGTTGCGGTTGTGTTTGACATAGATGTTGACGTGGGGGAGTCTGTTGAGTGTTTTCCGTTCTTTGTGTTTGTGCTCGAGAGAGGCAGTCTTGAAAGCGAATGCTCGCACGAGAAGTTTGATCGTCGTCATCGGAATCTGAATCCGGATCGTCGTGTGAAGACATATTAATATCTCCAAGGGAGATGGCTGCGTTGTGTGAGTTGAGGTTGCTCGGCTGGTTGGTGTGGCTGTGGTTCGGCTGCATAGTTGCACGCTTCAGTTAAAGCATTATGTTTGAAATCCGCGGCTTTGTTTACAGGTTAGTGCTGTTTAAACATCTTAGCACTATTGTGGTCAATACGCTAGGGTGGATAGGGCGAGCTCCGCGGCACCTTAGGCTGGACGGCCTTGCTGTACGCAGTTCTTCTAGAAGGTCAAAATTTGCAAAAAAGCAGTATTGGTTTTTAACTCACAACCTGGGAACACCCACTAATCCCTCGTAGGAGCGGTGTTGCCAACTGGGCCATTCTGGCCTTTTATGAGAATATTGTCAAAGTGGGCTTTAAGGACTTACTGCAGAGATGCGAATGCTACACCGTGAGTCTTTTCGCCACATTCTGAGGCCGTAAGGGAGGAAGATTAGAGGGAGGAAACGGAGGGAAGAGTGGTGTCGAGTTTCAGTTGTAGTTAGGGAGCGAGCGAGTCGGTACACATTTCATCTCACATAGACAGAGAACAAGAGCTTTCGATCATCACGTATCTTCATTATAATATCAACGCCGAGCACCACCGCCCCCCAAATGCTATGAACTCCATGGCTCATGAAGTGTCAGAGCCGTATATCGCTAACACAAATTACATCACTGCCTCCCATTTAGAAGAGCAGCCTAAGCCTCAATCTCATCCACAGGGACATCTTCCAAATCCTTGCTAATAATCGTATCCGACACCTTCCAAACCTGGACCATGTTGTCCTCGGCCGCGGAGCAGACGACCCATGGCGCGTTCTGGTTCCAGGAGAACTCGGTGAGGTGGTTCGTGTGGCCGCCGTGCATGAAGAGCCTGTGGTCACTAGTGTTAGCATGAGCATTGTTGCAGAAAAATACAAAGCAAGGGTTGTACTTACAATTCTGGTCCTCCATCCTCTTGGTCTTCTGGGTTTTGCTCTTCGCCAATCCGGCTGAGGTCCCAGAAGATGACACGGCGGTCGTGGCTGGCACTGCCGAGGATGGCCATCTCCTTCGGATGCCAGGCGACGGAGGTTACTTGGTCGGTGTGTCCCTCCAGAGTCTCGAGCATAGCGGAGAGGTTGCGCATATCCCAGATTCCGATGTTCTTGTCTGCCGAACCGGTGGCGACGAGGTAGTCAGAAAATGGGTTGAACGCGAGAGAGTTGATGGCGTCGGTATGCCCGTTCTCCTTGCCAACAGCGACAGCCTTATCGGTATCGGCGCCACGAACATCGAGAATCTGGAGCGACAAGTCATCGGAGACTGTGCCGATGAGCGATCTATGGATTGGGTGGTACTGGACATCGTTCACGACAGCAGTGTGGTGGGTATAAGTTCTGGATGGCCTCACGATCTTATTGTTGACGTTAACCACCTTCAGATCCCACAAACACACAGTCATATCCTCACTTCCGGTCGCCAACTTTCCAGCCTCATGTGGGTTCCAGCACAGACCGAAGCCTTCCTTCTTATGCCCTCTGAGCTCCGCTTGTGGGTTCACAGTGCCAGTTGGCATGCTGCTGTGCTTGCTTCTATCGAAGACCAAGATCGTGCCGGTATTAGTCATCGTCGCAATGATGTTAGGATTTTGTGGCTGATATCTCGCCTTGTTGACTTCACCAGGGTGGTCGATCCTCTGCTCAATAGTCATCTTGACCGGTGGAGCGTCGTCTTTCGACGCATTTCCGTAACCCCCAATCTCGCCCTTCTCCTCGTCATAGTCGCGCTCGTTTGGAGTGAGGTATGTTGGGAGCTCGACGCTTGCGATCTGAACATAGTTTGGAACTTCGCCGGAGGTGTGAGTGCCGATGAGGAGGCGGTGGGTGTTGTACTTCTTGCCTGGGTGGGACTTCACGTCTGGGAACCATTGGGTTGTCAAGGTCGGCCATTCGAGAGCGGTGCTGAGGATCATGTCGTAGAGGAAGGGACTGTTCTTCTTCCATGTCTTGTACTCTAGGGGGTTGAGTTAGCTCGGCGCATTGGTGCTGGCGCAATGGATATTAGGGCCGTACCTTCGTTTATCAACTTCTGCTCCTCATCCTGAAGTGTGTCTTCGTGGTTCATATCGTTATCCATGGTGACTATTATTGCTGAAGTTAGATCGACTCGGAAGTAAAGGCATCGAATGTGAACGTAGCGCCAACAAGAAATCCTCGTTTGATGTCGCAAGGCTTCTCAAGCTTCAAAATGCACTTTGGAGCTCCAATGCTATTGTGAGACCGAAGTAAGCTCTACTAACCGGCAGAATTGATCCAGAGAGGTTGAACAGTTATAAGCTTCTTAAAGAAAGTTGTCGGAAAGTGGTCCTTGTATACTCCAATAGCTGTCGCGAACTGGATAAGAGGAAGCGCGTCTAAAGTGGTTTGGGGTCCTTATCACAGACGCGGTGCCCGGTAGCGCGAAACCTTAAACCCAAGGGTGACAGGCAGGGGCCCGTGCCTGACAGACGCGGACCTTGGAAAGTTGAAGTGCGGGTAAGGCTAGATACTCAGTCAGCCGCTTAACCACGGAGGCAACATCTACCACCTCGATCCCCACTAACTCATACTTACAGCCACCGGCCTCTGTCTTTCATTTACAGTCATATTTCTGCGAGGATACCATACCTTCACGTACACACGCAGCTGATTGTTCTTTGTTGTAGCGCATTTGCTTAACGATTGCAACGAATCCACAACGCCACGACTATACGCTCACCAGACACTACGCATCCTTATTAGTATTCGCAACAGTTCTAGTAAAAGGCATTCAATATGGGTGTCCCCAAGTTCTTCAGATGGATGAGCGAGAGATATCCGATGATTTCTGAGCTCATCGCAGAAAACCGCATTCCAGAGTTCGATAACCTCTATGTATGTCCCGCCACAAGCGCAATGGCTCGGGATTTGTACTAACGGTTTACTAGCTTGACATGAACGGTATCATTCACAACTGTACGCACAAAGAGACGGACTCGATAACGTTTCGCATGACCGAGGAGGAGCAGTTTGTGGCGATTTTCAACTACATTGAGCACCTCTTTGGAAAGATCAAGCCAAAGAAGCTCTTTTTCATGGCCATTGATGGCGTTGCACCAAGAGCCAAGATGAACCAGCAGCGTGCTCGTCGTTTCAGAACCGCCCTCGATGCTGAAAATGCTCGACAGAAGGCGATTCGTGAGGGTACAGAGATGCCAAAGGAGGAACCCTTTGACAGCAACTGTATCACTCCGGGAACGGCGTTCATGGCGAAGCTGTCGCAGCAACTCAAGTACTTTGTGAACAAGAAGGTGTCTGAGGATGCCGATTGGCAGGGCGTTGAGATTGTTCTCTCTGGACACGAGGTTCCAGGAGAGGGAGAGCACAAGATTATGGAGTACATTCGTCTTGCAAAGGCGCAATCGGACTACGAGCACAATGTCCGTCACTGTTTGTACGGACTGGATGCCGATCTTATCATGTTGGGGCTTTTGAGTCACGACCCGCACTTCTGTCTTCTGAGAGAAGAGGTTAAGTTTGGCCGCCAGACGAAGAGCTCGAAGCCTCAAGATCTGGAGCACCAAAACTTTTATCTGATGCATCTTTGTTTAGTACGCGAGTATTTGGAGCTTGAGTTCCAGGAGCTTAAGGAGCCAGGCAAGCTTGGTTTCCCATTCGATCTTGAGCGTATCATTGACGATTTCATCCTTATGTGCTTCTTCGTTGGCAACGATTTTTTGCCCAACTTACCTAACTTGCACATCAACGAGGGTGTGCTGTACAAGATGTTTGAAGTGTACAAGCAAATGCTGCCGACTATCGGGGGTTACATCAACGATGGGGGTGTTATCAACATGCCACATCTGGCAGAACTTGTCAAGGCTTTGACTGAGCACCTGGAGAAGAAGTTCTTCAAGGATGAGACGTCGAATGACAAGTTTTTGAAGGGAAAGAGACTGCCTGCAACCAGAGCAGAGCCAGTTGAAGAATTAAAGAAGGAGGAGAAGGGAGTCACTACTCTCAGCACGGCCCAGAGTGCTCTCTGGAAGCAGATTAGAAAGTTCTACCAGAACAGACCAGAAGGTCTTTTGGAGATGCCTTCTATCCTTCCAGCTGGTGACAGCAAGGTTGTCCAGAAGATCGCCGAGGAGCTTAAACTCCAGTGGAGGACTGCACCAGATGACAGCGGCCGCCGCCACATTCAGATCTGGTTCCCGGACGCAGAGACCGAGGACGATGAGGACGACGTTGCAATGCCGGTTATCAGGAAGTACGACAACGCTAAGATTGTTGATGTCACGGCTCAAGACGCCGAGCTCCAGAAGGAAATCAAGGAGGCGAAGATGTACGACCAATGGAAGGACAAGTACTACGAGGGAAAATTCGAGTGGAAGCGCGATAACGAGGTGGAGTTGACCAAACTGGCTGAGAACTATGTTCAGGGCTTGCAGTGGGTTCTGTTCTACTACTACAAGGGAGTTGCTTCCTGGTCGTGGTTCTACCATTACCATTACGCTCCTATGATCTCTGATATTCTCAAGGGTTTGAATGCCAACACCAACTTCGAATTGGGCCAGCCGTTCCACCCATACGAGCAATTGATGGGTGTTCAGCCAGCTCGCAGTAAGAACATTCTTCCATCCGTTTACCACGAGTTGATGACGGACGAGAAGTCACCAATTATTGATTTTTATCCAAGCCACTTCGACTTGGATATGAACGGAAAGAAGTCGGACTGGGAAGCTATTGTTAAGATTCCCTTCATCGATGAGAAGCGCCTCTTGGATGCTATGGCGCCAAGAAACAAGCAGCTCAGCGACGACGAGAAGGCTCGTAACGAGTTTGGGGTCTCCCTCAAGTTTATGTATGCCCCTGAGGTTGACTTCACCTATACATCTTCTTTGGTTGGTAGATTCCAGGATCTTGCGCACTGCCACTGTGTTGAGAGTGTCTTTGACCTGCCTACCGTTGATGGAACTGACTACTATGTTGGCCTCATGGAGGATGCCAAGCTTGGAGAGAACGCTTTGGCTGGATTCCCGACATTGGGTGCCTTGTCTTACACTGCTGATTTGGATGCCAGCGCTCGCGTTAACATCTTCCAGCAGGAGAGTAAGAACGAGAGCATGGTTCTGACTCTTTCGGATACCAAATCAAAGGTGGACATTGAGAGCGCTAAGTCCAAGCTTGGCCAGAAGGTTTACGTCGGCTATCCTTTCCTGCAGGAGGCCAAGGTTGTTTGCGTCTTCAATGCTGGAAAAACCTACCGATTGGCCGCAAATGGCTCAATCGAAGAGCACGGATCTACTGGTGCTGGCTTCAGCAAGAAGGCCGGTGAGATTAAGGAGATGTACACCAAGAAGAAGGGTGTCGACATTGGCGATGTTGAGTCATTAATGGAGGTCGAGATGCTAAAGGGTATGAAGATGTTGGCGGATGGCGCCACTGTCAAGGATTATGGTAACATGTCTGGCATGGAGGCATTCTACGCATCGCAGGTCATTGTTGACGAGGTCGTCAACGAGGACCAGAGATTCATTGAGAAGAAGGCTGTCCCAATTGAAGAGGAGTTCCCAATTGGATCTCGCGCTCTCTACATGGACGAGCCACACTACGGTCGCGCCGTCGGGATTAAGGGTCACAGTGGCAACAAGGCTGACGTTCAGTTCTTGAGCCTCGGAAAGGAGCCAAAGGTTGGCCGCGAGGTCATTGAGAAGGCCACCCAGGCGACGAGATACCTCAACCTGAACCAGCTTGTCAGAAGCTTGCCATTTGAGTTTAACACGCTCAACATGCTCACTTCTTCCGTTTACGTCACCGTCAACGGCAAGAGCCTCGACTTTGGACTCAGCCTGAAGAACAAGAAGCAGGAGCTGAAGGTCCCAGGATATACTCGCCTCTTTTACAACAACTTTGAGTACAGTGAGAAGGCGCTTATCTTGATCAGCGAGTTCATCACCAAATTTCCAGAGTTCCCATTCCACCTCGAAAGGCTTCTCAAGGAGAAGAGGAACATGATTTACAGCAGTGGAGGTGGCAAGTCTAAGGATGAGTTCCGTGCTGAGGACTTCCCTGGCGTCGATTTCCACGAGATGAACGCTTGGCTGAAGAAGAAGGGTGTCAGAGATTTTGAGAAGGTCGCCGCCGATGTGCAGCAGTTGGAGCCAGAGGTTGTCAAGACTCTCGAAGCTTCCATCGACAAGATCGTGAAGGCAGCTCCAACGCCAGATACCAAGGAGTTTAAGAACGTTGCCAGAGGTGCGCTTCTCAAGCCATCTGAAGTTGAGCATGTCCTCAGCAACCAGAAGTTCATCCTCGGGGATCGTATTGTCTATGCACAGGACTCTGGACGTGTGCCAATCTTTACCCGCGGAACCGTCGTTGGTACTTCCGTCAGCAAGCGCACCACCTTCCTCGACATCTTGTTCGACGAGACTTTCATGTCCGGCACCAACCTCGGTGGACGCTGCTCCGCACAGCGCGGCTCCACTGTGCCAATCACATCTGTCCTCAACCTGAGCAACCCACAGCTCGTCATCGACTCTAAGACTGGGCATTCTAAGCGCTCGAAGCAGCAGCCACAGCAGATGGCCACGGCTACCAGCTATGGTGTCCCAGCCGGCTCCGGTGCCCGCGGTCAGTTCAGAGAGGCGCCAGTCCCACAGCCAATGCATGGCTCCTACGGTGGCATTGCCGCCGGCCAGGCCTACACCGGCGGCGCAGGCCGTGGAAGAGGTGGTGCTGGTATGGTGAGCTACAATGCCCAGCCACCACCAGCTAACTTGCACGCCGGCCGCGGCGGACGAGGTGGAAGAGGCCGTGGTGGAATGACCTTTGTTGGCACTCCATCGCAAGTTTCCGCTGCTCCTATGAAGTTCGGTGACTTGCCGATTCGTGGTGGTCCGCCACAGCAGCAGCAGGTGAATGGATTTAATGGGGGTAAGAATGGCGAGGCGGGCTTCGTTCCAAGAGGTGGTGCTGCGCCACGTGGTAGAGGTGAAGTGCGTGGTGCTCCACAGCAGCTTCAGAACGGGCTTGCCGGAGGAAGGATGGGAGAGGTTGGTTTTACCCCAAGCCAAAACCCAAGAGGTGGTGCGATAGGTCGTGGTAGAGGGAATTTCCGTGGTAGGGGAAGAGGTGGAAGAGGTGGTCAGGGTCAGGCTGCTGCTGCTCCTGCTCCTGGCCCAGCACAGGGAAATTAAAAGGAGAGACTAGAAGTGTGCGATGATTTGGTGCTTTTGGTTTTTCTTCTTGATACAGCGACAAGCGAGCGAACTGTAACGCTTTGCAAAGTGGTGTTGGCAGGGCTCCTACTGCGACGGCGCTGGGCTAGCGAGGTGTTCTGGCTTTATATACTAGATTTTATAGATAGAGTGAGAATACCAACAGCGTGCGATTTGGCTTTAGCACTTCGAGTTTTCATTTTCATTCTAATGACAGTGAAACCCCATGGTTCCTTTAAAACCATGCCATTACGCTGTTCTCAGTTGCCAGCATACTGCAAATCATGGCGATTTAGTGAGAGCTTTCGGCAGCACGACAGAAGAAAGAACTTGGACTGTGGCTCCCTAATCTCAAGTTCCCGTTACCCCTTGGCTGCCTCGGACAGGTCTTCTGAATGGATCAACTGCATTGCAACAGGCTATTCGAGGGCTTCATTGTCATCTTTACGGCCTTTGGGTCCTTCGAGAGACCGACTTGGGGACTGGCGGCGGATATTGGCCAATTGGTGGTTTTAGGATGTCAAAAGCTTTCTATTGCAATCCCTCTCATTTGATTGATCTGATTGATGGTTGAGCCTGGGGTTTGAGGTGAAGAACGAACCTTGCCAGGGTTAGTAAAGTGCTTGGTTTGGCTTTGCACTGCGACATCACATGTTGCTGGCTGCAGGGTGGGAAAAGGTAAAACTGGTTGGTGGAGACTTAGTGTTGGCGGTAATTATGTGTTTTGCTATTTCCACACTCGTTCTGGGCCTGTTTGACAGCGAGAAGTCGGCATTGTTGCGCGTCTCAGTTTCAGAAAACGCGTGAAGAGATGACGCACAAAAAAAACCACAACTACACCAGTCAAGAAGAAACAATTCAATTTGAAGGAGAAATTTGAGTGATTCTGAAATACTTGTCCACAGGCAGTTGAATTGTCAAAACAAAGGACGCGGGGTTCTGAGTGGAAGAAGTAAACAAAGCAGCAACACCACGATCACTATCGCGACCCCAACGCGCATCTTCCTTTACTTTTTGTCGCGTCGCGTCACATTTGTTCCTGCACGCGCCATCTGCACAATCAGTGAGCCCCTTTTAACAAAAGAGTTATCAATCAAAAGCAAACCACATTAGAGCCGTTCGGATACAAATTGCTGTCAAAATATCGAACACGCTCAATATCTTCTTGTTCCAGTAAAAATGATTTTCGTTCTCTCAGATTAGACCCAGCGACCTCGCCAGTACGAAACTTGGCACCAAGAGGTCAGAATCGATGCGTTTCTATCTTCAGCGTCGCGGCGCTGCAAGGCCGACTCCACAATGCGGGTTTTAGTACTCGTGGTAAACAAATCTGCACCATGCCAGATCCAAGATTGGCTGGCTGGCCTCCAACCGCAATTCTTCTTCAACACCATCGCAGTGCGACAGTTGTCAATGAAAGTTCTCCAACCAAGGAAAGGTATGTTCCAAAGATTCCCCACCCCTCCGAAGAAAAGTGGGAGCGTCAATATAATTTAGTTTTCAACTAGCAAAAATCTATTCTCGGACGAATCCTCACTGAAATAGATAAAGCCCGTGCACTAGGTTGAAGAAGAAAAAAGGAAAGAAGAGGAGAAAGGTATGGAGGGAACAGAGTATATATATGCATGGCAAGAAATTTGGTAATTGCGCTAGTGAACGCTAGCACTGGCGGGGTGGGTCATACGCGAGGCGGCTGGGGAAGTGTGGCGCAAGGCTGTCAGGCTCCAGCAGGTTCCATCCAACTCGAAAGATGCCTAGCCGCACGTGAGCGAAGCCGCAAACGCACCCTAGGGCTTGCTGAGGCCTGAGCGACTCCCTGGCACAAACCTTCAGGGCGTGAAACAGCGAGTTCAGAGATGTTTTTGGCGTTGACGTTCAAGATCGCTTTTGAGCTTTCAGATGTGCAATTGTTTCGAATTTAGTTTCCTTCTTGAGACACAAATCTTGATATGCACTGTTTCTTGGTGTTCGAGTCAAGGTGCTACTGCCTGTCAGCCACCAGGATTACAGCGTGTCAACGCCAGAAGACAGCGGCACACCAACAGAGCAGAAGCTTTTACATCTGAAGAGAAGGGTACGAGGACAAGTTTGTAAGAATAGTATAACAATACGATTCCATCTATATGCAATAACTCGCTGTTCAGGTATCTACTCGCTCTTGCTTGTACACACAATGCTATAGTTATTTTCCTTCTTCCACTCAATTCTAATGCCTACCTTTTTACCTCCCTTTCCATTATTTCATCCGCATTGTCATTACTCCATCTCCTTATTACCCTTCTTCTCATCAATCTCTGCCGGCGTAGGCGGAAGCTCCTTAGCTGCCGCATTCTTCTCCTCTTCCACACCATTCCTCTTCGTCTCTTCGGCACTCTCTGCACTCTCGGGACTCTGAGTCTTCCTCCCTTTCTCCTCTTCTTTCTCCAGTTGCTCTGGTGTAGGCGGAAACGGCGGATCAGCAGCCGGTGACTCCATCTTAGGCGTCTCCGGCTCTTCTGTTTCAGGCGTAGGCACAGCTGCCTTCGGTGACGGCACATCCTCAGGTACTGGCATGGTAGGCTCAGGCGCAGGCTCTGGGGCAAGCGGCGCGTCTGTCTCCGGCAGCTCATTATCCTGCACTATCCCCACGATGTAAGCGCCAAGATCACCAGCCCCTTCAATGCGGGATATCTTAGATGAAAAGTGCTGGGCATCACGGGCCATCCTGTACGCATGTTAGCCACTATTTGTTGATTGCAAACATGTAGATTAGGACTTCTGCCTACCTCTCTTTCCCAGCTGCCGTCATCACTGTCGCAATCTGGAACGCCTCGCCCAACTGTTCCCTGTAGCTCTTCAACACCGGCTCCATAATTCTTAGCACAGTCGGTTCAGGCAAATGCTTATTGAGCACGCGATGCAGAGTACCCGTCTCCTTCGTCAAAGTCTCCATATACGGACTGACAGCCTTCTCGGACGGCTCATCCCAGCTGATTCCAGACATGGCACGGATACATATCGCCACTCTGCCAGACATGATATCAATAAGCTTCTCAGAAATACTGGATTGGTGCTCTTGGTACGTGCGTCGCACTTTATCAAACTCGATCATCAGAGCCGTTGTCTGCGGACCGATAGGCATATGCCGACGGATGAACTCGCGGACATAGGGAATAAGTCCTGAAATGAATGCCAGCGCACGAGATGCCAGAGCAAGGTGCTTGGCAGTGATGTGCTTCAAGCCAGCTACCCTTGTCGCGCCGGCACCGAGAATGAGTTGTGTGCAGCGAGAATTGAAAAGGCTAAAGTGAGCTATGAGCAGTTGTGCGACGTCAGCAGTCAGTGACGGAATGACGGTGATGAGCTCTACGTATGGCTCCATGCCACGTAGGCAGGCAACGGGCGAGGCAGGAAGAACGAAAGCCTCTTCGTTGATGATTGCTGGCCGAATCTCTTTCTTTGCTGGCGCTTCTGTTCCGTTTGTAGTATTGTTGGCAGGGAAGCTTTCTGACTCGTCGTATAACGACCAGATTTTACGGCCTCTCTCCCACTCTTCCGGATCGTGGTTGGCAGCCTCCAGTATATTTGTCAAGTGTTTATCGTCATCTTCGCTGAAGTCTTTGGCTGTCCACGTATCTGCATCCATGCTCTGTGCAAGGCGCTCTTGTTGCGCGTTGCCAAGGTGCCTCAAGAACTCCTTGATTTGGTTGTTGATCACAGTCTTCAGGTTTTGACCTGTCCTACCGGACACTGCCTCGCACTCGTTTGCAAATAGCAGATTGATGGTGAAGTATCTCAAGAACCTTGTGGGGTCGAGATTCGTACTCTGCTCATTTCGCACTCTCAAGACTTTCACGATCTGATTTTGTGCGATGTCCACAGCTTGGCCTAGCAAGTTGGTCAAGTCTAGGGCGTTGTGCAGATCCTCTTGGATCTTCCGTGAGGGATCTTGAGCAGTGCTACTTCCCATGCGACTATCGATGGAACCTATCTGTGGTGAGAGCGGATTCCTTGTGGGCGATAGCGTCCTCGAAGGCGACATCGCTCTGCTAGGAGTGGGCGAGCCAGGTACAGAACCATCCAAAGTAGTTGTGACATCGAGGAGAACCTTCACTTGAGTGCCGAGTCGTCTCAAAGCTTCACCCACACCTATATAGACCTTGATCAACATCTCTTCGGCATCACCAGGATCAAGAATCTTGAGGTTTCGAGCCAGCACAGCCGATCGTTCCTGCTGGTTACGTGGTCTATTACCACCAACTGTGGCCATGGACTGTACAGAGTCGGTATCATCATCATTCGAACTCGGAAGTGGTTGCTTGATGATATGCTTGATCTCGCGAAGAACTGCATCCTTGTAAGCTGAAGTAGCGGGCGAGGTATAGTTCGACCTGTATAGGCCAGCAAGGTTCGAAAGCAGTTCAGCACGAAATTCATCATTAGTTTGCAAATACGAAGGATAAGCAGAGTTCTCTCTGCTGTGGCCGCCCTTGCCACTTGCTCGTGCTGAGGCACTGCTCCATCGTTTGAGCGTGTCTGCGTGAGAAGTGGTCTTAATGTGACTCCTTAGATCACTAAGCAGTTCTCTGATGAAGCGCGCCTCAAAGGTCTTGCCTATGCGTAATCTGAGAATGCCAATATCACTATCCACGCTCTGCAGCGCTCTCGCGGACGATAGGTCTGTGAGATTCTCTAGTCTCACGACGTCAAGCGTCTTCGCGTCGGTATCATCTTGCTCGCCATGAATGAGCCTCTCGAGAGCCTCCATAGCGTCGAGCGCTCTTTCAACCTCACCTTCATCAACGTACGCTTCGCAGTTTTTAACTACATCCACGATCGACTTCAGCTGCAGCACGGCATCTCCAAGTTTTTTGAGATTTTCTCTCCTCCTCCTCTTGTCGACAATGTCTAATCCACCTAGCGCCATCTCCTTATCCAAAGCTTCCAACTCCTGGCGCAATTGTTTTATCCTAGCCACGGAATCTGCTGCCTCGGAATGAAGCTCCCGCAATGAACCCAGCGCCGCAAAGAAGGATGACGAAGCTGTTGAAATGGCGGATATTAAATGAACTTCGATAGTGTCCATGTACCAAGACAACTTTTCCTGCAGGATAGCGTTGGTAGCCAAAGCTTTTCTCGGCCCAACAGAGTCCCTCCGATCTTGTGGTCCTCCTTCGGTGGGTTTTACCACTTCCGACCTCTCACTAACAACATCGAAAGTTCTGGGGTTCTCCAGGTGAAAGCCGTCATCGAAGTAAACATCCGGAATGGTCGACAGAGGTGCTGGTCCCTGAGGAGCTCTCTTTCCATGTCCTCCGCTTGACCGTCTCCTCGGAGTCGGAGGCGCGTCGTAAGGAGTCGCTGATGATATAGAGGCCCAAGATGCCTTTCTCGACAAGCTCTGCCTTTGAGTATTTTGCCCTTGCCCCAACAGGTCCGGGAACTCCTCTTGGCCACTCTTCGTTCTTATGAGTTGTAGTCCTTCATCCTCGCTGTCCTTTGCTCTTTGTAATGCATCGTATAGTCTTCCGACTTGGCTCAAGTAGGGCCTAAATCCTGATGGATCGACATGCGGGATGTTTGTGAGCGCAACAGGCGGAATATCTCTGGCTGTGGGGGGACGATGCAGACTGGACGATGGCGCATGAGTATGAGGGAGAAGACCGGTTCTGACAATTGGTGGTTGAAGAAGCGTAGAGATGGCTGCGCAACCAGTTAGCATACTCACTGCTCCTTACCACACAGCAAGCCTACCATTTTGTCCAGCTTCTGTTACAGTATCTCTCCAACTACCAGAGGATGTATCCAATGCGCCTCCTATTGAACTGATTGAACTGGCAGTCGAGCCTCTCCTGGTGTTGTACCGAGCTATCGAATTGTTTCTCGAAGCAGAGTCATAGCGGGGAAAGTAAGATTCGCTTTGGGGTAGCTGAGGTGTGGATTGATAAATGCTATCAGAAGACGGTCTACGAATCGAGGACATGATGTGCTGGTGTCCTTGGGGCCACGAAGGCCGAAGCTTGGTTGAATGCCGCTATCGTAAGCATTCGGTGTCGCCCTGTCGGAGATTGATATTTTCACTAAAGGGCAAAACAAGGATGTATATGCAACAGCTTCGGCAAAGTAAATTAAAGTTGAATAACTTGTGAGTATTAGTCTATCCTAACTTCCAAGCACTTCGTCGCACCCATCTCCATCTCGGCGCATAGCTATTGAGGGTCACACTCGGCTGCCGTAATAAGTCCTCAGCCTCACCCACCAGCCACAGCCCAGCGGGACCATTGTGGCAGCTTCCGACTGCAGGCACTTTACGCGAAAACCACAACGCGTCGCGTCGTTCACTCTGTTTCCAATTTACGCGCTCTCCTCACTTGTGGATCTGTCCATTATCGCCATCGCCCCCCCAACCGCAATTCATAGCAATCCAACACAGCGCCGGCAACTTCTAAGACAACGACGATATACACACACATTCGGCAACTTATACCCTGACTGAGTAGTGGTCATAATGGCATTCGATAGCCACTCTGTTTACTCGTTGAGCGTTTTACCGCCAGATTATGAGGATGGCGTTGAGAGACCGGCGCAGATCATATCTGACCTGCAAAACTTCATACTCGAATTCCAATTAGACGGAGCTTTCATTTACAGGTAAGCAGCTCATCATCGCTATTATGGTCGCATTTTGCTAATCATAGCAGAGATCAAATCAGAGAGAACGTTCTCTTAAAACAATACTACTGTGATGTCGATATCGGCCATCTCATCCAGTTCAATGAAATCCTCGCACACAGACTCGTCACCGAGCCGGCAGTCATCGTCCCACACTTTGAAGAGGCACTGAGGAAATGCACACACCGCATAGTGTATCCATCGCAACGCACAGTCAATCTCCCACAACACCAGCTCCTCCTCCACTCCACAGCACAAGATACCCCCATCCGTGACCTCGACTCACTCAAGATCTCCCGCCTGGTGCGCGTCCCAGGTATCGTAATCGGCGCATCGGTACTCAGCTCAAAAGCAAACATGGTGCACGCAGAGTGCAAGAAGTGCGGGCACATCGAGAAGATCGAAGTTGGGGGAGGATTTAGCAGCGTTCAGCTGCCAAAGTTCTGTAAAGCGTCGCCTCAGCCTAACGATCCTGCTGGACGAGAGAAATGTGGCCCAGATCCGTTCGTCATAGTGCACGAGAAGTGCGAGTTTGTCGATCAACAGATTCTTAAGCTTCAAGAAGCGCCAGATCAGGTCCCGGTCGGAGAGCTTCCGCGCCACGTCTTGATCTCGGCAGATCGCTATCTTACCAATAGAGTTGTCCCGGGCTCAAGATGCACGATCATGGGCATCTTTTCCATTTTCCAGAACAAGGCTTCTAAAGCTGCTTCAGGAGGCGCAGCTGTCGCTATTCGTACTCCATATCTCCGCGCCACCGGCATTTACTCAGACGTCGACCACACCGCGAAGGGCAACGCCATCTTCAGCGAAGAAGAGGAGGCCGAGTTCCTCGAAATGTCTCGTCGTCCAGACCTCTACTCCATCATGACCGACTGCATCGCGCCGTCGATCTACGGAAACCGCGACATCAAGAAGGCGATCGCCTGTCTGCTGTTCGGTGGTTCTAAGAAGATTCTGCCAGATGGCATGAAGCTCAGAGGAGACATCAACGTCCTCCTCCTCGGTGATCCCGGAACAGCCAAGTCCCAGCTGCTCAAGTTTGTTGAGAAAGTCGCCCCAATCGCCATTTACACTTCTGGCAAGGGTTCTTCCGCAGCTGGTTTAACCGCCTCTGTGCAGCGTGACCACACCACACGTGAATTTTACCTTGAGGGAGGAGCTATGGTTTTGGCCGACGGTGGAGTCGTCTGCATCGACGAGTTCGACAAGATGCGTGACGAAGACAGAGTCGCTATCCACGAAGCGATGGAACAGCAAACTATCTCGATTGCCAAGGCCGGTATCACCACTATCCTAAATGCACGTACTTCCGTGCTGGCTGCCGCCAATCCGATTTTCGGGCGTTACGACGACCTCAAGTCGCCAGGGGAGAATATCGATTTCCAGACCACCATTTTGTCCAGGTTTGACATGATTTTTATTGTTAGGGATGAGCACGAGAAGGGTCGTGATGAGAGGATTGCGAGACATGTTATGGGTATCCATATGGGTGGGCGCGGTATCGAAGAACAACCCGAATCCGCCATTTCGGTTGAAAAGATGAAGCGCTATATCTCATACTGTAAATCCCGCTGTGCGCCACGACTGAGCCCTGAGGCTGCGGAGAAGTTGAGCAGTCATTTTGTGCAGATTCGCAAGCAAGTACACGCCAATGAACTCGAGAGGAACGCCAGATCGAGTATTCCTATCACAGTCAGACAACTGGAGGCTATTATCCGCATCACCGAGTCCCTCGCCAAGATGACACTCTCTCCCATCGCCACAACCGAACATGTTGATGAGGCTATCCGCCTCTTCCTCGCTTCGACTATGGATGCTGTTAATCAGGGTCAGAACCAAGGCTCTAAAGAGCTGAATGAGGAGGTTACGAAGTTGGAGGATGAGTTGAGGAGGAGACTGCCGATTGGCTGGTCGACGTCCTTGGCTACGCTGAAGAGAGAGTTTGTGGAGAGGAAGGGGTACTCGGAAGCTGGGCTTAATAGGGCGCTGATGATTCTGCAGAGGAGGGATACAGTGCAGATTAGGAACCAGGGTGCGCAGGTGTACAGAAGTGGTGTCTAAGCGGAGGAAGGTTAGTTGTATGGTAAGGCTTAACGTATTACGGACCATGCAAGGAGTTAAGGTTCGAGTGGGCGTTAGGTTAGCGATTTGTTAAATACGATATCATTGAGTCTACTTAAGTCAATTTTATCCCTGCTGACTTCTGACTGTGAGCACGGAGGTAAGCGAGGTGGTGCCTTCGAAGTGATCATAAAGTCCTCCCATAGGCGGACGCGGAGGTGATGGGACGGTTCTGCTGAATTTATTACAAAGGTTATCTCCTCAAAACCACCAATGGATTAACACCGCCCGCGACGCCCTCCAAGGCTCGCGCACTTCCAGAAGCCTGCCCAAGGACCAGCGCATGATGGTCAGTTTTGTCTTCGTTTCGTTAAGCGTTTGTTTGCAGACGGTGTCATCTGCATGAAGTGTCCCATCACTTCTGCACTCGGTCTTCCCTTCGCCCTAAGAACTCATTTTCAGGGGAAACAACTTTTTCCAATATAGAGGACGATCATGAGGGCACCTCCTGTACCAAGCCTTGGTAATAGACGAATAATTATCATTTAACATCTTATACACAACGATTCTAACTAATTACCATCACAATCATGTCTTCATAGTGTCATGTCAAAAGCTGATATCCAATTTTTCAAATGGTTAAGGCTACTTTATAAGCACTATAAAGCTCAACTTTTCTCGGGTCATCCTTCTAGAGTACCAAACAACACACATATTAGGGTCCGTCACCGCATGAGCACTATCTTGCGCTTATTAAATTTAAGTGGAAATCGGAAACATCTAGCTCGTGTCTCAGCCGCTACGTTGAGTTGGGTTGCGAGTTGTCATTAGCACAAGGTTTCTTGCTGCCACCCTTAGCGCTTGCCCTATTTCCTCTGTATAGCGTCGCGCAACCGGACTGCGAGAACTGTTACAACCACTCATCTGCTGCCATCAATTGCTGTCACAGCCACTCATCTCCCGCCACTGATCCTGCTCAAGCGTCTCAGGGCGGCATAATACAGCAGTGGCGCCTGCTACTTTACACTTCAAACAGCCAACTCACTTCTAAGTGTAGTATAATGCACGCCATAATACCAGTTCGTCCTCCGCCTCCTCAAGCTCCATAAATCATTAACATCTCTTCCCAAAATGAAAACTTCTCCTCTCTGACTTGCTCTTCGTGGCTCTTAAGAAATGTCTAGTAGTGCGGCCTTTCACTTATGGCTGCTTCAAGGGTTGTGCAATCCACACAAGTTTAAAAGTTATATAAAGCCGGCATGATAATGGGCTATATCCGGTCTCTGTAGAAATAAGTTATGGCTTCAACCAAGATATAAGCTGTTCTTCTGCACTGTCAACGTTCGTAGCGGACTTCAAGCGAAAGGACATGCGAACAAAGAGCAGATTCATTGTCTTGCTATCGTAACTGGTTAGTCTCAGCGTCACGCCAAAAGTTCTTCTGTTAATAAGCGCCTGAGATACTATTACCGCTGGCTGTCCAACCGCAAAAGAAGAGTAGATGCTTAGCGTAGAACAGCTAACATAGAAACGCGCAACACAAGAGCCAAACAAGTGTTTAGGCATCACTTTGAACGGGTTAGAATGGGTTTGTTCTTGCAACAAATCCAAATTCTTACCGCCAACCCATATATGCAACCGTCAAAAACAAGCTTTTCCGCTAGCGTTAGGAAGATTCTGTTGTGATGGTTATGGAGTTATTGCCATTGCACGCACGATGCTGCCGATATCCAAAGCAATGAAAAGAGCCCCAAGCACGCACAAGAGAGGAAACCAAAGACTACTTTGAAGCAACCGGCCTCAACATTGTGCTCTGCCTTCTGCTAGGCGAACGTGCAAACTTAGGGTGAATGCTGAGAACATGACTGTTCCATCAATTCGCGTACAGCTATAAGGAACCGTCGATGGTAATGATTGGCGACAAATATACCATGACGGTGTCCAACGATTTTATCGCGCGAGAAGTCGGAATGTTCAGTGGCCACCAACCAATTAACAATGTGCCATGAGATAGAAATGGAAAATGCAATTAAAAAACAAGCTGGCTAGAACAATTGGAATTACAAAATATGCTCTAAGCTACCATGTAGACATTTAAACCGTCCATATGCACGCATCTACGCTCACATTAAATCAAATGCAGTTGCGACATCTACTTAGTGCGCTTGTAGATCTTTCCAAGGAAAGACTCAAAGATCTCCTTTTTCAACCCCTCACTCTCATCAGTCTGAGCAATCATCTTCTTAATCTCACCCACGCGTTTCTCCTCATATTCCTGGTAGATCTGCTCCAACTTCAGCTCGTCATACAACTTTTTAACCACCTTCTCGTTCTCGCTGTCCTTCTTGCCATAGTTCTTATCCAAAGTCTTACGCTGCTCAGGCGTAGCGATCTCAAGAGCCTTGTTGATCAACCACGAGCACTTGTTGTCAAGGATATCGGTGCCGATCTTGCCAATGTGCTCCGGGTTGCCGAAGTTGTCGAGGTAATCGTCTTGGATCTGGAAGTACTCGCCGAGCGGTATGAGGATAGCCTCGCACTGCTTCAAGTTCTTCTCAGTTGCGATACCGAGTTGGTGGAGAGCGAGCGCGACTGGGAGGTAGAAGGAGTAGTATGCAGTCTTGTAGATAACAATGAACTGGTATTTCTCCATGCTGAAGTTGTCCAAATCAACCTTATCTTCTGGCGCAGTCAAGAGGTCACAGGTCTGTCCCAGCTCGGTCTGGAAGGTGACTTCATGAAAGAGCTCGATGAGGTCGATGTAGGAAGAGTGCTGGCGGAAGTACTTCTTGAGGAGAGTGTAGATGGCGGCTTCGAGCATGAAGGCGTCGTTAATGGCGATCATGCCGACGGCTTCTTGGCGGTACCAACATGGGGCGCCGCGACGAGTGATAGAGGAGTCCATGATGTCGTCAGAGACGAGGAAGAAGGCTTGGAGGAGCTCGGTCATCCAGCCCAAAGTGGCGGCCTTGAAGTATTCCTCCTCAGAGAGGTCCTTGCCAGTGAGAATGGCGACTGAGTCTGGGACGGACATGCCGCGGTTACATTTTCCGCCGATGGTGTTGGCATAGAGGTTCTACATGATGTTAGAGTGTTATTCTGAGCAAATTGGAGGCAGTTGATGCGTACGTTCTTGTACCACTCAAGGTATGCTGGCGGGAGGTTATAGCTCTTTGCGTGGGCGAGAAGGTCCTCAACGAGGGTTGGGAAGACCGACTCAAACTTCTCAAGAGCTGCAGACTTGCCCATGATTGCGATTATAAGGGTATATTAAGGGTATATGGAAAAGAAGGTGTACGGTTGAAGGGTTTCACAATCAAGAGCAGACCAGACGGGAACAATAGGCCAAAGGCGGTAAACAACCTTGGTGGGGTAACACTCAGGGGTCAATCTCCCCGCGGTCGGGCGGTGTCAGAATCAGGTTGTGATGGCTGTCAAGGTTCTGGCAGAAACCGCTTGACATGACAGTCGCGATTCCTGGTGCTTGGTCGGGACAAAAAGTAAACACAAGATAGCCACCAACTCATCTTCACATTCACAAAACCACCGCGAACGAGAATATCCTTCCCAGGACTCTACAATTAAATCCAGACAAAGATTCAGCTTCAAACCCTCCATCACAGCGACCACAAGTACAGGCATCGACCGAGTCCTCTGTCGACCTCTTACATAAAGCTCGCAAACTTCTTTCTCTCCCCAAGCGGACTTGTTGCTCAAGGCTATGGGAGCAGCAATGGATGCAGCGAATCTCGGAAACACCAGAGCAGCCCTGCATGCAGCCGTAGTAAAATGCTCAGAAAGATGCTTGTACAACTCGTCGAAATGGTAAGCCTCAACTCACCTGCCCATCTACATCCACCACTAACGAGTATTGTAGGGCAGCGGAGCTTCTCACTTCTATGGAGGATGAACCAGACTTTGATGACGACACACAAATGAACACACCAACCACTCCCATACCAATCGTCATCTCCACAAACGCCGACCCAACAGAGGCAGCCCTCGAAGCCAAAGAAGTCAACAAATACCTCCTCGCAAAATCCTTCTTCGACTGCCGCGAATACGACCGCTGCGCCGCCGTCTTCCTTCCAGACACCCTCCTCACAAGCGTCATAACTACATCGTCAAATATGCAAGAGGCACAAATACCGAAGGATAAGGGGAAGGGGAAGAGTACACGATTATCGCTAGTCACACCACCGAAGGCAGAGATTGGTGTTAGGTTGCCGAAGTTGAGTCAGAAGAGTATCTTTCTTGCGCTGTATGCGAAGATGTTAGCTGGGGAGAAAAGAAAGGATGAGGATATTGAGATGGTGATGGGGCCACATGATAGCGGGAAGACGGTTAACAAGGAGCTGGTTAAGATTTCGAGGTTTCTTCATAATTGGTTCAAGGAGAGGGAGCAGAAGGAGGACGGGTCGTATGCTGATAACCAGGGTTGGCTGGAGTACCTCTACGGCGTTGTGCTGGCAAAAGAGAAGAATGAGAAGGATGCGCTTGAGTATCTAATCAAGAGCGTGAAGCTCTTTCCGATGAACTGGGGCTGTTGGCTTGAAATCTCAAAGCTGATAGGCAATCAGAACGAGGTGAACTTTCGAAAACTCTATCCACAGTTCATACACACCATGTACTAACACCTAACCAGATGGCAGCCGTAGCAAAACGCCTCCCCGAAAACATCATGTCCTTCCTCTTCATAGTCCACACGAACCTCGATCTTTACCAATCCTCGCCGCGCTTGTTGGATCAAGTTCACACACTGCTCTCCTACTTCCCAACCTCCGCCTATCTCCTCACCGCGCTTGCAATGCTGCACTACCACGCCAAAGACTTCTCGAGCGCCGAGGCACAATTCAGCTCCATCCTCGCCCAACACCCTTACTGCCTCGATAGTTTGGACCACTACAGTAACATCCTCTACGTCATGGGGTTGCGTCCGAAGTTGAGCTTCTTGGCGCACCTCTGTAGTTCGATTGATAAGTTTAGGCCCGAGACCTGTGTGGTGATTGGGAATTATTATTCGCTGATTTCGCACCATGAGAAGGCTGTCACTTATTTCCGGCGCGCTCTCACCCTTGACCGTTCCTGCCTCTCGGCTTGGACGTTAATGGGCCATGAGTACGTTGAGTTGAAAAACACACATGCTGCGATTGAGAGTTATAGGAGAGCGGTAGACGTCAACCGTCGGGACTACAGAGCATGGTATGGCCTTGGCCAAACGTATGAAGTGCTGGAGATGCATGCTTATGCGCTGTACTACTACAAACGCGCAGCGGGCTTAAGACCTTGGGATGGAAAGATGTGGAATGCGGTCGGTAACTGTCTGGGTAGGATGGGGAAGGAGGCGGAAGGCATCAAAGCTTTGAAGCGCGCTCTGGCGGCCGACGAAGGGTTTGACCCCACCGCTACGGGGCCAAGGAGGAGAGTAATGGATACAGACATCGTTCTCCAGATCGCGGGTATGTACGAGCGGCTGAACGACGATGATCAGGCTAGGGAATGGATGGAGTTGTGCGTTGCGCAGGAATCAGAAGGGACGTCCGACTCCGAGGAATATCAGGACGATTTCCCGGGCTTTGGTTTGGATGAAGGGAGAGCGCCGAATGTTACGACGAGTTCGTCTAAGGCGAGGATGTGGCTAGCGAGGTGGAGTATGAGGAATGGGGAGTGGGAGGCGGCACTGAGGTATGCGCAGGAGTTGTGTCAGGATGGAGTGGAGGTTGAGGAGGCGAAGGCGCTTGTTAGGGAGTTGAGGGCTAGGGGGGCAGAGGGGGTGAGGAGTGATCCGTTGACGGAGGGCCTTTTGAGCAGTCCATAGTTGTGGTGACGAGGAAAGCAGGGCAGGGTAGCAGAGGCCGCAAGATGGCGGTAGAGGGCCGTATTCGGCACCTGAATTAGATGGCAAGATACGCGATCAATAACTTGATTTCCCCGAGCTGGCGGCAATGAGTCCTTCAACAATGGTCCAAACTCGTCCTTGTGAGTTTGGGGTCGCTTTCTGATAAGCGCGGGGTTTCTTCGTATCTCCCTCGATCCAGAAATCGTTAATGGCTTATTCTCCCCCCCACCGACGCCAGTTCAAAGTTTGCTTTCGATGGCCTTTAGTATCGTTAGGGGGGTAAAATGTACACCCTTCAGATGAAGTATATTTGTTTCAACAAGGCGCCGTCGTTTGGGGGTTGGGCATATGCAATCGTCAAGATGACTTTGTCTCGGATCAAAAAGCTGCTGGGGACCCCATCCGCCTACCGCCAAGGATCTAGTAAAGCTGATATTCGTCGATAGTGCGGCCGGAGTTTATGGATTGTTAGTATTCCCAAAATTCAAATTGGCCTCTTTTCTCAGGCGAGCTGAGTCGCCACTTTTACAGTGGTGTTCTCTTCCACATAGAGACGGCAAGAAAGGGCGCCTCGAAGACCACTCCAAAACAAAAAATTCTTGGCCTGTTGGGGAAATCGAATGCCAAACTAGGCTTTTATCACCTTCTATCATGAGGGAGGTAAGCCGAGGAAATTTCACCCTTTCTTGTTTGCTATGCTATGTGCTACGCCTGGATAAGAGTCAAGCAATGCTTTCTTGCGCTCCGCTGGAGGGGTTTACTTCTCCGAACAGTTCGCTCGGTGCTTTTGGACACTTGGACTCATTTGAAGGAAGGCTTTTCTCCCGAGACACTTGAGTATGTGTGTACAGCGTATTGGTTATCATCATTGAAGCAGCAAAGTGAGAAGTATTCACGCTTTGAGTAAGTGATTTGTGAGAACTTGAAACAGAAATATAGATGGCCAAGGTATAATTAGCCAAGCTGAACCTCGTCCCAGAATATTAGTGCTTAGGAAGAGATGAATATGAGTGAACAGCGAAATAGCTTCTCATGTCGTGGTATAGCTTAAGGAAATCTTGAACGGTTGACTCCCAAGGAAGTTGAAGATGTAAATAGGTCACTAGGTTAAGTAGACGCTTCTAGGCTTGCGCTGACGGTGAGAGAATTAATCGAAATTATGGACTGAAGATGCTGTGTAAAATTGATGAAGCCGAACGAGTACGAGCACTGTAGTCTAGTAACGAGTAGTGCTTTCAATCCAGAAGTACTTAGGATTCCCAGACTAGGAGTGCGGAGAGTGTTCGGTCAAAAAGTTAAAGGTTACTGTCTTTGCAATCAATTTCGATTGATTTTGAATATTGTTTTTTTTCCAACAGAACACCCTGACTTCAGGCTGTACTGTATCCTTAGTATGCTTTATGCTTTCTAAATACACTCTTCTTTCTACCTTCGGAACAACCGGCTGCTTGATGAGGATTACGAGTAAATACCAATCTTCGACATCTTACTGGGAAAGCGATCGGCAAGATGCAATGAGCCAAGCTGGATCTCGAGGAATAGCTTCCGGCGATATAGGGCTTAGAACGATTGATGCTGTAGGATCTTCGTCATAGCAACGTAAGCTGTCAATAGTTCCTATGTAGTGGAACGAACCAAGCCAAGAGATTAAATTCTAGATTCTTGTCAACGTAAAAACTCCAATTATTTTCATGGCAGCCTGTGGAGCGGTCCGATTTAATATGGGACGCGCGTTACCCCAAGACCTCTAGTGTTCAGCCCATACAATTCTCATCATACTAGGAATATTTATCTTCCTTTGTAAAGCTCGTCTACAAAGCGGTTGCTCTTTAAAATTTAAATTGGCTCTTCAATTAACAATCTGTTATGATATCAATATTAAAACAACGAAGCTGTATCACGTGGCACTCACGCTGGCAGGGCGGCTCTTGGCGTTTCAAATCACTCCGGCCGCCCAATTAAGACTAGCATCACCTGCAAGGTAGCACCCGACCCCGCGATCTGCAGCCAAGGGCGCATTGATCCTTGGGAAATGTTAATTTCCGTCCTGACCTGTGTTTACCAAGTCACACGACTTCAAGCTCAATTTATTTGTGCCTCACTACATCGAACATTACACAAGCGCGTTTGACAACATTGCTTTGCTTGCGCCAAACCTTCACCTTGACTTTTGAGCTACAAGCAACGAAGTTAAGATATAGACGCGAAGAAGACGAGAATGTGCAGTGTGAGAAATCGCAATTACAACTATACATACCTGCACCACGGTTGAGGGGCTCACAATCTTCCGCCATTAAACAAACTCCTTCACGAACAAACACGAATAGATACACAGCCTTCGCCATGATGGCGCAAACCAAAACCTCTGCGCCTCCAAAGTATTCCCGCTATGTCAAAGTGCGCCGCGCAGCAACCATGGACGCAAGTGGGCAAGCATCTCCAATCACCACGCAGACGCCAGAGACACAATCCATGACGAAGCCAAAGAATGAGACAATCCAGCGCTCAATGAGCAGATACCATAGACCTAAGGCCGCGACTGCGCCGAGTGGAACGTGCCCACCTACACCTGTTGTGACGCCTAAACATGTTGAGACTTGGGTAATGGAGGAGAGGCCTCAGAACGAGCGTGTAGACTATGATTCCTTGAGAAATGTGGGCAGTATCGAGCAATTGAACGGCTATTACCCCAACGATGGGGTGGTGGTCGAGGATAGATTCGACACACCGGGTCAAGGGTTGAGTGGGCAGATGCAAAGAAGGTCTTATGGCTCTGTTGTGTCGCCGAGGGGTCATAGGAGCCGAGAAAAATACCAAAATATGGAGAAGGTGCCAGAGACGAACGAGGAAGCTATTGCGCGCACGAAGCGTGAGGATCTCGAGAGACTTGAGAAGTCGCTTGAGGCTGCTGTCCAGCGCCCAACCACCCGTGGCCGCGCACAAACTACAGCCAAGAAAGAGAGCTGGTTCAGCAGGTTCAGAAGCAAGACGCGCATTTCCCCACCAAGCACCACTGCCGCTTCTCCAGTCATTGCGCCAGCGCAAACCGGACCAGAGATTATCTCAGAGCCGAAGGAAGCATTCGTCGTCCGGGCCCGTCACTCTTCCTCCAACCCCCCAAACCCGCCACGCCAATCCACTTCCCAAGTCCGCCAGCCACAAAGACGTGCCACCGATCAATCGACAACCCAACCACCGTCTGCCCATACCAATCAGAAGCCAACATACACCGGCGCACACGGCCACGACTACACCACCTCCCAACCGCGCCAACGAAGCCTCCCACGACCACAAGGTCCACCGGACGACCTCATCTTCCGTGTCCCATCACCACAGAATTATGACCCTGACCTCCCATCGCCTTACGGCACTGAGCAGGCCCCCCCACCGCAACCTAGGGTGCTCCCATTCCATCAGACGAGGGGTCGGCCGCCGATGATGATCGATACGCAGATGAATCAGCCAATAGGTCATGGCTATATGACGGGGCCTGGGCGGCAGGTCATCCCAGCAACGGCGCCTATCTCACAAACGACATTCTCATCGAACATGCAACAAGGAGGTCAGGAGGTTTTTGCACAGGGTGGATTACTGGGCAGATCATACTCTCAGCGCAAACAATCCCTCAAGGATAAGAAGGACGGCAACCCAGATTTCCACGCTGGCGCCTTCATCAGCGGTGGACTGGTCAACCAAATCGCCTCCCCCATCGTCGGACAGGGGATGGCGTCACTTGGCACCGGCCAACATGGAATTCTTGGTGCTGCCGAAGTTGGCCGTGCCGCACGGGGTGGGCTTGTTAATGATGCCGGCGTGGTGTGGGAGGGAGCCAAGGCTCGTAGGCCAACGACCTCGGGTGGGAACTCTGCGCATAACTCACCATATATCTCTCCTGTGGATATCAGGCGGATGGATGCCAGCCGTCCACGCAATCACTTAAACCAAAGCCCGTACATGTCTCCGATCGACAACCTTCCGTCATCCAACAACGCAAATTCGTGGGCTCGCCCATCGATAGACCATGGTGGAGATGACTACCTCTGTCGTCAATCAATGGCGGGTCGCCCAAGCAATGTCGGAGATGGTCGTCGTCCCTCCCTCGCGTACTCCCGTCCAGGCACCGCCAACGTTTCCCGCTCCAACAGCAGGCCGGGTACGAGACCAGGAACCGGAGATAGCAATATTCCGCCTGTTCCTGACTTTAGCTTGTTGAATAAACCGCTTGTGGACTTGACTCCTAAGTTTAAAGAGGCGCCGCAGTGGAGCAGGGAAGGCAGGGGCCGCGGTGTGAGAGCGCCGGAGGGTACGAAATTGGTTGATGTTGCGGGAAACAAGTGGGAGCCAGAGAACAAGCCTTTTGACCCGGCCAAGTTCAGAAGAGATGCCTAGATGAAGTCACATGTATATACCGGATGGATATGGCTTGAGAATGTTTGATAATTAAATGTTATATAGGCAAAATTATCCCACTGGATAGGAGGAGCGAAACATAACAACTCTACAAGGGATGTCAAAACCAAAAGCATATGGGAACCCGTGCAGAAGAGGGAAGTTATGACACAAAATCTAAGGGTGCGGGTAGAACCGCGAATTGAATGTTCAAGATACCTAATAAGACAAAAGCTACTATCAAGAATTTTAAATCTTGCTTATTCTGAATATTTACTCATGATGACTACTACCACTACGCCATTGTAAAGCGTGATTCTTGGAGTTGCTTTGTTTTAACTTGCCCACGAGAAGAAACAACAGTATGCTTACTAGGAAGTGCAGCTTTATACTTGTCCAGCTCTTGTGTTGAGCACTTCTTCCTGAATTTCCGAGTGCCTTTCGTGTGATGCTCCGGCTATTGAATGCAGGAACCATTACCCCTGCTGACAGCAGTACACACTTAACTCTGTAAATACCCACCTGTCATGGTGGCAGCAGCAAGATATCCGCCGCCTATTCCAAATTCCCAAGCAACGCATAAAGCACAAACACAACACCATGCGGCAGCTCATGTGCTTATTGAGCTGGCAAATTGTGTTTTTACTTATTGATTCTCTCTCTGCTGATCACCTTGCCGGCTTTATACAGCTTTGGAAACGGTGTTAACTGCTGAGAGTTTAAAGTGATTAACGACATGCATTGTATTACAGTTCGTGACTTAGATTGTAAAAGTGTTGTAGGTAATGACGGGATCGGCATAGTGTTTTTGCCCGCCATCAAATTGCTATTTAATCATGAAGGTACAAACATGTAGTCTAGTCCGTCTATATCATCACTCAGTTTTAGTCTTGTGTGTTTTCGGAAATCCCTTTGCTAGCTACAAATCCGGGGGTTTGTGCGGGTAGGTGCTGAGGGCAGTAGGATGTATTGCTCAATTTTCATTAAAAGACAATGGAGTCCAACAGGCGCGTGGCCGGTTCCGCCTAAATAGTGCAGAATTCCTTGCCTTGTGCTTTCGAGACTCTCAAAGGGTTGAGGGCAGCGAATGAGGAGATCTGAACTGTGGAATCGAAATACGGAAGGCAGATGACGAAGCTACGCGGTACTTTTCAGGTCCGAACAGGCAGTGTCTTTAGTGTTTCTAGAAGTTGTTTCTGTCGGAAGACAGTGGTTATGGGGGACGGCTGGAAGATGGTCAAATTTGTCTTTGTCTTCGTTAATAGGCGTGGTGTGGGCGATAATATTTGCGCGAAGTGCTCCAGAATTTCTTCACCTGGCCTTGGGACTAAACCGAAGCTTTTCGTTTCTTCGCGTTTTGCTATACCATCCTAGCTTCATCGTTATGTCTTCTTCCTCAAATCTTGTACTTATCCCCCTACGTCCTCAACCCTCACCCTTCTAATAACGGCCGCCGTCCTGGGGCACCGTTCCGTAACCACCTTGCGTCCCGTAGCCCTGTTGTGGAGGTGCGCCAGCTCCGACGTTATCATACCCATACCCATTCCCATTCCCATACCCACCCCCACCACTCGTGTTCATCCCCCCAAGCCTCCCACCACCCGTCTGCACCCTCTTCGAATAGACGCCAGGAGCGCGCTGGACGACTTGGCCTGTCATAGCCGCTTCGCGGTTACGGTAATATATATACTCGAGATAGAAGGCATGGAGATGGCCAGGGATATACCCGAGGCAGGTGAGGAGGATGTTGATCAACAAATCGACGCCGCAGCCTGCTACTAGGAAGGCGCCTGCTGGTGGGACTAGAGGAAGACTGTTAGCTCGATTATAGTCGAGGGATGGAGAGTCGGCATGATGCGATGTTTTACCATGAGAGGTTATGGGCGGCTGGAAAGTCGGGACAGGAGAGAGTATGGAGTGGTAATGGAGAAAGGTAGGGAGGCTTACAGACGATGGTGATAAGCACCACGATGATAGCGCTTGCGGCGCCCATATCTGCTGCTCTGTGGTTTTGAGTTGTGTACTGGTTGTGCTGTTGAGGGTAAGCTTGCGCCTGGTGTTGTTGATAGTGAGGCGGCGGGACGGATTGGTAGGTGTGTTTGCTTGCCATAGAGTGTCAAAAAGATCGAGGTGAAATCTATGATGCTTGATCGAGTGTATGGTCCTATTTGCAGCTGTCAAAGCGAAGACAGTGGTGATGCGAGGCAAGTAATAGATGGTGTCAAGATAAGATGGAGAAGAGACATAAAATGGTTCAAAAGATAGAGATGGGAATGGCTCGCCAAGAATCAAGCTTGCTACCTTGTCAGTGGTGGAGGACGTGTACAGCCTAGTCATCACATCAGATCGGACGACTTTGTGGTGGTGGTGCTCATGCAACCCTGCTGGCCATGACGTAACTGAGGTACTTCGAGATGTGCTAGGCCAAATTTGGCTGACGCACGGAGGAGGACATCAAGATGCCAGCTTGGAATTACTGCCACATCACTGCGGTATTTTGAGAGAAGTATGAATATACTAGTGAACAAAGTCCACATTTTCTATCTCTCTAAGCAAATGATATCTCTCCTCGCAGATCTAGACAGAATAGATATTCCCGCCAAAATAAACTGCCAGCGTCCAAACCATCCCATTTCATTCACGGCCCCGACCCCATGCCTGCCAGCTTACAGTTCAACCCATCCATGGTAACCTTCCCACCGAAGCCCATCCGCATGAAAGAACTCCTGCTCCACCAGCCTCCGTTTTGCTGGTTCCAGTTCCCCCAACAAACGCTTTTGATTGCAAAGGACACCCATCTGCAGACCCCCCGCCCCCCTACATTGTAACCACGACAAAGGCCAACGAGGCCCGTGTAACAACTTATAACAATAAACCCGTACGCTAGGAAACTCCCCCAAAGCCTCACAGTCTTCATAAAGTTGAAATGCCTAATATATGCCTTCCATGCCAGCAGGCCTTCCCATACCCTTGCAAACCACGCAGAGTTGAAAGACCAAATACAAGAAACTACCCGGATGTGCGTACCCATATATGATTCCTTTTAGCATAACAACCTTAATCCGAACCATGAACGAGGCGAAGAGGAGAATTTAATCCATCAAAGTGAGGATTTAGTTGTTGTTCTGGTTGTTTGGGCTCTTGCTCGATGGCTGAGCGTTAGAGGCACCGCCATTCTGTCTCGCATCACCAGACATGCTCAAGTTGTTGATACCGGAGCTCAAGAAAGCGAACGGATCAGACTCACCCTGCTGGGAGTAGAAGTTGCTGTTGCCGGGGCCAGCAGAGGCTGGACCGTTCGCAGCAGACTGGAAAGCTTCCTCAGCAGAGCGGGAAGCGAAGCCGCCGGTGGAGTTTGGGGCGCCAAAGTTGAGGTGGTTGTTGGCTGGCATTGGGAATGGGCCGGTCGAGGCACCGAGGCCGGATGGGAGAGCGTAGGTGCTCTGTGGAGCCCCGTACTGCTGTCCACCGTAGGTGGAGCCGCCGAAGCTGCCGGTGGCAGAGGCGAATGGTCCTGGGCCTGGAGTACCGGCCATGGAGCCTGGGCCAACAGACATGGCGCCGTAGGCACTTGGTCCGCCGTCCATTGGGTTAGGGAAACCGGCCTCGGCGACGACGACTGCGGCGCTACGACTGGCACCGCAACGGAGACAGCTGACGTTCTTGGCGAAATTGTGGTAACCGCAGCCCTCGGAGCCGCACTTCCAGTCACCAGCACGGAATGGGACAATTCCGGAGCCGCCCATTCGACCACCGCCGTGTCCGTGACCACCGTGGTGTCCTCCCATGTGTCCGCCCATGTGTGGTGGCATCATTCCCTGTGGTCCGTAACCGTATTCACCACCGTAGCCTCCCATGGCAGCACCGTTTGGCGCGCTCATAGCTGGGAATGAGCATCTGAAACAGGCGGTACGACGCTGGAAGTTAGAGAAGCCGCAGGAAGGGCAGGTCCAGTCTCCTGGACGTGGGCGGTTCTTGGATGGTGGGAATGGAGTCAAGATCTCGGCAGCGCGGTCAAGGACGCGGCTGGAAGATGGAGAAACTTCAATGGCCTTCTCGTTAAGAGCACGGCCGTTCATGCAGAGAGACTCAGCTGCCTGTGGTTGGTTCATTAGAATATGTCCTCGGAAGTTGAAGAATTTGGGAAGTCGAGGCATCTCGAGCTGTAGAAGCTTTTCGAACAGCGAGAACGTAAATCCTGGATTGGTCACAGACAACTATCTGGTACGTGTCGCATTTGGCGCAGTAAAGATATAAGCTCCGTATGGAATGAAGGCTCTTTTCTGGCAGTTACACTGAAGAATTGCGTAGGAAGGAAAGAAAGTAATAATCAGAAGGGAAGATGCTCACCTCCTCGTGGGAAGAGAAAACGGCGAAGCCAGATCCAGTAGGCTTGTGCTGATCTGGAGTGCGAAGAGTCCAGAAAGCAATTGGGCGACCACCGAACTGGGTGAACCAAGACTCAAGCTCGGATTGGGTGGTGTCGTGTGGGAGACCAGCCATGTGGAGAACCTTGCTGCGCTCGGATAAGAAGGCTCTAACGTCCGCACGGGCATCCATTGGCTTGGTGAGGACATCTGGGTGCTCGTGGGCTGGCTGAGACTTGGCGATCAGGCCGCGGAGAACGCGAGCGAGAGTGATAGCCTCCTCCATAGCACGGCGTGGGCTGGCTGGTGCCAACGCCTGGAGATGGAATGGAAGGTTGTGCTTGATTGGCGCAGAGGCGGTGATTGGCTCAACCTCGAGAGCGGCACAGATGTTGGAGAGCATCGATGGTCCAAATGGCAGGGACTCCGGGTGGTGCTGCTGCCATCTCTGGTACTCGGTGCGGAGGTCGAAGCAGCGAGAGTGCTGAAGGTATGGTGGGAGGACAACGGCCTTGTCGCGAGCCTCGCGTGGAAGCTGGACACGGAGATCCCAAGAGTCGAGGGTGACAAAGGTGAAATCGAGGTTCTTGGAGATCAAATTTTCGTTGGCCCAGGCATCGAACTGGGTAATGGCGTCTCTGAAGGTGCCGGCGTTGCGGACGTGCTCCCAGGTGAGGGTGGTAAGGCTAGCTAAAATGAAGGGTCAGTACTGCTCTTAGCCGTTCCTGGAGTCTTTATCCCAACTACTCCTTTGGCTGAGTATAGTATGAATTCGACGTACTGCACAGTGGAGTGATTGGAGTGTTGATTGGCTTGACGAGAACACTCTGACGGGAGAGCTCCTCGAGAGACTCGGCATCAATGAGGATCCAGCCAAGCTCAATCACCTCAGCGGAGTCCTTGGTGACGTAGACTCCATGCTCGTCGCAGGTGGTAGCAACGTGGATAACCACGTAGCGGTCCTGGGTGCCTCTTCTTGGAGAATTCGTGGCCATCGTCGACATTGCGTTCGATGACTGCTGTTGTGCGCACCGATGTTAGCTTCGGTCCTTCGATGGCATTCTAAGCCCATTCTCTGTGCCTGAGACATTGTCCGACGCTTTGTATCCCTTCCTGCCCAGGCACCTTCTTCCTCGTTCGTCGATGTTGTTGTTCCTGGCCTTTCCATCTACTGCCATCTGCCAGGGGTCATCCAACCAGAAATCTATCCTCTCCCTCACTCATCTGGCTCGCCATCTTTCTCCTTCGTCCACTCCCATCATAAATAGTAAATACCGACATACCTGTACTCCTGACTATTTCGCAATGAAATAGTTCTAAGCGGTAAGGTATTGAAGGAACAAACTCCAACGCCAGTTGTCAAGACAAGTCCGGAATTAAAGGTACAGAACAGCAACAGACCCTGCGTTGCTTTCCTCACCGAAACGCTGGAAAATCGTCGTGCCGAGTCACCGCCCGTTAGAGGTGGTGCCGTAGGGGATCCGTCGGAGCGCACAGACCACCTTGGGGAAAATCGCCATGCTTCGCACTGGATCGTTCTTATTGGTTCTCCCGAAGTCCTCGAACATTCACTCTTCTGATCGCTAACCGGTTTTCGTCTACAAGGTATTCATCTAATATCTATACCTACATCGTTTGCCATAATTCGGCATTCATGAAGAGGAACAAGGATTTGGTTGATGATAACATAACCTACACATCACACAACCTTCGAGCCCAACCCGCAAGCTAGCAAGCCTTCCCCAAGCTAGAAGTGGATATCTTTACTGTTAACACGATCACAAACGCCGATGAGCGGCAGTTGGGTTATTACACGACACTTGATTCGTTGACAGCTCGTGCTGAGCCGAGCAACAACGACTGCCGTGACCGAGCTCTCCATGTTACTGGATGAAAGCTGTAAACCACTAGTGCAAACCATTTTCAAAACGCTGTGAAGGTGCTGATATTGAACCTTCAGAACTACCTACAGCCTGATCCATGACCTCGTAGCATAATCTCTCTATTCCTCCCCATGTCCCAATATTATCTCGTCCCAAATCAAAGTGCGATGGATATCTCGCCGGCTCGCGTTCTTACACTTCCGCCGCTCCAGACGCTTCTCCAAACTTCGTCTTAATATTGTCATGGTTTCGTAATCGATAGGGATCGTTCGCACGCCGTCACTCATCTAAGAGTTCTGAGCGTCGTTGATACGGGCGCCGTTGGACCCATTTGGCATCGGGACTGCATCAGTTGGCGTCTGAACACCACTGCTTCCTCCCTTCTTCCTCAGGGTGAGTGGGAATGGATACTCATCTGGATCTTCCTCCTCTCTGCAAAATGGTTAGCAATCTGAATTTATTTCATATTTGACGGCGGGGAAACTTACGGCAACTTCCAAGCTATGTAATCCTCAGTGCTCAATCCTTCTCTCCCCTCCTGAAGACTGGCAAAGTCACCAGGGGTCATCATGCCAGAGCGGTCGCGTGGCGACCCTGGCACAGAGAACGGCCTCGAGATCTTGTGGTCAACACCTGGAATGAAGTCGTCGTCCTCTGGTCCGTCGAAGCTGTTTGGATAAGCTCTTCTCAAAGCCAACTGTCTAGCCTTCACATATTCCATACCCATTCTCTTCCAGTCAAGCAAGTCGCTGAGGCGCTCAGTGCGGTTACGCTGGTTGATACGCTGGCGACGGGACTTGGCAGCAAAGTCGTACATAAAGCTTGTAAGCTGGTTCACGGAGTCATCAACACCCTTCATACGGCGATCGACAATGTAGATACCGTAGTCCGTCGAGTTCTCGATGAGCTCCTCCATATAACATCCGAAGCCAGATAGGTTGGTAGTGATGGATGGAACACCCATAACAGTACACTCAGCTGGAGTGTAACCCCATGGCTCGTAGTAAGATGGGAAAACACCCAAATGAGTACCGCGGACGAAGTCATCGTAGTCCATTGGCAAGACTGGGTTGGCGGAGTTCAAGAACTCCGGGTGGAAGACAACCTTGACACGATCGGTTGGGTGGTTAAAGAGCTGGACCCTGCGAATCTGGTTAAGAATTGGATCCTCAGCATCGTTGGCCATGTTGTGGGTAACAACTGGTGGAAGACCATGTCTCTTCATGGCAAAGAGACGTCTGCGTAGCAAGATGCGATCTTGGCTGCTGATGAGATCCTTGTCATCTGGCATTGGGTCTCCGTCGTGCCACTTGAGAGCTCTCTCAAATATCCTCTTTCCAACACCACGCTCAATAACATCCACTGTGTCACGCAACGACTTGATGACTGCTTGTCCCTTAAGTGCCTCGACAGTCAAAGACTGTGTTTGAGCTGGCATGATAATGAAAGCAACCACGGTCATCTTGGACCCAGCGGCCTTCAAGCGGTGGTTCAACCTTGCTAACGACTCGATGAACATGTCACAACCCTTATTCCTGTACTCGTATCTTCCGGCAGTGAAAAAGTATAAGGTGTTATCTGGGTCGAAGTCGTTGTGTCCGTAGAAGTGGCCACGAACAAAGTCATGAATTTTCTCCTTCGCCTCCTGATGCAAGTTCTGGAACTGATGCATGGCTTGGAACTTTGTGACGTTCAAACCGTTTGGCAGGACTCCATCAGGCTTGCGCTTGAGCAAGTGCTCAGATTCGTATGCAGTAATATGAGAAACTGTTGTGAAGACATCGCAAGAGTGTGTTGCGGCACGCTCAATGCAGTAACGGTGGTAGATACCGCGCTTGCCTGCCTCGGCATCAACGTCAAAGTACTGTAGGTTGTTGTAGAAGTCAACCGATCCAGCACAGAGATATCTTCCAAGCAGGGTAGCATGGGTGGTGAAGATGGTGGTGACATCGATACGGCGCTTCTTGCACAGGGGAAGTGCGACACCAGAGAGCCACTCGTGGAAATGCGCAATTACTGCCTTCTCCTTCTCGTGTGCAACAAACTAGGCAACAGTTAGCAAATGCAGAATTTCATTCCGTCATCAGGGTTAAAGCTTACCTCTCCAAGGAACCATGCTACCAAGTAGCCAAAGACAACAGCCTCATTGGTTTCGTCATCTCCTGGTGGAGATGGAATGCCTGCTGTGTTCCAAAGGTCTGCCTTCCACTCGTCCAGGAATCTATATGCAGACTTTGTGTTGATGAGAAGTACTCTTGGAGCTCCCTCAATCAGCCATCTTCCATATACAATCTCAATACCACGATCCTCCATTGCCGAGATGGTCGCAGCCAATTTTGGGTTGGTTGGAATGAGCGCCTCAACCTCAACAGCAGCCTTTCAAAGTTAGCAGAGCTCGTGTGATCTGGATATTTCTTTTAACTTGCAGATTGCTTGTTGAGCGGGCCAATCATGGTGTAACGGTCGCCATACTCGGCGGTTGTCACCGGTGCTTTCGACTTGAGTACAGAATATATACCACCAACTGGGTTGGCATTAGCAAATGAAGCTTCCAAGCTCTCGGGCCCACGAAACAACCTACCTCGATTTGCTACCTCTGTCGCAATCTCGAAGAGGTAGTGGTTACGGACGTCTCTATTTTCCGACGCCATGTTGTGTTGAGTTGGAAGCTCAGAGGCTTCAAGATAAGTTAAGATATACAAGACCTCAATGGACCAAACCTCGAAAGTTTGCAGATGGGATTGTTGTGTTTAAGAGGAAGGAATGAGGCTAGACGATAGATCTGCCCAGTTTCGATGAGTGGTTCTATGTGCCTCTGAGTGGAGCTTTCCCCATATCAGCTTAGGTTCAGGAATGGGGTTGACGGGCGGGCACTTGCGTTGCTATGGGGAAGTCTAGAATTGGTGTACTCAACGTGAAAGTGTTGTCGCCCAACACGCTTCAAACGGTATAGAGAAATGCAGGAGCTTAAGCGATGAAAGAAGGAGGTTTTCTTCTCGTCAGCTTGATTGGAGGCTGGATGACGACGCTGTTGGGGTCTTGGAGGAGAAATGGGATTTGGAGGTGCATTGGTGGTACGGTGCACGGAGGATCCTTAGTGCGCGGCTAAATTCTACTTTAACCATGGACGGCCAAGCTGGCGAATAGAATTGCCCAATTGGTGCGATTACGGTCGGCCAATGTGACTTAGCTTGCTCAAGCTGTGTTACGGTTAGGCTGCCCTTTTTCGGCCGTCACTCTACAGTAGGACCTGAATAATTGAATCCCGAATGGTAGAATAAACCGCCTATTAGAATATGGTCTCTGGATTTCTCTATTTCCCATACAAATAGTACTAAATTTCTGACTTAGCACATTCTTAGCCGAAGTCGAGATCGTTTGTGGTTTACATTTGTCCTATAAGAATCTTGGCATTGAAGACCCCCAAACCGGCACAAAGTAACCCGCTTTGGTCTCTTTCGGCCTAGTACTGGTAATATGAGGCTTCTTCCGGCTGTTTCCTGTGTTTGGCTATTGGAATAACCCCCCGATAAGAATACAAACCCTGAAATAAAGTGAATCCATATCCAGGTCGCACTGTGGCAGCTCAACGTAATCGCGCCAGCTAGCTCGACTTTGACAAGCGAAACTGCGAAAAATGACGTCGATGACGCGGGTGCTAAGGATGGGAATTCATACAATAAGGAGTACAAAACGAACAACATAACCATATTAAGAGAGACGTGCTTCCTAATTTACTATGTTAGGCTCTTGGTTAAACGTCACCCAAAAATTTGCTTTGCCGAGGTCATGGTGATCAAGAAGAAGTGTCGCCGAGGCAGTGGCCACGAGGATGATCTAGACATATATGAGCGAAAATCTCGAGATCTTCACGTTCGCGACATCTGCTTTCCTGCTACTTCGCGAACAGTGACAGATACCATCAAGCAAGATCACCATCCTTTGAGAGACACAGCCCTCATGTTTGACGCGTCAGAGCGGCTATAACAAGCGAGACATTGCACCTACAAGTTGGATGCAGAGATGGTGGCACGGCTCTACGCAACGTCGCAAAAGGTTCTATACTCCTCAAAGCTACCAATCGATCAACGTTGCCCACGACATCCAGCGTAGGCTGACGCACTTCTAGAGGCCGACCCAAGACAGGGCGCAAGATCGTCACTTTTGTTATTGCGCTCCGCTAACCGATTAATCGTGTGCCACTTTTGCACCCGACCTTGCTCTCAGCATGTCAACCCCGCCATCTTATGTTCGACGCCATCCATAATGCTGCGGAGGTTTCAAGTAGAGCCAACTAGTCGTGCCTACCTAGCCATAACCCTCCGAACTCTTAGCGCTCTCCTATCTTCTATCAAGCGAAATTAGATGTCCCTCCCATTCCACCATACCCATAAACACCTTCTCGCTCTTCGTCTTTCTTCTTATTTCACCTCTTCTCGCGAACTCCGCAGAATACTGACTTCTTGAAACATGCCTGCGATGTGACCAGTTTCTTCACATCTACTCCATACGCAACGAAACACAACACAACAGGAAGCTTTTACATTAGCTCGCGATGGCCTCGACCTGCCGTCTCAAACCTCCAGATTAAAAGTGACCTTAGTCGCAACCACATACGTCCTGCTTCAACGAAAGAGGCTGCATATTTCATCCATGAAAGCACAAGTTTCCAACGTCGGCCAGACATCCGTTCCTATTTTGGTATTGTGGCGGGCGCCATTCATCAGCAGGAACCAAATCCCGCCACAATCATATTACAGATTCAAAGATTTTGAACCATCTTATCAATACGCATGGCAGTGTCACCAGCATCAGGCGTTGGATTTATCGCCTCTCTTCAAGACCTTCCTGTCAAAACCTTCCTGAGGCTGCACAGGATGGCACGTGAAAGAGCACGAAAAGTGCTTTGGACTTGGATCAAACTCAGCATTCGATTTTCAAGGAACCGAGCCAACAACTTATCCGACGATAACCACTTCCACTACGTGATCCTGGCTAGCATATTCAGGATCAGTTATCTTGACTCGATCTTTATCTTCGAAGTTCCATGGCCAACACGTGCCTCGGTCTTCTGCGATTTGTGGCAAAAGACGTGTTGAGAGGCAGGGGTGTTTCCTATCTCCGTAGGTATCAATATTCCGAATCTCAAGCATTATCATTTGTTCGGTTAAACAACGAACCACAAATTTTCTGCCAACTCCGCCGCCACCTTCCAAGTCCATTAGCCCGTCTGGCACGACACCACCTCAGTCATGTTTATGTAAGCACGATCCGAGACGAGAAAGCCTCGAACATTCGGCACTTTTTTCACAACATGCAACGGAAAACCTCGTCCAACCCATCTCAACGTCAGCTCAACAACCATTACGACTCTGAACACGTTGTACCATTACAACATCCCGTTATATCCCTCGCAATGGTCGGCCAATTGCGGTTCCGTTCTCGTTCAGGGCAAGCCGAGGTCGCATTTCTCACTGTCTTTGATTTGTTTATTCCAAACGGTGGTACGCTGTCCCTGCGTCGGGTTCCTGAGCGTATCGCCGATCATTAAGGTTGTTTTTCCACTTTACCGAGTTGGGTTTGAATCGACGACTTAGAAGTTGCAGCGGATGCAATTGCGTTGCTGAAGTAATATCGTGCTCACTCTGGGTACGATGACATGCTGCTTTTTTTTGGAGCTTGACCTCTTCTCATAGGGCGACGGTCCAATTCCTATGCCATCCGAGATCCTTGAGGATATCAGATAACGGCGGGGCAAGGTTCATGGTAGACTTTTCATCAAGTAACAGGCATCTCCTGCCTTAATCCACACATTCTCATGATGTATCATGTACGAATATACGGATGCGGCACTCCCGTCAGTGAACTTTCATATGAAAAAAGAAGAGCTATATTCCCGGTACCACGCGATGCTGTCTGAAGGTCAAGTTCCGGGCAGTGCTCAAAACTCGAGTCGCGTTCCTTAGGTGCACTGCCACTTCCAAACTCTGCCGTTGTGGCTAGCAGATTGAAGCTTACTCCGCAAGTGGTCGAATTAGCTGCTCGCGCCGCCATTACCATACTGTGGAACGGAGGACGGCCGAGAATAGTTCTTGGGTGCGGAACCTCGTGTCCACCAAGATTCAGAAACTTTCTGAGACGTGCAAGTCGCCGATTCAGGAAGTGCATGTACTAGTGACTTCAGGTGATGACGGAGTGTCGTTCTTAAAGCAAAACTAGTTCTTAGCGACTTCGATCGGCTGCCATATTCAGTCAGGGCCCCAGCTTCGGATTGCCTCTAAGCGGGGTCCCAGGCGAGGCCCTGGCAAGTACAGCTTTACTGTGGTTTTTCCATTCTGTTGTGATCCATGGACCGGCCCAGTATTTCTCAATGCCGGTTCAGACGAAAGTTAAGACCCCATGATAACAAATGCCATTGGTTGGAATGAAGCTGTTCCTGAATGCCAAGAAAGGTACCCGAGACGGATCGTCAGCTGGATCGACCCCACTAGTAGGGCTATCAAAACTTCCAGACCTTGAGGACTTTGGTAATCCTAAGCTCGAAACTCTCTGTCAAGGGCGGAAGATGGCACCTCCGACTATCCCTGACAGCGACCTGTCTTATTCGTGCCAATTGTTCATTGGCCGAAGTCATTTTGAAAGACTCCGGTCCGACTCTGTCACAAATTCTCATGAATAATAAGGAACAGAAAGGTGGTCCCAATGAGTCGGCACTCTCTTGTTCGCCTTCGTCCCCCCTTCACTGACGATTGTGCTACTGTCGAACGCCTATATAAGGCTGCCTGCCACCCGTATCATTAATCCTTTTTACTACTAAGTCAATAAGCCTTGCAACATTCACTACTTCGCCATCAACCGTCACAAGATCAATACATCGATCAAAACTTTAGTCCATCAACGACAATAACCATATCCAAGGCTTTTATCAGTATTCATTATTAGAAACCTTTCACTACACCACTCGCTACGCCGCTCAAAACAATAATAACGATGTTTTTCAAGACTGCAGTCGCTGCCGCACTCGCTGCAGTCGTCGCAGCCAACACAGTCGATATGGTGTCTCAGGACGCGGCTGGCCGCACTGTCTACTTCGTCCCACAGGAGGGTTCTCCAGAGCTCCCATCGATCAGTCTTGGAGGTGGCGAGACCGTCACCGCCGAGTTTCCAGAAGGCTGGATTGGCAACTTCTACGCCGTCCGCGACGAGGCCTACCGTGATGAGACTGATGGCGTCGACGGAAATGGCATGCTGGGAGAGGTCCGCTTCGATGGTTGGAATGGTCTGAACTTTTTCGATGTTTCTGCCATCGTCGCCCCAGACGACACACACAACGTCAAGGTTATGTACCCAAAGAATGAGAAGAATCCTACATCTGGTTGCCAAAGCTACGATACCCAATGCCCAAATGCCTACAACTATCCAGACGACATCCAGACGAAATCTTCGTTAGAGAACGAGTTTGTCTGTCTCATCGGCGATCTCGGAGCTACATATCGCCGCCACGCAAGAGACATGATTACCAAGCGCTCGTAAATATCCGTCGATTGTTGATATTTATACCATCCCTTGTTTCGGCAGGATGGAGAGTCTTCTCAGTTGATCTTGAGTGAAAAGGTTGCGAGAATTGTTTGCTGGCGTTAGTATTCAATTGCTATACACTGCGCACTGGTGCGCATTCGCACTTACAATTGTCGACAACAAATTTCGACTTTATTCATTTGGTCGAATCTGTTTTTTTATTATATACATGGCAATCACTCATTTTTGCTTCAACATGGTTAACGACACTGTTTATTTCTGCACTCACTTCATGAGTTTTCGCAACACGACTTTGTATATACGTTTTTGGCAGAGGATGAGATCTTATGATCTTTTCAAACCGCTCTCAGTGTAGGGTTGTTGGATATAAAATGATTTATGATGTTTTGAATAGGAGGAAGATAAGCATATACAGTCTGAATGATGAGGAATGAAATGATATAGATTTATATTCTACATTGGCTATATGATTTAAGCAAAAAATAGGAAGGATATTTGCTTCGGTATATTAGGAAAAAGATGGTTAGAATAAATCTATGAAATATGAAATTATGAGGATACATAAATTAGGCAGAAGTGATAGTAGTGTTGACAACTTTTCTCTTGACGTATAATGTAAGACTTAATAAATGTGAAACATATTTCAAAGTAAGGGAAATTTTATTTCCTTCATGGGCAACTGATTGAAGAGTCAGCCATAGATAATGTTCAAAAGCTCGACTTGTATTCCAAAAAGTACTGTCACTTCAAATCTCTTCCGTTGTTTCTAACAAATTTAAGCTCACCTCGCAAGTGTTCAAATTAGCTGCTCAAGCCGTCATTGCCATACTGCGGAACGGAGGACAGTTGAGTATACTTCTTGGATGTAGGACTTCGTATCAACCAAGATCCAGAAACTTTCTGAGAGGTACAAGTCGCCGATTCAGGAAGCGCATGTACTAGTGACTTCAGGTGATGACGGAGTTGTCGTCCTTGAATCAAAACTA
>WCAA01000120.1:0-47110 GCA_010623925.1 Antarctomyces pellizariae | reverse complement strand
CCCCCCCACCTCTCTCCACCATGCCCCTGCACCCCGCTCTCCACGTAACTCGGCGTCAAATGCCGCTGGTTCCCGCACTTAAGGGGAACCATGAGCGCAAATGAGAATGGACTTAACTCACAACTGCAACTAAGGCCCTTGCGATATTATTTGTCAAGGGACTGGTCACCATGATAAGGAGCTCGAGGGCAATCGAGCCGCATTAGTGGATCAAGGATGTCCGCGGTGCGAGCGTCGTAGGATACTACGCATTTGAGCTTGCAACTTTCAGCTGCAGTGAGGCCAATGAACGGTACCTGTTAAGTAGCGGCAGCTGACAACGAAGAGGCGTCGCATGATGAAGTATGCAGTGCGTACAAGAATAATATAGGGAATCATGGTGAAGGGAAACCGGGGATGTAATACGTCAATAGCACAGCTGAGATTATGCAAAATATTATTGGCTATTGACGCGAGTAGCTGTTGTGTCGTGCGGCTGAATTCAACACGTACTCAGCCCTCCCCTCCCGTAAAGCGATCTACAAGATGCTATCACTTTCGCCAATGTGAACAAACCTGATATTCAAGAGGTCACCTACGTTTTACACTGTTTTAAGAGTTTCACCATCTCCAAGAATACAGTCTTGTTACAATGGCAGCAGATGTGGTATCCGACGTGCCTCGTGCGTTGCGATTGTTATCCTTAGGTACCCAGCCTCTACCTCAAATCGAGATCTTGTCACTCCACTAACCTTCCATCAGATGGTGGTGGAATCAGAGGCATCTCCGAACTCATCATACTTCAGGAGATCATGCATCGTGTGCAGCGTGCTCAAAAACTCCCATCACCGCCTCTGCCAGCTGATTATTTTGATCTCATATGTGGAACAAGCACTGGTGGGTAAGTTTTAGAAATCTGTAAAGATGATAGAAGAGCTAGAGGAAGGATGATACGTTAATATCGGTCTAGGCTCATAGCTATCCTACTTGGTCGGCTTCGACTCTCCGTACCCGAAGCCATTGACAAATACAGACAACTTGCAAAGGAAGTGTTCTCAGAAAAGAAGGGTGCAGGGAAAGACGGAACGTTTAAGGCGACAAAGTTGGAAAATGCAATAAAGAAGGTTGTAAAGGAGAAGTTGAATACTGGAGAGGCGACGATGTGGAGTACGGAGCCGTGTAAGACGTAGGTCATCTACACCATCTTGAGACGCAAACTAACAGTAAACTCCAGATTTGTATGTGCTGTCCCAGCAAAAAGTGTAGACAGGAAGCCGAGGCTGTTCCGTACCTGGTCGGCGGACAAAAATCCTGGATATAATTGCACGATCTGGGAGGCTGGCCGAGCAACATCTGCTGCCCCGACATTCTTCAAACGCATCTTCATTGGCGATCATGGTCTGCAAGAGGAATTCATCGATGCAGGAATCGGATGTAACAACCCTGTGGAGTGCCTCATTCAAGAAGCAGTTCAGGAGTTTGGATCCCAAAACAGGGAAGTCAGCTGTATCGTTAGCATTGGTACTGGGATGCCAAAAGTGGCTGGATTCAAGGCTCCGAACCCCTTTCAAAGATTTCTGCCACTTGATCTCATCCGAGTTCTAAAACAGTTGGCCACTGATTCCGAGGACAAAGCATCGGAACTTTCACAAAGGTATCGAAATTGTCCGGGCCTTTATCATCGGCTTAACGTTGGTAGAGGACTAGAAGACATATCTCTTGAAGAGTGGGAGAAGCTAGGAGATGTTCGGACACACACGGAGACATACTTGAAGACTGTCGACGAGAGCATCGATCTGATCGTTAATGCATTACTTGGAAAACAATTACGGACGTTTCCTGTTTGCCAGTTAGGTATTAATTAGCCATACATCAATTATACAATTGCTGAATCTTGCGTAGACGGAAATGTTCAGCCTTGCACAAAGAGTGCCCAGTATTTCATATACCCATCATATAAGGTGGGTTACTTTGTGGAGCGGAAGGACCATATGCAAAGAATCAAGCAATGCTTCGAAGTTGGCCCAGATACGACGATGCCAAAACTCTTTGTTCTTCTAGGAATGGGTGGCTGTGGGAAATCGCAGTTAGCCCTTGACTACTGTCACAAAGCTCAGACAAGAAAGACGTATTCGGGCACGTTCTGGATTGACGCGGCATCTCCCCGTTCTGCACAGCAGAGCATTGCCACCATCGCAGAAGCCATGTCAAAGCCTGCTTTTGATATCGCAGATGATGAAGGGAACCTCCAATTTGTTCGAGATACTATAGAGACATATCAGGGAAGGTGGCTATTAATCTTCGACAATTTTGACGATCCAGGGTCATTTCGAGACAAGAACATCAAGGATTTCTTCCCACGGCGTGGTCAGGGTTCCATAATTGTCACGACTAGACGTGCAGCAGCTAAGGCTTTAGCCAAGCCAGACGATTACCTTGAGATGTCGGCTATGTTTAATCATGAGGCGTTGGAACTACTATTCCAAAGAGCTCAAGTCACTGATACCGAGGCAAATATACAGGAAGGCAAGAAGATTGTTCAGAGACTGGGACACCACGCACTCGCTATCGACCAGGCTGGTGCATATATCCTGGCGCGTAACCTTGGTATCAACCTCTACTTAAAACACTTCAATGATCGCAGGGACAAAGTTCTCCGCGAGACCCCTGACCTGTGGGACTACACGAGAAAACTCAAAGACAGCCCAGAGGCAATAACAAAGCTCACAGTACTCACCACCTGGGAATTGTCTTTCGATTTGATTACCGGAGACAAGTCGGCCCGAGACGACAAAGAGCATGTCCTTAACTTAATGGCATTCTTTAATACCAAAGCGATGTCGGATGAGTTCTTCCAACTATACGGCTCTCAGAATATTGAGTGGATGACCACGTGCGTCAGCAACAAAGCCTGGGATGTTTATCAGTTTCAGGACATTCTGAGAGAGTTATTTGACCTCTCCTTGCTTCAAAATCTTCAGATCGATTCATCAGGAACTTTCTTCACTCAGCATCCTCTGATCCAAGATTGTGTGAAGTTGCGCTTAGGCCCGGAATCTCAGCGACGCTACACAATCGAGGCATTCATGATACTTTCAACGTTTCTAAGGATTCGGGATACTCATAAAATGAGATTTGAGACAAAACAGGCAACACTAACGCAGCTGCGTACAGTTTGGCAAAGCAAGAAGGATTATTTGAACCGAGATAATGATGTCACGGACACGAATCTGCTTACTGCCTTTGATAGATTTGCTTACTTTTCCTTAAGCCAAGGCAAGTACGACGAGGCCGAGCCCATGTACCGCGAGACGCTCGAGCTGAGGGAGAAGGCGCTGGGCAAGCAGCACCCTGATACCCTTGGCAGCATGAACGACCTCGCCGACCTCCTTGAGAGCCAGGGCAAGTGACACTTATGTTTGTAAGAACTAGCAAAATAGCGACTGAAGAACATGGAATAGTTGACTTACACAAAGAGCAACGACAGGAAGTGTTACGATACCCTTTGGATCTCTGCACGCAGTCCAGATAGATTGAAACAGATTAGCCGAGCTCCCGAGGTTGACGGTACCAACTATTCCAAGCTCGCGCTCTCCCTTAGCTCGTTGTCTTTCTTACAATGCGCAATCCGAGTCCCTCAGCTTCGCCCCTGAGCCTTGAGATTGACATAAGAAAGACCACTCATAAAGGAGATCCCACGATTTCAAGTCGCCTCTTTGTCTAGTCTTACCCTTCCATCTTTGATTTCACTCTTCGACTCTTGCGACATCCGGATCAACGCAGTTGAGCCGTCGGTTCGTCCACGTAGGGTTGGGGGTTATGGTTACTCGGCCTGAATCCCCCTCCATGATGTACCTTAGTATGATGCTGCGTCAGACTGCGGTCGGTTGGCTTCCTCGAGATCCTGCGATTTGTCAGCGTCGGCGGTGGGGAATTTTCGGTAGAGATTCAACCAATGCCGCCGACTGGCCGGCATCGATTTCCTCCTCCATATCGCCCCGAACATCGCCATAAAGGCTGCGAAGCCATGCAATGGCGTCCTCTAATCCGACGTCCTGTGCCCAGCCCCGCTGCCTTTGAATCAGATGCTCGAGCGCCTTCCATCCTCGGCGTCTTCTCAAATTCCACCTGGTTGACATGCACACTCGCATTGATTTCCTCGATTTCCCTCTTCCCCTTCTCGGTCAAGTGGTCCATCTCGAGGGGTTTCGCAGGGTTTCGCTTCGTAACTGACTGGCCGGCTGAGCTTCTAAAATATCGTATGAACAAAATATAAGTCGAGACGAAGTAGCGTTAATGTCGGAAGTGTAGGAATCCCGACAGAGGGAGGTGCGGGTGTTGGTCACCAGGATAGCTCCACGCTGTAGCAACCGTAAAGAATCCTGCAGCATCTCTCCGTGAGGGGGCGGTGAGGTAGAGGTTGCGGGATATAGAGACGGTTGGATAGAGCATGATACAAGACGTATAGAATACCAACCACGATACTGGTGATATGCTTAAGCACTTGGGATCGAGACAGAGTAGATCTCACTCAATGCAAAACTCAGAGCTTGCATTTACACTTCCACTCGGCAGCTCATATCACGAACAGCAAACTCTTATACTAGTGGAATACTTGAGGTTGATTGATATTAATTAGCAACCTCATTCCTCTTTCTCTCTTTCCTCGCCGCAATGTACTCAGCAAAAGGATATAGCTTTTGGTATCTAACGCACGCCATGCCACAAGAAAGCGCGCACCGCAATGCCATTACTAAACTCCATCCACTCTGCATCCCCTACCACAGCCATCTCCCCCATCATTATTACGTTGACCTCAGTCATAAGCGTGTATCGAGTATCGAAAAAGCAAACTCGCCAGCAGGGTCGAGGGAAAAAAAACCATAACACCAGTACTCCAAGCTTCAACGACCACAAGATCGGCAAAGATGGGAATTGTAGACAAATTACGATGTAGTGGCTCGAGTCGGCCTTTCTCGCTTGTTGCTCTCCGTGGATATCACCATGTCGAGTATAGACGCACTACACCAGAAGCGTGAAAGCCTCTTACAGCATGTAGACGAAGGCGGCCATGACACCGGCAGCCAAGGCAAGGCTGGCGCCGTTCTTGGCGGCGGCACCCTTAGCGGCGGTGGTCTCGGCTGGAGCATCGGTGGCGGCGGCCGAAGAAGCGGCAGCATCCGTGGCACCAGACTCGTCGCCAGTGGTGGTGGCAGTACGAGTTGCCTTGCCGGAAGTGGCGGTAGAGGTAGTGGTGGCATCGGCCTCCTCATCGCCGTTGTTGCCGCTGGATGGGGAGCCGACAAAGTCCATAATGTCCTTCTTGCCGCACTGGGAGAGGATATCGTCCTTGCAGGCGATCTGACCGGGAGCATCATCTGGGTGAGCCTTGATGCACTGTGCGAAGGCCCTGTTGCATGTGAATGCTGGGAGGGAGGTCTTGTACGTGTCGATTCCAGCTGGAGTCTTCTCGTCGCTGCACTGGCAAGAGAAGGTCAAGTCGTTCTGTACGTGTAGGTGATTAGTTGGTGGTCAATTGGCTCGCCGGCAACGACAAACAGTGAAGCGGGGCATCGAGAGTAGGAACTTACGGCGTTGCAGATGTTGGTTGGGGCATCATTGCTGCAGAGGGTGTCGCAGACGTTGCGCTGGCCGATACACCAGGAAGCTGCTTCAAGTCAGTAAACGCGTCAATTGCGAAGTTGTAGAGAACATGAGCTCACCCTTGTCCTGTGGATCGACCGATCCTGGGTCAACGGTAGGAATAGCGGCGCTGGAGCTGGAAGTTGGGGATGCGGCCGACGAGGACTGGGCCATGGCACATCCGGCCATCAAAGCACCAAGGGCGATAGACTTGAAGAGCATGTTTGCGGTATTGGCCGATTTGATGGAGATAAGTCCAAGAGGTCGATTAGATGCTGCTTGATGAACTGATACTGTTGGTTACTTTCTGGTAAAAGAAGAGTAAGTCTTGAAAGAGATGCTTGTGGTATTTGTATGCGTAAGTGTGTTGATTGTAGGATTGAAAGAGGAGAGGAAGGGAGTCGGTAGATAAAAGGCGCCGCCCACTTTCAGCCTACGACAAATTCGGGTGGTTGCGACTGATTCCCGCGGCTTTGGCAGGAGGGGAGGGGGCGGGACAAAATGCGGATTTTGCCTGGATGGACAGAGCGGAGCAGCAGGGGAAGAGTACACCGCATGCCCCAAGCACAGAATGGTTTTGTCCCATTGGCTGTTGAGCACAAGGTAAACAAGGGTGCTATCTCTACACTGGCAGCTTTAGCCTATTTAGGAAACGCCTCGGATGTGTGTGCAAAAGATGGTCCTGCGCTAAGAAAGTCCACTCCAAGGAACGGAGGACGCGGCCAAGAAACATCAGGGAGTGAAGAAGTAAAGTAAACGGAAGTAAACGAAAGTAAACGAACGCCGGATGCTGCTTCTCTGCAGTGTATAGAAGCTGCCAAACGAGTCTACATACCAATTGACACGACACGCATGCTTCGAGGCTCAGCCTACGGAATATGTCAATCAATTGTCACCTTAGTGCCACACGTCAACGTCGTGCTTTGTCGGCCGCGTTTCACACCCTCGTGTCTTCGCACCTACCATCCAGTTTCCCATGCGCCAACCGGCCTTCAATGTCCGGGCCTACTATCCTCCCAGGACGCAAGTCAAAGCTTGCACCTTCTCTTCAATGGCGACTGGTTTCATCTTCAACCTTTCTTCTTCATCCTTTCTCTCTCTTCTCGCCCGCCTTCAACTATACATTTCTTATTCCTTATTCCTTATTCATTGTTTCTTGATTCTTGATTCTTGTTTCTTGATTCTTGTTTCTTGATTCTTGTTTCTTGTTTCTTGTTTCTTGTTTCTTGTTTCTCATTTCTCATTTCTTATTTCTCATTTCTTATTTCTCATTTCTCATTTCTCACTTTTTACTCCTCTCGCCCGTCTTCAACTATACACTTCTCTCTCACCTCGCTCTTCTCTCTCACTGCTCTTTCGATATAATTTCCGAAGCAGCTCAAAATTGTGCCTCATCTTCCGCTTTCCCGAGTTTCCGAAATGAGCAATGATCGACCCTCTGCTCGCCCCTCCGAGAAAGCTCCTTGGCGTAGACCATTGCTTGAGCTCATGACCTCACTCTTGCGACCATGGGGAGCCAGTCTGCGCTTGCGAGTCTGCGCTTGCCAGCCTTCTTGTTTTACTTCCCTCCTCAGCGCGAGTCATGTGTCCGTCCATCATCGCCATTTCTATGGTTCAACCAACCTTTCTATCTGAAGACCATTCCGCTGTCATATCATTATATGTTTCAAGAACGTTCTGCATGGTCGGGAGATCGGCACGGATTGCCAATTGTGCAGCTGTGATCACCACATCATCATGTGACCATTTGCTTGTCTGATGCGAAATGAGCATTTTGACCGTTTGCCCACGTTAGCAAGGTTGTCGGCCTGACATGCCGAAATGTGAGCAGCGAGAGGAGAATACCAAGACAAAGGGTGAGAGATGCCGCGTTGCAGTGAAGAAGAGCTTGGATGCCTTGAATGCCTTGGACAACCCATCATCTCTAATGTCCTTCTTTAATGTCCTTCTTTAATGTCCTTCTTTAATGTCCTTCTTTAATGTCCTTCTTTAATATCCTTCTTTCTTTAATGTCCTTCTTTAATGCCCTTCTCGTCATCATTCCATTTCCAATGCCAGCGGACGCACGGATGCAAGAGCTCCACGTAGCTGGAGCTCTGATCTCACTCTGCGTGATGCAGAAGGACAAGCCATTGTTTCAGCCCTGAAAGTGACAGTTAAGGCGGAGACAGCCACCGCCTTGCGAAGAGGTTTGGGTTTATGGATCGCGGAACAGAGAACAGTCACGGATAAGTGCTTCGTTCTGTACATCCGAAGTGTCTGCGTGTCTAGGGTGCCGAAAGCAGAAGGCATCCAGTCGTTCCGCGTCTAGTGGGCATGTCTCAGACATCTTTGAGCACGAAAGCTGTTTCAAGCAAGCTCGGAGAGTCCTCAATTTGCCTATGGCCTAGACGCAAGTTTACAGTGGTAAAGAAGAGGGGGTTTTTTTTTGGGAAGCTGATTCTTGAACGACTGAATGCAATCTCACTTTGCGCAGTGCGCATTCTTGGTAATTGCTTCAATCTGTGGCCTAACCACCTTCATGCTAAAGCCTGTGATTTTCGAATATTATTTTCGAACATAATTTTCAAACATAATTTTCAAACATAATTTTCAAACGTTATTTTTAAATGTCAAGCAAAATTCTCGTCGCACGCATTCGAAGGATGGGAGATTCTGCTGCAGTTAGCCATAGAAGGGTCTCCTCGTCCAGGCGTTGCATCTCGTTTTCATGCAGCCCGCCTTCCACACTGAAGTGCCAGAAGCTAGCTAGAGGCGTCTTTCCTCAGAGCGAGATGATCAGGTTTAACAGAAAGATCGGTTTTACGACGCTGCTTTCGTGTTTCCCAATTCGTCTTCTACCAACTCATCATTGAAACCTCAAAGATAAGCTCGAGAGGCCAGACGTGGTAGAGATCCAGGCAAGAGCATGGGCTGTTTGTGGTCAACCAGCTGACATCCACAAACCATCATCATAACTCACCGGCGACCAACCACTAACCCTTCTCTTCTTTGCTTCTCTTCTTTGCTTCTCTTCTTTGCTTCTCTTCTTTGCTTCTCTTCTTTGCTTCTCTTCTTCGCTTCTCTTCACTTTTTCTTCCGATGGAAAACCCAAATTACATTGCTGCCAACTCTTAATCAACCACAACCAATGGCAAGACTAGCAATTTCTTTCTTTGCAGTCGGATTCCTTCTTTTGCGCATCTGCATCCCGCTCTCGACCAAGTATTCCCTGTCTGCGGCTGTTGCGGGTTCCAGAGCGCTCACAACCTTGGTCGAGCACCCCACCCCCCAACCTCTACCACGCGGCTTTCGAAACGCTCAGAGTCTTCTTGCTTTCCACTGCCGACCCAGATAAACGCGCCTTTTGTTTTTTTGCTGTCGCTACTCCTGCATCATCGCTTATAGCTCAGCTTCAAAGTGTCGCATCGCTTCTCAAAGCTTAGCGATGATGGCGCGCCTGAGCCACGAGCTATTCCAACCCGATGAAGCCCCGGACAATGGATTTGCCGCGGCCTCATTCGTGCAATCTCATCCGCCAGCTCCACATTCCGCGCGCAGGTCAGGCCCCAAGGAAGACCGGATGGTGGACAATGCTCTATTTATGGACGACGGACAAGAGGAGCCATTATTGACATCGCAAAGACAACACACCACACAACAACGAAAGCTGTCAGCACAACAACGTCGTCCTTTGCCGCCGTTGCCGACAGGCACTTCATTGTCGCGAAACGAAATCGGAAGTCGAGGCAGGAATTTAAGTGGTCATTCGAGCGATAGTCGCCCTCCCAGCAGATCGAAAAGGAGCTACGAGGCGAGTGAACGTGGAGACTATACATTTTCCGGGAATACGAGCCCATTGCTTTCTACCAGTTTCGGAGACAATAAACAGTCACTTTCAGCACAGGAATACCTCGAGAACAGACGCAGGCAACGAACTCAGTCCGATAACCTATCTAGAAACTCCGGGCAGTCAGAGATTAGAGGGAGGAACAAGAGTCGCACGCTTTCTTCACCACCGATACGAAGAGCGAGCACAAAAGGAGTAGCAGTACAGAGTCCGTTCCCAGGACTGAAGATACCAGGAAGACATCCGTCTAGCGTTCAGGATCTGGAGGAAGCGGCAGAACGTATGAGCATGGCGAGTTCGTTGGAGGATAGCATACGAAAGGAGGTGGAGGTTCAGAAGAAGGCCGATAGCAGAAGGAGTTCCATGCGCCGGAGCAGTTTGATGAATATCATTACCGATATCCCATACGACAATGGGCCACGCCAGTTAGCTTCTCCTCTGATGTTCCAGAGCCCGACAAGCATAATTGATGTCAACAGCGCTGTGCGACAAGGTTTCTCACCAGGAGGTGAGGCGTTGATAAGGACGAGGAACAGAGCGGATAGTAAATGCTCGAAGACCAGCGCATATGGGACAAGGCCAGAACCACCGTTGGAGGGCTTGCCATTGGCACAGTTCGTCGCCACACCATCAAGGCAGAACTCGACGTATTCGCACATGTCAAGCAGGAACATCAGTCGTGCACAGTCGATCGCGGAGATGGAGGAAGAGATGGCTGCGATACGGCGCCCGTTGGCTGTTAGAAATGCATCTGGAGATCAGCATGATTCGGACCTGGGCCAACAACCATTAGATCGCCCGTATACATCTGATTCTGCAGCAGAGTTTAGGCAGTCTCAGCAGCTGTTTGAGGACTTTGACGGCCAGCATATAGACGAGCCGCCAATACCGTCGCCAGAGCTAATGCCACCACCGCCACAACCGCCAATTGAGAAGCGTCTATCCAGCGGCAACCTCTTGTCTCCAGTTTCCTCACACTTCAACGACAGACTAAAGTCATACGCCGATCCTCTCACAGGCCAGCAAATGGTCTTCTATCCCGCTCCCGTACCTTCCATGCTTCAGCTCCCACAAAAGCTCTCGAAGCGCCCGAATGCGGGCGAGCGCGCAAAGAGACACACACAAGTTCTCGCCACCGCTCCGGGCCATGCAAGGAACAAGTCGTCGACGAATTGGCTTCCCGAATCCAGCGAACACGATGTATCCGACGCCGAGAAGAGGAAGACTTTCATGGACGACGAATTCTCGAATGCACCTACGAGGATGAGCAAGAGAGGCTCACAAATGCCAGAGCAGCTTCGTGCGAATGAGTTCTTTGAGCAGATGACCCCGGCGCAGACTATTGAGATCAAAGATCAATCCGCTGTGAAGACTTTGGATGATATCCTTAATGCTTCGGCCTTCGCGCCTGTGTCCGCCTTCACGGACCACGCTATCATGGGCAAGCTTGGAGCTGATATTTACTCAAGCGAGGAGTACGGCAAGAAAGTCGATAGGGAGCGCAGGGAGAAGGCAAAGAGCGAGATGTACTCCTACGGCTTCGGCACCAGCGTCGCTTTGACAGAGGATGGAAAGCCGGTCAAGAAGGAAGTGAGGAAGAGTTTCTTCGGCTTGGGCAAAGCCGTCAACGACGACGACGAGTTCGCAACGCCGAAGGAAACCAAAAGCATCGTACGGAAGAGCGCGCTTGGCTTGTTTAGCACTGGGCTTAAGAGTCCAACGTATGAAGTTGTGGGCGAAAAGAGTCCGGGACTGGTTAGAGATGATGCGAATGAATCCCCAAGCGACGACGAGGAGGAAGATCAGAAGGAAATGGACGGACGGTATGCGGAGGATGTGTATACCGGAGCACCGACGACGTTACTTGCTGAGCTGCAGTTGAGGAAACAGCAGGCGAAGCAACGGACACAGCCCACGAGTCTGCCGCAAGGATATAGGACGACTTTGTTGGAGATGGACTCCGTGGCGCAGGTGGAGAACAAGTTGAGGAAGCAGAGGAGGGTTACGCTCGCGTGGCAGGACCAGTCTGTGGTTGACAAGGAGAGGGAGCAGGATTCGGAAGATGATGAGGTGCCGCTTGGGATGTTGTTTCCGGAGCAGGCGAGACGACAGATGGACAATGAGCATAGACCTATGGGTTTGCTCGAGAGGAGGGAGCTTGAGGATAACGAGCCGCTCAGCAAGAGGAGGGAGAGATTGCTTGGTAATAAGCCGTTGAGTAGGCCGAAAGTTGTCCAAAGGGCGAGCATGATGAACGTCTCCACACCGAACAACAACTCCAACGAGACCATCACTCCTGGTGCCTCAATAAGCCAGCTTAATGTCAGCACGGCCGCACAGGAGACACCCCTTCCACCCACTCGCCCAGTGTCTGGTGAGTTCTCGACGGAGTTACTACGTAAATTCGGCACACCCGGGCCACCACTACAACCCGACGACGCCGTGCCTGAAGAGGAGGAGACTCTTGGCCAAAGGAGGAAGAGGTTGATTGCCGAACGCGAAGCTAAAGAAAAAGAAATGGCTGTTGAAGGCGAACCACGACCAATCATTAAGCAGCGTCGCTCTATGGCTGATGTGCTGCAGGCGCACCCTGCTAGAGTCAAGACACCGAACGCGGAACTTAATAAACGGCGAAGCGTCAACAGATTGTCTTCTATGAACTTAGCGAGTGGGCATGGGAGGACGAATTCGAGCGAGTTTCCGCATCTGAGGGAGGTGGAGAAGGAGAGGGCGAGGAAGGCCGAACTGGCGCAGCAGTTTCCGCAGCCGCAGACGAGGGGGTTGTTGGCTACGCCGTATGGTGGTGGGGGGAGTGTGATGGGTGGTAATATTGGGTTGAACTATCAGGCACAACAGAACTTTGACAATGGGCTTCTTGCTCCTCGTGGTGGTGTTGGGCTGGGCACGCCGACGATGAGTCCTGGTGGAGTGTCTGCGCAGTCTGGATACTTTGGCAATAAGGAGATGGTGGATCGAATGATTGCTATGAGGCAGAGTATGCAGATGGCGAGCGGCGGCATGGTGGGACATCCTGGTGCTGGGGGAAATATGGGGATGGGACCGGGTGGGATGCAGAACATCGCAAGCTCGGAAGGGCAGTGGAGAAACCAACAAGCGCAATGGGCGCATTGGGCGAGGATGCAGGGGCTGGGGATGGGTTTTCAACCTGGGGGAATGATGGTTGGGACGGGGGGGACGGATATGGTTGAGGCATGGAGGAGGGGAGTGGGAGGATTAGGCAACGCTTAAGCCAGTCTTGGGGCTCAAGGTACTTGCAGACTGGAAGGGGAGTACAGAAGAGGATACCGTCATCTTAGTGAAGAAGAGTAAACTACGTAAAGTATAATGTAATTAACGCGGAAATCAGTCGGCCAAGCCTCGTTATGAGCCTGACGACTGACTGACGGCGAGTTTGAGAGGAGATTACCGGTTTGACGATATCGTGAGGAGGGTTGGAGCGTGATGGACGGTTGACTGTGTCAGAATAGGGAAGAGAGGGAATTGTGGTGAACGCCAATATATATGAAAGCACTTATATTGTCTACCGCTTTGTTTTGACGACTTGTGATGTCAAATCTGATGTGACGAGCGCGTTATCAAGCCAGTTCTTTTGACAACAGATTGCGTCGATAGTTTCAGCTGATAGACTGTTTATATCGCTGATTATACGTTTGGTCTCTGAAAAGACACTCGCACTCAGCACTCATTGCTGGGATGGAGGAGACGTCGAGTGCTAGCTATGTTAAGATAGGAAACTAGTTGTGTCTTCGCTTAGCCAGATCGATTCAGTACTGAAGCGGGCTGTCAACGTGTTGTAATGCAAATTGATTCCAGCATACCAGCTCACCAAGGATGCGGGCGTTTCTAGCTTCTCTGTGGGTAGCATAAGCTTCACCCACGCTGTCGGTAGCCTCCCAGCCACCATTTTCAACATCAGAGTCAAGCATCCAAAGAGCAATAAGCTCTGCTCTTTTCTCTCAGCTGCTTCCGTTCGGCTGCGAGATGCAATACTCCGCTCATCTGCTACCCGTCTCTCCAATTCATCCTCACCGTGCTGTCTGCTGTACTTCTCAATCAATGCCTTCATACCGTCTTCGGTGGGTTTCAGCCAGATTGGATAGTCTCTTCAGTCATCCTTGAACCACGCCATTTTCGACTTGGATGAAGCACCACACCCGCATATTAATATGGGGTTTCAGACATCAGCTTGTCCCAGTATTCTTCGAGCTTGCCTTTGGCGTATAAAACTGATGTCTAGAACTGGGCGTCTTCATCATGTTTCAGCTCGCCCAAATCTTCTTCACCTCCCTCAACGTAGACACCACAATCGACAAGGCCGGTTCTAGGCCGTAAGGAGCCCAGTCGCTTTTGTATCAGTCATCTTGGCACCGCCGAACCCATCACCGCTTTCTATCTGGCCCGTGAGCCATCGCATTTTCGCGCGTTGCCCCTCATAAAGCGAGGCGGGGACACTTGGACTGGCCTTCCTCGCACAGAAAATCACTCGCCTCATAGGACCTCAGCTGCAAGCAACATCACACCTTCATCACGTCTTCTACCCTACCAGTAAGTGGTCTTGCTGACTAGACCAGCTTAAATCGTAATGCACGTGCCACAAAAAACACACCTTCACGCCAACATCGCTCGCGCATTTTCAACAACTAATTGAATCATGACTGTCATGTTTAATCATGGCGTCTGAGAATACATCCAATCCTTCGTCGAGAACTGGCCATGTTTTTCAGAATCAGCATATCAGTGGTAATTCCAGAGTTCAGAATGGAGATGTGTTCAACATCAGTAAGTTGCAACAACAAATAACCTCCTGCAGACCCTAACCCTTGGAGATCAGAAAAAGCATGGAATGCGAAGTGCACTAGGACCTGGAACAGGCGATCGTGGAGAGGCCTAGCAACCGTAATGGAAGTTGGGAAGCAGATAAGCTCGTCGATCTCCTCACTTAAACTGTGTGAGAGATGGAGAGGTGCAGTACGAACTAATGAATGACCGTGAGCAAGTGCTTCTTAGGCCGGTTGAGAGAGAGCATGTAGCGTACTTGCTGCCATAAGGCACCAAAGGTCATGAAAATGGGTCATTTGCCGCAAAGTGGGCCCATGAATTGAATCGAGGCTTCACTATCAGAGCGATTACTGACTTCGTCCAGAAGTTGAGATGGGGACGAAATTGACGACGGGTACCACAATGCAGATTTACCGAGATGGACCAAAAGTTCAGCTACGCGTCGGCTATTGTAGCGCTTCTCGCACTCGCAGTATCCAAGTTAGCGGATGATCATATCCTGATTCCCATCTTCTGCGTGTTTTTGTTTTGAGTTCGCCCCGTGCTTTCTCGTACCCGTATCGCCTTTACACTTGCCAGATTCTGGCAGTGTCATATTTTTATGGGTCCGCGGGTGCTTTCCCGCGATCCCGTTCCCGCTTAGCACCCCTGCGACGCCAACGATTGAATAGTCGGGTTGCCGAAGCGACGTCGCCTGTCATTGGTTGGACATGAAGCTATTCACACCAGTTTCGCGCCGCCAAGTCACGCTGGCCCAGTTGGCGATGGTCTGGTCGATGTGCCCCTCTGAAGATCGTTTTCGTGTTCACCCCTTGATAGACTGTTGTACTCGTACTTATCTCCTGCAAAACTTTGTCGAACCTGATATACCGAAACGAAACTATCACATAACATAGCTTTGAAATACAATGGCAGACCAAAGAACGTCAGCTCGACCAGCGGCAGCTTCATCTCATCAAGTCGAAACCGCTGCGACGTCCAGTGCCCAAGATGCTGCTCCACAAAACCCACCACTGATTGATGACGAGGAATTGCAAGCGGTATGCTTGACTCCCTACTCGAGAGAAAGTTTCTATACAAGAGAGGCACTCTAATCAAGAGAGACCTCCCCTAGAAGGGGCTCCCTTCTTCGACGAAGGTGTTTCCAGTAAAAACAAGGACCTGACTAACGAGTTGTCTAGGACGATATTGACTCGACATATGGCGAGAGCATCATGTCAGACACCACGTCAATAAAGTCAGAAATTTACAGAGGTTATGTGGAGAATGGCAGAAGATACCAGACGGTCGCTGAGGATAAATTCTACGGCCCATCAGATGAGAAGCAGTTCGAGTCTATGAACGCTGGACATATGACCTATACTGTCTTAGAATCTCAGCAAGAGAATCCGCTCTTCCGCAGCCCCGTCTTGCAGAACGCTCAGCATATCCTTGATCTTGGAACTGGTGATGGAACCTGGGCGCTCGAAGTTGCTGACCGCTTCCCGAACGGTAAAGATAATAAATAATTGAATGGCCTACGCTGATCACCGTCTTAGTTATCGTAACTGGTATCGACCTTTATCCGCCTCCTGTGGAATGGACAGCACCCAATTGCGTCTTCCAGGTACCATCCCGGAACTATACGTCATGCACAACTAAAGACTGATTTGTATCTTACAGGTTGATGACATGAACAAAGAGTGGACCTATACTCAGAAGTTCGACTTCATTCATCTTCGTGTTGTCCTCGGCTCTTGCTCTGACGAAGGATGGAAGACCTTGTACCAGCGAGCCTACGAGTATGTAAAATCTCGGCGTTCTCTTGGCCCGCCCAGACATTTGTCATGGAATGAAACTGATGCTAGACAGTGCTCTGGTCCCAGGTGGATATATCGAACACTTCGAGCCAGACATCAATATCTACTCTATGGACAACTCCATGCCCGCCGACTCCATCATTGCCAACTGGGGCAAGACATTCGAGAGAGCTTCCGACAAGCACGGTAATCGCTGCAAGGTTGCGCCGTATCTGGAAGAGCGTATCAAGGCTGCGGGGTTCGTCAACGTGCAGAAGAGAGAGTATAAGGTCCCAATTGGGAGCTGGCCTAAGCACAAGATCTACAAAGATGTCGGCCGTATCAACAATGTGCAATTTAAGAGTGGATCGGACGGTTGGGCTCTTTTCCTTCTCACCAAAGTATGTAATACGCCGCGCCCTCTGGTGGCCTTCTACTAACATTTAACAGTATGGTGAGCCAGCTCCTTGGTCTCCAGAGGAGGTCGCTGTTTATACCGCCAAGATGCGTCAAGAGATCGACCAGCCTTGGCAATTGTGGCATGGAGCGACCCGTGTGTGGGCGCAGAAGCCTTACGATTCCCAGCGCGAGGCCGACGCTAAAGTTGATGTTGAAAACTTGGCTAGTTGAAGTGATGGAGAGGGAAAGCCGGGTGTTTAGAAGAAGAAGACTGAGGCTTAATCGGCGCACTCTGAGCGTTCAATTTATGGAGGGAATATCAATAGGTTCAGGGAAGATATATACGATGCAGACAATATACAAGTGTTTGGAGTTAACATATGTGCATCCGTCTCTTGCGGCTGCAGCAGCTGTGCTGCTGCCAGATGTATGACAGAACATAATAATTCGAAATGGTAACGTACATCACGGGTGGATAGAACACCCGGGCGGATAGAACATGGAATTGCGACAAAGAAACGATTAATGTCTTTGGCAACCGCAAATTTACAAAAAAAAAAATCAATTTCTTCGCAATCAGATTCTTCCAATATTTGGACATCCAATGTGCATGTTTGTGCATTGTTACCGGGTGTTTCGCATCTTCCACAGCATCGTGCCTTGATTTTGATTCTTCTCTTTCAACTACTCCCTATGCGTGTTTCCTCCAGTACTTGCTGTTCAATGTCCTTTTGATCCTGAATACCTTGTCTTTCTTGTATTGTAAGTGATCTTCTAAGCTTTAAGTGTGTTTTTTTTTGCCCTCCCTTGCTTGCTGAGAAGATGATTTGCTTCTTGAAGTTTTGCAACTTCCAATGCTGTTAAAACAACTAAGTGCATCAACTTTCGCGGCTCTTTCCTATTTAATGAACCACAGGAACTATAATATAGGTGAGCAGCTGTATTGATGGGTTAGGATAGAAATTTTAATAGAGTTGGACTGTGAAAGTGCTTCATAAAGATTTTGTGGTGTTTTGGATCCAAAGTTTGGGTTTAAGCAGCTCTACTGGTGGCAATAGAGTTTGTAAAGTAATGTTCAGCTTAGACATTACACTTGTTAGATTCCAAAAAATAAGCCCTGATTCTAGAAACCCGCCACAAATGTTTTTTTTCTGTCATAGTTAAATTAAATGTTAATTTGAATGTGGAAAAGAAGTTAGTCTTAGTAGAGTACACATTATTCTTTTAATCTCTCAGCTATATGCAAATTTGAGAGTGCTAAAACAGCTAACATCAAGTGGTTTAAAAAGATGAGAGAAGTGGGCTAGCATGAATAATGTGAGGATATTATTTATTTTGCAAAAATGCTAATGCTGCAAAATGGTGACTTTAATGACTATTAAAAATAAGTAGCTAATATACTTCATCTTGCAGATCTAAATTGACTCAAAGTCTATGTTTAGCTGTACTTTAACTGTCCGCGCCTCTTGTTTTTTTTAACAGCAGCATTTTTTTTCACACTGCTGGTTGAAGTTCGAGCTCTCAACCAAATGTAGTAGCATTGCCACAACTGCTATCACTGTGTTAGGATTTAATGGATAACGTGAGTAACTAAGGCAATAGCAACCAGTTCTGTATTCGACAAGCTAAACTCTGAGCCCCTATGAATAGGGGGCTCAGCTTCTTTATCTATGGCCTGCACCGTAAGCGGGTCGCTCCCAACACGGTACCGGCCTACGTGGCCCTTTTGCCTACGAAGCGTGGTGGCCTTATCCGTGGGGCTGCTACGCCTCGCAAGCGTCCCGCCTCCGATTCCAACTCACGTCTTTCCTACCCATGACACACTGTTTGTTATGAACCTCTACTGTAAAGGGTTAATAGCAGGTTGTATTTAAACTAGCTAAGTTAACATACTATATATATTAAAATTAAAGAAAGAAGGAAAAAAGTCTATGTCTACAAGGACTTGTTGTTCTTATATATCTTATACGTAGTAGCCTGTGCTCTGTTTTGCAAAGTCTTGGCTTGTATAATCAGTAATATGTGTTATAGTCAAGATCCACATGTGTTCCATACGCAAAAGGTAATGGAAGCTGCGGGATGGTACTGCAGAACCACATGAGTCATGGAAAACACTGTGGGTTAAGGCAGCTTAGTAATGTGGAATGAACTAAAAACTTGGCACATGCAGATAGTGTGAGTCTTATGAGTAGTGGGTGACAATGTAAGTCATAGACAGTGTACTGTCACGTGACTGAAAGTGGCTGTGTAGTGGCAAGGTGCTCAAGACACAGTTTTGAGAGGCATAAAGGCGCCAACCAGTGACATCTACAATTAGTATCACAGCAGTAATATGCTTGTACAATAGCTCTTGCATTTGAAAAGATAGAGGTAAAAAAAGAAAAGAAGCCTCCCAGAAAAAGCTCTCAACTAAATACTACATACAAGTGGCGCTGGTGTTTTGTCACCTACATTCACTACTATGTCTGCATGTGACATATACACGTGATTTAAGGTACACATGATCTACGGCTGTAACACTGCCTGTTGTTAATGCAATCATCTAGTACCTTGCAAAGCAGTACTGCAATAGTGGCCGCTGTTACAGGCTAGCACTTTCACGTCTCTCAAAACTGTGCCTTGCTGTAATGTTAAGTGGTTGCAAAGTAGAGTGTAGTGTCATACTGACATTTATTACATTCAGTTACATCATTCATTACATCATTTATTTCATCATTCAGTCCATAGGGTTGTCTCTTTACTAGGAAAAGACAAGCAAGCAACACTCACCTAATTCACAATCACATTCACTTCACAATAGTCTTCTAATTTTACTTCTGAGTTTCCAGACTCAACTACTTTTTCTTCTTTGCCAGGCTTTTTAGAGTACTGTGCTGTGAAATAGTCCAAGTCAACCACCCTTTGTCAGCTTCCTAGGACCTTGTGTTTTCCTCGTAAAACTATAGACACTACTCCACTAATAAAAAGTAGTCTGTTGTCTTAGCCAGAACAGCTTTGAAACATACTGTCTTCTACCTCTCCCAGTATTACATGTAGAGCTCTCTAAGGATGGTTTTACTAGGACAACACACTGTCCTAGGAAGCAGAGATAAAAGCTGTTGACTTGGACTATTCTACAGCACAGCGCTCAAGGGTAATAAAGCGTGGCAGGTCTGAGACTGGTGTTGAGTCTAAAAACTTAGGAGGAACAAATGTATTTTATGAATACTGAAAGGTGTTAAAAGAAAATGTGAGTCTAATGTGTGTGAATAAATAGTAAATAGTGAATAACATTACTTGCTTCTCTTTTCCTAATGAAAAGACAGCTCTATATATATTCAAAGAGTGTGGGTCTAAGCCTAGCCATAAATTACAAATACAAGGTTACAAATTTAGAAATGTGGTCGATTAAAAATCCAAAATGACAAATTTAATCTGACAAATCAATTAGGGATAGGTTTGAGAATAACATCATCATGTTGTGTATGTCTCTTCACTCATCTCACATCCTTCAATCTTCTAATGTTGGGTGGTTTAGCCTGCCTAAATTAGCATACAAACAATAAATTGAGAAAATGATATAGGTTGGTAGAATTTACCTCACAAAAGATGATTTCTATATATCATTTTTTGCAGTATTTCAAGTCGCCACTATAGGGAAGAATGTGCAAAAAAGACTTTGAGAGTTGAGAATTGTTCTTTTAGACTCAAAAAGTGTGATGTCTAAGCTGGGTGCAAGGCCACAAATACCAACACCAAATGAGGCAGTCTCAGAGTTGCTTAGTGCTTAGGTTTCTTAAACACCAAATAACTTAACAGAAGCAACTTCACAATCAAACTTCATTAAAAAGTGCATCATTTATTATTAAACCAGCTCTGTAACAACAATTCTTAATTCTATAGATCAATTTACAAAAAGAACACTTACAAAAAGAACATATGGAATCATGTACCAGATAGCACTATCAAAGTCAAAGAACTAGATCCTTTTCCAGGAAAATCACATACTATGTTAGCATTGCAGGACTAAAAGGAAACGTCTTTAACAAGGATGATTTCTGAATGTTGCTGAGGGACAGGGTATACAAGAAGATAATGAGGTGGGCCATTGCGAACTCTGCTGGTATTGACTTGAAGTAAGATCCGTGAACTTCTGGTGTGATTCGATCGATCAACGCTAACGAAACATTGACTTTTATGCGCGGAATCCTGCTGTAGGAGCTTGCGAAGGTCTTTGGACTGACACTTGGTATTGTGTTGGAATCGCGGGATCTGTAACAAGTATAAGTAGTGGTCCTCCAGTCCCAACATAGTTGTACGGAGAGTTGCTGCTCTTATTACAGACTTGAAGAGGCTGTGGAATCGAACTAAATTATAATGCCTTTTTTGAACACACAATTCTGTGTGCATGGGGATGAAGTGTAAAGACCAAGTTTCGATGAACATGAACAAATTAGGTGACGCCGCCAGGCTCTTTAGACCAGATCTTTCATCGAGAGCGGTGGGCTTTCGGAACGATGGGGCTGAGAACCGAAGCAATACTGCATGTCGTTATTATGTACGGGTTTATCCATATGCCCAAGGGAGATCTGATGAGACTGGGTTAGCTTGGATTGAAAAGAAAGCGGTCTTTGATTCAAACATACCCAATAACCTTTCAAATGGGGACCCTCCCCCACCATAATGGGCAGATTGCGCCAAATGCGCTCTTTGCGAAAGATATAGCCGGGCTTCACGTATTCTTGATTGACCTTGAATCTCTTCTCGTCATAAAGACTGAGAGGAAGATCAACTTGGAAACGCTGAAGATTTGGCATTGTGCGAATCATGGCCTCTACTGGTCCTAGGATGGTTGCATTGATCTCCGTGTCAGAAATAACAATTGAATTGGTAGGACGCCAATTGCCTTCAAGTGACATATGCAGCTTTTTCAAATGAGCAAAGCTCGACAACGTAGCCGCGAGAAGATTTTGAAATTCGTCAAATCCAGATATCGATTTAAATGGGTAAGTATACCAGCGTATCTCGACGGAATTTATGGCAGCGAGTCGCTGAGGGAGCAATAATTTCGGGAGGTGGAGTATTATTGGGTTTCGTGCCATGTGAATTGTGTTTGTCGAATAGAGGACATCGACTCCTTCAGCATAACTACAATTATAAAATTAGCTTGAAATATGCACAGAGAGAAGCGCAGGAATACAAACGCTTGTCTTGATACCAGCAGCCAGCCCATTGCTCCGATAGAGCATTTCCCTGGCAGCACCCCAGGCCAAAACTCGCACCAATCAATGTCGCCACGTCCTCCAAGGCACTTGCAATCAGAGAGGTTCCCACCCAGATATCCTCTCATCGATGTCGGAGATGCACGATGGCACACAGATCCAGTCCAGTACCAGCCGTCCTGTTTCGATTTTGACTGTTTTGACTTCGGTTGCGTGGGTTTTGGGGCTCTTTCGTGTGAAGAGCGCGTTGGATCTTTGGACATAGGAGCTTGCCTCAAATCCCAATCAAGGCCGTCTCTGGTGAGATGCATATGTACCACTTGATCCCCAAAGGCTTCGATCAAGATCTTGCGGCGTATTTCGAAAGGGAATCGGTCGAAGAAGGAGAGTTCCGTTGTGGCAGATGGTGGAGGTGCGCTTTGAGCCAGCGAAACGGTGGAGGGGGACGGGGTGAGTACGCTCGGTCGAATCGCTGGGAGAAATGGCAGTGGTGGAACATCGCCATTATTTTTCTTTCCTCCCTTTCCCCCACCCCTAAACTTGCTGCGAAACCATGTGCTGAATGTGGGCATGTTGATTGTATTGAGTGTCGTTGTGTTGTGATGCTGGTGGTTCGCGACGCGCGAGGTGAGGTGTGGAATTCCCTCCAAGCTGCCGCTGATTTGTCAGCGGAAATTTCCAAGCGAAGCGCTGAGACTTTAAATTGTTGTGGATGTGCTCCGTCCTAAGCATACCTTCCCAAAGAACGGCACGAGGTGGTGCTCGCAGAGCGAAAAGAATTCAATGTCTTTCACGATTACCATCTCATCATATGTTTCCTACCCTATATGATGTCCCTTTTTCACCAAAAAGGGCAACCCAAAAGGGTTTAGTGTGTCCTAAAATGGATGAACTGCCAGTGAAAAAGGACGGTGAAAAGGGACAAGCAGGTTTTTGCGACAATTTTCTTTCACGCGTGTTTAAGTTTGTGTTTCAGGATGCCAAGACTAAATGTCCGTCCACGCTAAGTGAGCCAATATCACATATGTAAATATTGCGCTTTGATGGCACTCTAGCAGTCACAAATGCAATCCATACAACAAATGAGAAATGTGTAGCTGCAACAAAAAGTCATCCAGAACACTACATTAACTCTTGCAACATGGAGATCACTTGGTCTTCCGACACCCAAAAAGCAGCAGCAACAGCAATTGACACGTTTTTGTATTTAGAAAAATACAAAGTAACTATCTGCAGAGAACATTAGTATGCTGTTTGGAATCTTATCTTGCATCTTCAGCAGTATCACGCCTAACCTTAGTTTCCTCAAGTAGAGGTTATACGGCCCTTAACACTAACCATAGTTTCCGCATTTAGGCACCCAAAAGGCACATAAACAGGCTAAAATTGCGTGGTAGGGTGGTGCAACAGCAGCCAAAAGCACAGCTGCCCGTTTAGGCACCCTGTGCATATAAACGGGTTGGAAAAACAGGAGAAAATACTAAAGAATTAGATATATTTACTCGCCGCAACAACATCATTCTAACTATGCTCTGACTTAATTGTACAACCTGAATTGCGTGCGGCAGCAGGGGTGTCAATTTGGGTGGTGAAGTTTCTTTGGGGTCGCGGCGGTGTCCGTGCGCCCACTTTTTGCGCTGTTAGGTTCACTCGCTCAACTAATTTTGATAACGTCTCCGCGAGCATCATACTCTCAATACACACTACTTTTCTTATTTGATTCTTAATAACAAGCGGCTCGCAGGATGCATAGCGGCAGCTGTCGTTGATGCTACAGGCTGCATAATGGACTTATACATTTTTTTTCTATTTATTTTATGTTACTGCTGCCAGAAAATAACCTGAGACAATGCTGCGTAGTAAAAAGTCATGTTCTGTCCTTAAAAGCATATCTTTATATGTACTACAGCCAAAACCTGACACCCGCACAACAGGAAAAGGTCAACCGATGCTACAGTGAATAGAAAGTTGCCAGTTTCTCCAATATTGTTACTTATTTTTTTCACCAGAAGACGAGTCGTGAGGATGGAGATAGGTACATGGCTGTGTTGTAGAACGTACGGCTATACTACAATTAACTAACATGTCTTAGGAAAAGTGCTTATCCAAAAGTAACACTTCAAACACCAAATACAAAGCTATGAAGAATTCAGGAGGCCCACGGAGGATAAGAAGCAAAAAAGCAGTAGTAAATGCCATTGCCACAGCCCTGTGCGATGGCAAGGTTACTACGGAGCACCAAAAATTTTTACTCTCTGCCAGCACCAGCGCCAGCGCCATTTATCAGACAAGGTCAGACCGCAGATAATAGCTAAAAAGGCTACAAAGAGTCAGTCCCACGCTAACACCAACGGCAACCACAGCAAAAACATAGGTTGTCATGACTGCTATAGGAGGAGAAGTTAATATATGTGAGACACCGCCATCACTGTCGTATTTGGTCGCCGTGAACCTGGAGTATGCAGTCTTGCTGTGCGCAAAGCCTTGGTGCAGGCGTGCGCAGGCCGTAAAGGGAATTAAGGAGTACCTTTGTAGCTTCTACCGCAAGAAACCGGTCATTCGAAAAGAGGCCGGTGATGTTAGGATTTAATGGATAACGTGAGTAACTAAGGCAATAGCAACCAGTTCTGTATTCGACAAGCTAAACTCTGAGCCCCTATGAATAGGGGGCTCAGCTTCTTTATCTATGGTCTGCACCGTAAGCGGGTCGCTCCCGACACGGTACCGGCCTACGTGGCCCTTTTGCCTACGAAGCGTGGTGGCCTTATCCGTGGGGCTGCTACGCCTCGCAGGCGTCCCGCCTCCGATTCCAACTCACGTCTTTCCTACCCATGACACTCAGCATAGTGATTATGTCAAAAGAAGACAGAAGGGAGCATGACAGTGGCTGCTCAATTTTTCTGAATATCTGGCATGGTGGGAGACCGGCAATCAAACCCTCTTCTGCCCCGGCATTCCTAGAGCGGGAAAGACTATCCTAACATCTGTTATCATTGAGGACGTAATTTCAAGGACTCATAAAGATGTGAACATTGGGATTGCGTTTTTTTACTGTAATTATCAGCGTCATGAAGAGCAGAAGCTAGACCACTTGCTCGCCAGTCTGCTAAAACAACTAATCAAACAACGGCCGTCTTTACCTAACTGCGTTAAAGAACTACAAACTTATCACAAAAAGATTCATAGACAACCGTCCTCAGATGAAATTTTGAAAACTCTTCATTCTATGGCTGGAATGCATTCGAGAGTATTCATCGTCGTTGATGCTCTTGACAAATGCCAAGTATATGATGGCTGCCAAAAGAGACTTTTAACAGACATATTTAACCTCCAGGCAGACTTCGGAGTAAGCTTTTTTGCAACCTCACGTCATATTCCGGAAATCGGCGACAGTTCGGAGACATGTATCATTTAGAAATTCGGGCCCACGAGGAAGATTTGTCCATATATCTTGATGGACCGAGTTTGCAGCTCCCCACTTGCGTCCGTGAAAGTCCACTACTGAAAGAAGAAGTCAAAGTCGCGATTCTAAAAGCAGTAGATGGCATGTACGTGATACCTCACACTGTCGATAACTCAAACATTTATACGTAATAGGTTCTTGCTTGCACAGAGAGGCATCAAAAAACTAAATACACCCCTAGACTCTATAAACCCGGAAATCTTCTTTTAGCAGTCAGACCAATCAATAGTACGCCCATGGAAATGGGCCTAAACAAGCCCCCGTAGAATCGGGCGGCACCGGCAATGAGACAGACCCTCTTTCAGGACCTGTACCACGCCAAACGCGCCAGCAACCCCTCAACACGAATTAATCGTCAATTGCAATAAGACATTGGACACACACGAACACTCACCAAAGCGATTGGTGGAAGAACTGAACAAAACAGCAAATAAGAACAAAATTAATGGCCAACTCTAGACCGTGGGAAAGCTACAGAGCGGTGATACGGCGCTGCTTTTTGATACAAAGGCTAATCGAGACAGCTGGAAGCTTTGTGAAAAGGAATAGATTGGAGTCCTAGAAACTGGAGCATATCTAAAGCCACGCCATTATACAGTAATTATCCATGGAATGCAAACGAAAGAATGTCAAAACCCTGTCGACACTATTAAAGAACTTTATAGAGTCAACCCCCGTCTCAAGGAAGCAGGAGTAGAAATTCTTTAGATCGCTTTTCAGAAGCAAACCCTAATCAGCGATAAAGCTAGTGGCCCACTGTTAGTAAGTGTGGCGGCACCAGAACACGCCAATGACATGGTGCGCCAGGAAATTATTTGGAGATACTAGCCTCACAAATGTGAGTTATTTGAAGGGAACTCGAGGCCAGTACAGTGCTTCAAGTGCTATTCCTTTGGTTACATGGCAGTACACTGCCGGCATGCAGCACGATGCGGGCTCTGCAGCAAAACAAGGCATAAGGCCAATGAGTGCATACTAGAAGATGACACCGAAGAGCATCGCTGCTCCAATTGCAAGGGAAATTATGCGGCATGGTCAAAAGACTGCTCTATTGTCAAAGAGCAGCGTCTAAGGGCCCAGATTGCCTATAATAATAGGCCCACAGCTTATAGAGTAGAGGGTGATGTGTTGCGACCTATCTGGGGAGAGAGTCGTCCCAAGGGATTAGGTTGTTGGTTTTAATTGACTCTGCTTCTTTTTCTACATACTCATTTATGAACGATATATATTCCTGTTGAAGGCGTCGGGCGAAAGGACCGATCGTCACAGTGTTTGCTTATGGGCATGGAAGCAAACACTTCGTCCTTGGCATCGTACTAGCAAACCATTTCCCTGTGGCCTTTGACGGTGTTTAAGCAAACATCCTTTGCGTCTTCGATCTTCGCATCCTTGATCCTTTTCACATGATGATACACATGGACCAAGCAAAACTACTACAATGTCACAGACTACGCCGCAGACTTTCTAAAACACTTTGGTGCAAATGAGCCAACTATGCAAATCTCTGGACACGGCAAAAATCGAAACATAGAGAGAACACCAGATCACATGAACATATGTACAGACCTTGAGATGGGAAACAACACTCTAGAAGGACAGGGGGCCAAGAAACGAGCAACACAACCTTCAACCAGGAAGATACTCAGAAAGAGACCATACTTCACATATCAAGATGAAGTACAGCCAACAGTAGAGACGAAATTCCGCGAAAAAGTTGCAGCTGTCCAGTCTCACCCTACACAGACAGAACGCAGTAGAAGAAGCTGTACCACTATCACCAACCGCAATCAAAGCATGGGTGTAAGCCCAGACTCAGAACCATCCGAACCAATGTCCACACAACCACAATATGAACTATGAATATGATAAAAATCATGCAGTAAAATGTGCAGGAATCACGCCTAGGCGTCATGATATCACTTTTGGAACGAAAAGAACAGCTTGACATCATTGCTATCCAGGAACCCTAGATCAACCTGCAAATCCAAGCGACCTATTGCCCAACGAGCAGCGCCTACACAGCTGTGTTTCCGGACAAAGGACGAGCCAGGACCTGCTTCCTAATCAACAAAGCTATATCAGTGTCGAAGTGGTCGCAAAGCCCGCAACAAATCACACCAGACTACTGCCGCATCACTTTTCAGTTGGCAACAGGGCCGTTAACCATACACAAACTCTACAGCCCAATCCCGCCAGCTCTAGACACGACAGTATGGGAAACGCCTCTTAACCACATGCTAGAGAATGTGAGAAACACTGAAGGGGAACACTTGGTCATGGGCAATTTTGACCTACATCACCCAATGTGGGGAGGCAATTTGGTGGACCAAACAAATGCTGGCGCTGCTCAGCTAGTAGAAGCAGTTGAAATGAGGACTCTGGAACTACTCAGCGCCCCAGGAGTACCAACGAGAGAAAAACAAAACAATAGATCCTCAACCTTAGACCTGACTTTTGCCACTCGTTGGACAGCTGGACGCACAGTTTCATGTAGAGTTAAGAAAGACAATGCTGGCTCTGACCATCTGCCTGTTATCACAACATTATGTTTAACAGAGCCAATCCGCAAGACCCAGAAACCAAAACGCAACTTCAAGGAGCTTGATGCAGAAATGGTGGAAACAGGAGCCGAGAAAATTCTACTTGGACTGAAAGGGCGCAACCTCAGCAATGAGATCAAAATAAACCAGTTTTGTGACATGCTAGTTTGGCGCATCCAAGATTTGATTGCTCAGACAGTCTCATATAGAAAAGTGGCAGTGTTTGCCAAGCCATGGTGGAACAAGCACATCAACAAAGCAATCCGCAACGTACGACAGCTCAAGCGAGAATGGAGAAGCACAAGAACACAACATGCCTGGGATAACCTTACAGCAGCTACAAACAACAAGAAGAAACTGATTTTCACAGCAAAGAGAACGCACTGGCGCAACACCATCCACGAAGCAGCCACCTTTAACAAAGGCATTTGGCGCATAGCCAAGTGGGCTCGACAGAAAAGCCATCTGCCACCTGAGCCAGCACAAATGCCTGATCTCCGATGGAACGACAATCTATACAGCACTCCTACAGAAAAGGCCGAGGCTCTTGGGGCGAGATTTTACCCTGTTACAAATGCAGACTTGGAGGACATCGACACCCGGAAACTTTTTGTCAGCGACTACGCATCAGAACAACCACTCGAGGCAACAATGCATACAACTGCAGAGGAGATACAAGACGTTCTCAATTGCTGCCACCCCGACAAATGCCCTGGCAGTGACAAAATCCTGAACAGATTCCTGAAGGCCATGGGAGAATCATTGATTCATCTGCTGGTCAAGCTTCTAAATGCCTGCTTCCAATTGACATACCCTTAACACGTTTCCGGCATGCGCAGACTATTGTCCTCAGAAAACCTGGAAAAACTACTTATTCTGATCCTGGGGCTTGGAGACTAATAGTGCTTCTAAACACGATTGGAAAGATATTTGAAACCACACTAGCTTAGAAGGTCAGCGATCTGGCGGAGACCCACCACCTATTTCTAAAATGCCAAATAGGGAATCGTCAACAAAGATTAACAGAGACGGCACTGGAGCTTTTAGTAGAACAGATCCACACGACATGGGGTCTAAAGAAAACAGCAACGGTGTTATCACTGGATCTTGCAGGTGCTTTTGACACAGTAAACTATACATGGCTGCTGGATAACCTTCAAAAGAAAGGGTTGCCTAGGTGAATAATAAAGCCTATAGGCTCCTTCCTCAATAACCGGACTACTACTCTAGTTATTGACGACAACGAAATCGGACCACGAACATTAAAGAGCGGAGTGCCTCAAGGATCACCTCTGTCACTAATCTTGTTCCTTTTTTATAATAGCCCCTTACTCGAGATACTTGAAACTACCCACCTACCCATTGCGCCACTAGGGTTTGCTGATGATGTGTGAAAGGGAAGTGGGATATCGAAGGCCGAGAACAATGTTTGCTTGTATCCCCTCGTGAATTGTGATGGTGCCAAGAAAGCGTGGGGTGTTTGCCTCCAACTGCATGAGCGACCATCTGGAGGTGCATGAAGCAAACAACCAGGAACAATTCCACTCCATCATTTCCCTTCATCTCCCTTTTGTCCGAGGTCTTCAAAAGTATTATATATAGTTCATGGAAAGTACGTAGAAAAGAATCAGAGTCAAATAAATCAACGATCATATCTCCTGGGACGACTCTCCCTAAACAGATCGTAACATGATGTGAACATACTTACATACGGAAGCACCACAGCTGACAATTGTCGAGTCCTCGAACAAGCTCATGAACATTGCTTACAATGGGCCACTAGCCACGGAATGCGTTTTGCACCACAGAAATACACGCTCACGCATTTTACAAAACAACGTTCACAAGATGTCAATGCGACAATCGATCTGGGCTCTACGAAAGTGGATGCAACATTAACAATGAGAGTGCTTGGACTTCTACTAGACACTAAACTGAACTTCAACGCCCATTGCAGAATCATGAATACGAAAATGGCAACCCAGCTGAATGCGCTATACCGGACCACAGCATTGACCTAGGGAGCAACATTTTTTGAGAGCCAGGCAACTCTACCTCGCAATCATCCGCTCGTTATTTACTTACGGAGCTGCGGTTTGGCACAAACCTGATCAACAGTTCACAGGCATCGCTAAGAAACTCCAATACCACCAGAATACAGGCTTATGGATTGTATTGGGAGCTTTTAAGAGAACAACAATACGTCAACTTCACACAGAGGCATACATCCCACCACTGCATCTCTGGCTGAATGGAAAAGTAGCGCTTTTCCGGGTAAGAATTGAGGTGAGCGGGATAAAGGCGCAGATACAAGAGGCATGCTACAACATTCAGCTACAAGTCCAGCAAACAGAGCGCCCCTCTGCTTATCAACCATTAATACCAATCAAGACACCGGGAACGTGGAATAGGCGGTGGGCTCTGGAATGGGCAGGTGGATCCCTAGAGAAATGCGAAGAAAACGTCAAAAAATCAATTCTTCAAGACTGGCTGGCATATTAGAGGGTAGAAAGCAACCTTTCTGTGACCCCAAACGACTGGCGCAACCCTGGCATGGTGCCAGTAGACATACAACTTACAGCCAGAGTGTTAAAGCTACATCGCTCTCTGTACAAGGCAAAAAGCTCTATATTAGTACAGCTACGAACAGGATGCATTGGGCCTCAGAAGTTTCTCTATTGCTGTAGAGTACCTGATATTGAGAGCCCCTGATGCACATGTCAAGGAGGTGACGAAACGGCAGCGCACATAGCTATATCATGCCTGCTCGATAGCGAACAAAGACATTCACTTTGTGATGAATATGGTCGACTATCAGATTGGAAGACTCTAATCGGATCTTCAACACAAGTTAAAAAGGTTGCAAAATGGCTTATCCAGTAGCAGCGTCTTCATCAATTTTCACTGGCAAGAAAACTGCTCTACAGCGACAATTTGTATGAAGGGGAGTAGAGAAATATCAACATTGAGCGGCAGAGCGGGGGCTTTGCAGCAGATTTGAAGGCCCAGCCTAAACCATCTGATTTTCTTATCACAGGCAGCGTGTGATAATAATGTCAAAAGCCTTGTCAGCCTTTGCAGAGAAAGATTTTGGCACCTTAAGAGGTTTTTTGCTTCATGTACAATATTCCATAGAAGTACCGCATAGCCTTAGGAAAGGCTCCAACGGAGTAAGAATATTACTACTACTACTACTACTACTACTTACTTGCACAGCTTCATCGGGGCTCATTGATCGGCAAAATCTCTCCAAAGGCAGTTCGGGAAACTTTAAAAAACCTTCTCACGGGATCTAAAGCATACGCCACAGCAATGAAAAGGATTGGCGGCCAACTTCAAGATCAACAGACGCTTGCAAAGCAGGTCATCTCCTGGATCACTTACGCCAGAAGGCCCTTGACTACTTCGGAACTTCAGCATGCCATTGCTGTAGAGAGCGCGACGTCAAAGCTTGACCGAGAGAACATATCTCCAATAGAAGACTTGATCACATGGTGTGCCGGGTTAGTAACATTAGAAGAAGACGGAAATACTCGATTAGTACACTACACGACCCACGAATACTTTGCAAGAAACAAGGACAGGTGGTTCCCCTTTATAGAATGTGAAATAACAAAAGTCTGCGCAACGTACTTATCATTCGACGTCTTCGACAGCGGTCCATTCCATAATGACAAAGAGTTCAAGGAAAGGCTGGAAAATAATTATCTATTCGAATACCCGTCAAGGTATTGGGGAGATCATGCTGGGGAAGCTTGTCGATTAATTCCCGAAGTCGTCACGTTTCTCGAACGCAAGGCTCAAGTTGAGGCATCAATTCAAGGACTCTTTGTCAAGAAGATTTGGCTTCACTTCAGTTATAGCCAGATCCTCCCCAAACGTATGACTGGATTACGTTTAGCGGCATACTTTGAAGTTTACTACTTTGTGAAAGTAATTTTTGGAACTAGTCAACTGTATTCAAGGGACAGTTACAGTCGATTGCCACTATCATGGGCTGTGGTCAAAGGACGAGCGGGGGTTGCCATGATGCTGTTAGAGACTAAAAACGTAGATGTCGAGTCGAAAGATTTATATCCATTTTACAGCTGAAACTTTTAGAAGTGAACAATGTCAGATACCTTGCGTATCCGGGCTCATAACCTATTGTAATGTTGAGTGGTTGATATCTGATAGGGTTAATATTAGAAAATCTAACTACGAAGGTCGGAAGATATGGACTACGTGAACAAAGAGTGTAAACGACAGCTTCTGGCTAGTTCTGATCAAAAAAGCTCATCGCAGTCGAACAGGCAGCTAACGAACAAAGGAGTGGCAACAGCCACGTTCTTCCATATGTCGCATACCACATTCGCGCTCTTTCCATAATTCAACACTATCTAAGATTCACTGTAAATGTGAAGGGGAAGCCGGAAATGGAAGGTCGCAAACAATGTTTGCTGGTATCCTGTCGAGAATTGAGACGATGTCGAGATGGCGCGGGGTGTTTGCTTCTAGCTGCATTAGCGAACATCGTGAGGTGCATAAGCAAACATCTTGAGGCGCATGAAGCAAACATCATAAGCCAATTCCGCTCTTCGTTCCCCTCTTTACTTCCTTTTGTCCGATGTCTTCAGGAGGAACATATATATAGTTCATGAAAAGTACGTGGAAAAAGATCAGAGTAAATTATACCAACGACCTAATCCCTTGGGACGACTCTCTCCCCAATTAGGTCGCTCCAGTAAATCAGGAAAAAGACTCTGCTATTATAGCAGGTCTTAGAAAGAAATCGCGCAAGGCAGACTGCAAATTGCCCCTGTAGATGAATCATTTTGTGATGAGCTACATGAGTTCCTTTCGGGGGCTGTTTTGGTATTTCCTTGCTATACCCGCAGGTATCCGAGGATAATTGTTGCAAATTTGTCGAACGGCAATTAAATTACATAGATCAATTAATTACTGATAAAGTCTTCGTTTTTAAATCAGTTGTTTTTTCTTTCGCTACGTACTAAGAAATGGCGTAGAAACGGAACTAAGGGCAATCCTTTGTCGCTCCAACTTTCCCATTCCTGCCGAGGACTTCTCCTTCATAGGTGAATTCTACCCAATCAAGTCAACGCTTACTTTCTGATATGAAACAGGGAGCCCGTGGCAGCGTCGCAGAGCCGCACCGTCTGATCTTCCGAGGCCGACGCAAGCGCCTTGCCGTCCAGGGAGAAGGCGACGGCCGTTGCAGATCCAGCATGACCCTCCGTTTGGACTGTGACGTCCCAATTCTGATGGAGCGCTTAGGAAAGATGATCACCAGAAACTGGACATTGTGTTTGAGGACGGAGTGATCTGGATCGCCAGAATACGACTCCTGGACCCGACACTGTCCCCGGCCGATGTTAAGAACTATATATTTCTCAGCGAAGTCGCGACACTTCAATTCCTCCTCCGAATTTCGGTGCCTTCTCCATATGTCACCTGAGAATCTAGGAAACGGTATAATGTGGCATGATTCCAATCACCAAGGTTAAGCAATGAGTTGTACACGAATCTACCTATGAAACAAGCTGCGCTATTTACAAGTGGAAATTCGCGAGTGCGACTGTGGACGAAGTGAGCGACATGTATAGTTGCGTGGCGTAAGATCGCTCACCACTTAGGGTTGCCTCGTGATCTAACCTGTAATCCACAGCAGCGGCCGAGGCATCGAGCTGCGAAGGGTTCCTCTTTCTCATTTTGCGCTCGCGACGCCGAGCTTCTGCGTTTTCGCGTTCAGCTTCTAAACCCGTCTTAGTTTCCACGTGCGCGTGGGTCAAGACCTTCCGTCGAATGAGGAACGAGGCGAGTAGGCCAGCGGTGGTGATACATGTGTACATGAGCCACATTGGCTTGAAGGAGTCTGCGAGAGCCATACGGACGGCGGCGCGTTGAACGAGGGGGAGGTTGTTGATGATTTGGATATCGGCGCCACCAGCTTCGCCGGAAGAGAGGACTCTTGCCATAGAGGGAGAGATGCCAGAGGCGACGAGAGAGGGGTATTGTTTAGCCTTTTCGTTTTGGTAGACGACTTGGCCTATAACTACGGAGATGGCCTGGGCGAGCTGGCGGATGAATCCGAGTGTTGAAGTAGCTGTGGCAACGTCACGGGGTTCGGTGTGCGCGTGGAGGGTGATAATAGGAGCTTGGAAAAGGGGGCCGACGCCAAGACCAGCCACAATTTGGAAGAGGACGAGCTTCGCCCAGCTGCTGTCAGCGTCGAAGTCGATAAACAAGCCGAAGCCAAGGGTCATCATAAAGAGGCCGAAGCAGATAGGCGGCATATACCAACCCGTTTTTGCGACCACCCAACCGGTAGAAAGACTGCCGGCGGCGAGGGAGAGGGCAGTAGGGAGGACGTAGAGGCCTGATTGGATAGGGGTGTATCCGCGTACGGCCTGGAGGTAGAGTGGGAGATAGTAGGAGGCGGAGATGAAGACAACACCTTGAATGAAAACGCAGAAAAGCGTGGCGGCGTTGGTAACCTTTCTGAACAAGGTCATAGGCATGACGGGGAACTTGGCGTAACGCACCTCCCATAAGATAAAAAGCACCCAGGTGAGCAGGCCGAAGACGAGCAGGCAGATAACCTCGACAGAGCCCCATGGCGCTCGAGCGCCGCCATATTCAAGACCGAAAAGGAACATAAGCGTGCCGCCAACTACCAAAATTGAGCCCACCCAGTCAACAGCCTTGAGCCCTTCAAGGAGCGGCGTACGTGGGGTCTTAAGGTCGAGGAAGAAGAGGATGATGATGAAAGCAAATCCGTCGAGGGGGAGGTTGATGTAGAAACACCTTGTATAATTAGCCTAGGGTTTTCCATATGGCTTGATTTTGAATATACCATCGCCATGACACCCTCTCCGTCAACGCGCCACCAATTGCCGGGCCCGTCGCCGCGGCTACGGCCCACACACCGCCAATCACACCGTAGAAAACGCTACGAATGTTCAGAGGGAAAATGTCGCCAATAACAATTTTCACGAGAATGGTCAGGCCACCGCCACCGAGTCCTTGAACAGTGCGCCCAGCGATCAGCATGCCGATGTTATAGGAGACGGCACAAATCAGGGAGCCGACCATAAAAATTAGGTTGGCAAGCAGAAGAATTGGCTTCCGGCCAAAGATGTCCGAGATCTTGCCCCATGACGGGATTGATGCGGCATTGGCTAGCAGAAATGCAGACCCGATCCACGTGTAGCCGGCACTCGACTGGAAGTGGTCACTAATCGTGGGTAGAGCTGTGGTCACGATAGTCACATCTAAAGCGCCGAGAAAGACGGCCAGACATAAGGCCAGCATGATTAAGGCGATTTTGCCCTTGGAGCGGCCATTTATGAGATCGGGTTCGGTCGGAGGTTGTTTGCCATCGGCCATTACTTGTTGTTGCTCCCTTTCCTGTGCAGGCGTAGCATTGATGGGGCCATCCTCGCCATTGAGTAGAGCATCAAATATTGGTGTGGGATTGATATTAGCTGGATTTGCGGCGAGCGTATGTTGCTTGGTCTCAGTAGTATTATCTGTAATTGATTGTTGAAAGGTACTGGTCAACATGTTGAAAAAGGCAACCACCCAAAATAGAAGAGGAGTTGAGATGAACTATAACCTACTGCCCATGGGCCTTGTTCTCTCCTCTTCCCTTTTTCTCTGCGTTTAGACGTCATCCTCGCCGTGGCGGAAAAGAGGCGCCAGATCTCGTCGACCTGGAATAGCGACAACTAGGAGTTACCATTTTACATATTTTCATACTTATCTTATTGCGACATCTTATATAAGTAGTGGTATGTTTAGTCGTGGCGATAGGCCGGCCATGTCAAATGCAGCTAATTGTGACTTCTCTAAGGAGATGGCCAGAAAAAAAGCCCACTTCATTGCCGAGCTACGTTTCAAAACTGCTGGGTGTAGTGGCTTGGAACCAGTGCTCCCCACCTCGTGCCAAGATTGGATGTGGGTCCCTTGGCCGCAATGATCTTGCCCCACCGGCAGTTGAACGTAAAGGGATGTCTTGGCAATAAAGTCGTCGACATAAGTAGTCCCAGCCTTCTTATTTCCTGTTGATTCATCCACCCATTACTCCAACCTCAGTTCGTCAATGCATCTACCGAGAGCCGGAGTTCATCAGTTTCGCCGTATCACGATGACCTCAGCCTATACCAAAAAGGCTCGTTCTCTGAGCAAGTTTCCACCTCTTCCAGACGCCCTTCGTAGAAAATTGCGACCACAAATTAATTACGGATATAGCCGCATTGCCTCTACCAAATGGGGTTATGCGGTTTATCGGACAACCTATACACCAGAATCAGACACAATGTTTCCAATTGCGCTCCAAAAGCTCGATGATTGGGTTGAGGCAGAGTTCGAGAATGCATCACTACTGCCAGGCGAGAAGGGACCTATGATGAGCTCGTTCTACAACAAAATCATGGACGACAAGGCTTTATTTGATGGGTTCACGGTTCCTGATATATATCAGCATTGGCAAGACTTCATTCGCAGTGAGAGTAGAGACCATTTTGTCGGAAGTACACGCATTGCAGATGCATCCGCCAAGACCTTCAGGACCGCATACCAGATTCCTGAGTTAATTCATCAGGGTGACGCAGAAATCAACCCAGACACTAGGTGGAATATGTATAGTGATTCGCTGTGGAACCTGAGTTCTTTGGCATGCATATGGTTAGATGAAGAAGCACTGAGAAGTATTATAGAAAATCCGGTTGATTTACGCGAGGACAATTACTTTGGTGCCACCATTAAGGTGGTGATGGAAGAGTGTAATGAGGACACATATGACTGTGGGGAAGATTACGACGGATGGGCATATATGGGGTTATCTCGGGTCCCATTGGCCTTTTTGCACGATGTACTGGAAACTGGGCCAGTAGGGGAAATTGGTGTTCATATTTGGACAAGCGTGACTCGCAACGTGCCGTGTATGGGATCGCAGTTCTGGGACTAGAAGAGCTATTAGATACCGGTCTCTAGTTTAGCCAGTATATAAGAAGGCTTTGACAACACTCTATACAAGTTTATACATAACCAGTGAATTGTAGAGATGCCATGGTCAAATAGTTATTCAAGATTTCCAGCTTTCAACATTTTGGCGAGCTCACGCACTACAACCACCATGATTGTGAATACAGCGAGGAAGCATAGAGGGCAAAAGGACATGGGAGGCGACTTCTACATGAAGAGGGTGGACGAACACTTCATATCGAAAGCAGTGCTATTCCAGGGATCACCTGATCTGTGGCTGATGCCGTATAACGCTTTTGTATAAAGGGGCAGAGCTACACTCCTGAGATCTGCCGCATCACCATTACAAAAACAGGGGATGCATTACCATAGTTATTGTTGCAATTAGGTCGCTCTGGCGATTATGCTAGACGCGCAACGAGCAACGGAATAAGTTAATCAAAGGTGGAAAAAGTCTTATTTGCTTGCTATCCTTATTCTGCGATCTCCTCCCTACTTACAGGTGTGCGTCGCCATGGATCCGTTGTGGAGCGGCGTGCGGTCGCTCCCCTCGAGGGCGTTTGTCTTCTCGTTTGTTGTCCGTTTGTCGTGTCCGAGGAAGCGGAACTTTCGGAAGGCTGCGGGAGCAGTCTTCCGTTCAACAGTTATCACATATAATAGCAACTATTATCAAGGTGACTTGATGAGACGGGATGATAGTTCTGTGACGGTCAGCAATCATAATAGCTCTACACCGTCGGAAAGTCATGGCTCGGAGGGGTGCCGGCAGGGAAGTTGAACTAATTTGTATTCAAAATGTTAACAAATCTAGCTATAGACTGCCGAAGTCTGGAAGTCGGGGAACAACCCTACGCAACAACTTAGTTTTTAACTTGTGAACCAGCCACCACCAACTACCCACAGGCGACCACAAGCGACCAGCAGCAACCAGCAGCAATCAGCAGAGACCAGCAGTCAATACCGAACTGGCCCGCCCGCTCGGCTAGATCGTCCATGAGTGTTACAAACAGCACGACGACGATGCTGGTGCCGGCGTCTACCTGCGGCACAGCCGGCAGCATGAACAAGATGCTCTTGCCGCCACCCATCGGTAGCAACACGAGCAATACTTTGCACCCTTCTAGCGCCATAACACGCCGCATGCTTTCTTCCTGCTCCTCTGATCGCTAGTTTGCGCCGCCGCCAAGAAGCTTGTGCAGCCCGAAGTTTATTTTGGCCTTGATCGTGTCTGCCGGGTTTGCCCTTGCCACCTTCGGAGCGTTAAGCCCCAAAGCTCTGTCGGCCGCCATCCGCCTCTTAGTCTGTTCGGAAGCCTCTGCTGCTCCCACGTTGCCTATGCGGCCACTGCTGCTGCTACGAGCAATGCCTGCGGACAGTCGACGCTTCCTCCTACCATTTCCGGCACGAACATCCGCACCACTATTTGCATTAGAACTGCCGTCTGCATCATAGTCGACGCATTTGTTGGGGCTCAGATATTGGTGCCAAAGCCGGCTGATCTCCCAAAAGTTTGCAACCATCTGCGGTTGAAGCTGATTCGGAAACTGTATGTTCACGGCGTAGTGCTGCCTTGCGATTGCGCTGCCATGCGTTGCCTGCAGGTCCCATACGAACTCGACCTTCCCCTGCACCCGCGCCTCACCTGTTGCCGGGTCCTCGATGCTGGCCATGTACCCATGTTCGGCCTCCTCCGTCATGTCCGCCTCAAGCTGTTGCACAACCAGGCCCCGAATCTGCCTGCCTAGCTCAATCGCGACATGTCGGTAGTCCGCCACGCCTAGACTAACGCCTATGTGTAGCTCGAGCCAGTCATTGTCCTCGTTCGTCGCAAATGACCGACCAGGCCCTTCGAACATCAGGCTGTCCTTGATCATGCCGAGCGCAATTGCTTGGTGACCGTCAGCCCAACTGCCAAACATTAACCTATCGAGCAGGCTTGCAGCCTCCATTACGCAAGCTTGCGCTGGTTCGCGGAACTCTTGAATCATGATTATGCTGCCCATGTGTCGCAGTGCATCGCCTCTGCCGTCCTTCCACAGACCCTTGCCATGCCGCCCTCGTGGCGACAAAAGCCCTTACCGTACGACATCATCCGAATGTTGGAGCTAAATGGCGAGTTTGACCCATCTGCCATCCAGTGCCGGAACTGCTCTATAAAATGCTGTATAGCATTTGGTTCCACCTCGACGCTGGTGTCGCTATTGTACTCGGCTTCGCGTCGCAGGGAAGGGAAGAATATATGGGTAATAATATCTTGTAGTCCAATCATCTGCCCGAACGCGTAGTGTGGCACGAGGTGGAGCGGAACACTGTCAACTACAACCTCGTTGTTGTTGTTGATTGTCGGGTCGCAAATTGCAAAGTGGACACTGGCGGTGAGGTTTGCTGCTTTGTTTACCGTTGCGTGGGCTAAGATGCCCGCAACGGCCAAGCTTGAGGGGAAGCAGCATGTGCTGTTGACGTCAAAGCTGACGTCGGCTGACGGTGCTTTGGGAGCGTCGCTGCGGCTCTCTCCGTGGTACGCTTCAAGGCATGGTGTCATGGCGTCTATCTCTAGCAGCACAGGCTCTCCGCCACTAACAGAGGTAGCAGCGCTGGTTACGTTGTCAATGCTGTAGGTGCTGGTATTTGTATGTTTTCTTTGCCGTGACTAAAGGACCAAGTTCTTCGTTGCGATTTTACGAAGTGACGGTAGTGACTCTCCCGAGACACTATCATCCTTGCCGTCGCTTGTGCAAGTTGATGACGCGCCCACGGTGTAATGCTTGCTGGGGCTGGGGCTTGTGGAAGTTGACAATATCTCCACGACAGATTCTACTGATGTGGGTGGCACGCTTTGTGCTCCTCCTTTGATACTTCCCTCAAAGATTTGCTCAAAGTCACAATTGGGAATGCTCCCACGACGCATAAGCGTAGGTTTAGAAAGCATGTTGGCAAGGGGTTGGCAGTGCCGTCTTTGCTGGCAATGACTTGGAGATGCCTAGTCAATTGTCGAATGTCTCCGTGCTTTGCTGAAGCGTACCTCAACTAGTGCTCCTTGACCTCCTTGCAATGTTTGTGCTCAAGGCAGCCCTTGAACTGATATAATTGTCTCATCTCCCTAGGTCAAAACAAGCACTGGCTCTGGTTTTAGCCTTTGAGACGATGAGAGCGCATTTGTCATCCACAGTACGTCCCCAAAGTCTTGTCCATTGTTGTTGTTGTTGTCTCCTCCCCAATTGGGGTCCTTAGTCTCATGCGTATTGCCTTCCTCCCCTTGCACGTTAATTGGAGATAATGCTGACAGTGGCAGTGGCAGTGGCAGTGGCGTCAAAAGGTGATATGGCAATGCTAGTTCAGGCCCATAAAATCTCAGTTTACCAGCCACAGGTATACGTAGGCTCAAAGCAATGACTCAGGGGACGTCTATGCAAAGGTTGAGCTGGGTCGGCGTTGGTGGAGGAATGCCGTCTGAAAGAGGCATACATGGAACAAACTTTGCAACTTGCTCCTGTATTCTTTGAGTTACTTGAGCTTGCTTGGCTACTCAAGCCTGGTGACGGCGCTGACGGTCATGCTCTGCTCCGGCAACCGCAGCTTCCCTTAGGTTGTCATACTTTTGAGGGCGAGCCATTTAGTCTGTGCTATCAAGACAAACCGCCTTCTACACTGAATATTTGCTGATATTTTGGCAACTGGCAGTAGTGCTGGTGTGTAGTTATGGTTGTGCTTGTTTGCTTGTGTAATTGTTTGCTCACCACACACGACGTCCGTCCCAGAGAGCCCTGTCTCATCACCAGCCGCAGCGTTTACTCTGTTGATCCTCTTCACCCCGTCGCCCCCTGTTCTCAGCACCATTTGCTCACCCCACACCTTCTAGATGGGGGACGACTTCGTTAATCTTTATTTATGAAGTGTTTTAACAGAACCGTAAGAGTAAAAAATCGCCGGCTTCTTCCCCTTGGACTAAGAAATTTGCTGACAAAACTCTGCCTCACACGATAAAAGCACATTTCGTAATTCGGCTCCCTGCTTGCCCTCGTTGGAAGTTCCTGCGCGTTGTCAAAAAATGAAAGGTTTGGTGTACAAGAAAAATCGTGGTGATTCGGGAGTCGTTGACAGATGAGGCGGGGTATTCTCAGCGGCATTTCGCTTCTCGGTGTCTCAATGTCGAGCCTATCAAAGTGCCAAGAGGCGATGGTGTGAAACCCGCACGCATGCATCCAGATTTTGCCAGGACACGGAAAATGGCAGATAACGACAACGCACACTGTGATGTTTTTGATGTTGCCATAGCTAGAGCCACAATACAGCTGACTGCCTTGGCTTTAGTCTTTTAGCGACATCACAGGAAATGGGAAACCACTAATGACAGCTTTATTTGCAGCCCGATGACGCCGCAGAAAACAACTCACGACAAACAGATCAATATGCCATCATCTGTAATTTTACCATACTGTACTGGCTGTACCAGTCTTGTGCTACAGACTTTTTGGCAAAGAGTGGGTATCTCATACTTGCAAACGCCACGCACCAGGATGCATCTTTGTTTTTACGCTGAATCAATATGCGGATATCTGCGCGTTCCAAACAACAAGCTTTAGACACAGCCTCAACAGCCGCACTGCGAAACCCATTGAAGATGCACGATGGCTAAATATGTAGCATGGCTTAATCGAGCAGTCCTTAACGGCTACATTTGTAATCTAACCGCAGCACACCACGATTTCTATTAAAGCCATGTCTTCCTTCCTCCTTAATAGGTTTTGCTTCGTTGTTAACTATTTCAATTAAGCCTCCGACGAGTATCAACAGCACACATCTTACCTTCTGCCTTATCACACAATGACACAGTCAACGCAAGATCCCGACGAATACCTTGCCGTCTTGTCTTCTACTGCAATGGCAGACGTAGAGGAGCAAGAATCTCAAAAACTCGGCCTCTCCAATCCCGCCCAGATGAACATGATCGACCAGCTGCGCAACCTTGGTGTTCAACAGTATATCGCCCTGCCACAGCTTGTTGTGGTCGGTGACCAGTCCAGCGGAAAGTCTTCCGTTCTTGAAGCAATTATGGAGATCCCACTCCCTCGAAGCAGTGGCCTCTGTACTCGCTTCGCCACGATGATCACTTTCCGGCGTCATCCGAAAACAAACGTGAATATCTCGATTATACCTGGAGTTCAGTGCGACCCTGCTAGGTCGAAAGTCTTGAAGTCATTCAAGCGAGATGGTCTGAGCAGCCTGGACGGCCAGACTTTTCTCTCCATCCTGGAAGATGTATGGTTCCCCTCCTCTTTTAATATTGCAATACTCACTATCTGTGTTGGTTTCCAAAGCGATGGGCGTCATTGGCCCCAATGATTTCGTTTGCCCAGGCATGAAGACATTCAGTGATGATGTTTTCAAAATCGAGCTGAGCGGGCCTGATCGCGAGAATCTCAGCATTATCGATATCCCTGGTATCTTCCGGAACCCTACACCAGGCGTCACAGCCGAGGCCGATATTACGCTGGTGGAAAATATGGTGCGCCACTACATCAAAGACAGAAGAACGATCATTCTCGCAGTCGTGCCTGCAAACGTTGACATCGCAACTCAGGAGATTCTTGGTGTAAGTCTGCAGAGCAATTTGCTTGATTGGAAAGCAACTAATGAATACGTTTAGATGGCCAAGGAGGTCGACCCTAAGGGCCAACGCACGGTTGTAGTGTAGGTCAGACCAATCCGAGTTTTGGTGCCAAGCTAACCTATACTGTAGCATGACGAAGCCTGATATAGTGGACAAGGGCGCCGAGCCAAATGTCATCAAGCTCATACAAGGCGATCGTAGCCAATTGGCCCTAGGCTACCATATTGTGCGAAATCGTGGCCAGAATGAGCTTGACTCTTCGACAGCTGATCGCGCCGAAAAGGAGCGTCATTTCTTCGCCACTGAGCCATGGGCTCAGCTTCATCGTGATTGCGTTGGCATTGATGCTCTCAAATCCCGTCTTCAGGTGTTACTTGCCGACCTAATCAAGCGCGATTTTCCCAAGATCCGATCACAGATCGAGAAGCGCCTCGGGGATTGCAGGAAGGCGTTTGAGCTCATGGGACCCGATCGAGAGACGGCGGAAGAGCAGAAGCGTTATCTTGAACGTATCATGTCGAAGTTCGAGGCCATCCAGAAAGATGTCATGAATAGGACCTATCATCGTCACACCTGTTTGAAAGAAGGCAGCGCACTTCGTCTTCCGACTCTGGTAGCTGACAGATGCGACACCTTTCAGGATGATATTCAGCACAGAGGACACGCTGTAGAGTTTGAAGCGAAGCCGGTCGCACCAAAGCCTGAACCTTTATGGCCGGATCTAGAAAATGAGGAAGACAGGCAGATCGTTGGCTGCGTGAATGGCGATTACCCTCAGGATAATAGTTTCGACTACGACGAGCCCAGCGCACCCCATAACTATGTTGACGCCGACGGTGTGCCTTCCCCTGGAAACGATGACAGCAAGCCAACCTTTCCCGAACTCGAGAGCCTTCTTGTCCCGTCAGAATCAGATGAGTCACCAAAGATGACAAACATGAGATTATGGATCAAGTCGGAGTACAAAAAGGCGCGTGGCTACGGCTTGGATATCATGGATCCAAATATTCTGCCACTTCTGTGGCAGAAGCAATCACAGAGATGGGTGCACATTGCCCGCCAGTTCATCAACGATATCATCCGCTTTGTCCATCAATTCATTTATTGTCTGCTTGAAGAAGTTTGCCCAGACAATCGCACCCGCGACTCCTTGTTTTCTTTCATCATGGACGACTTACTGGCCAAGTACAAGCGCGCTGCGGACCAAGTCGACTTCATTCTCGATGTTGAGCGCTATGGATCTTGCCATACCAGGAACCACTATTTTGGCGATACACTCCAGAAGATAAGAGCAGAGCGTCAGCAAGATGAAGTGCAGAAGCTGTCCACAGACGCATTCACGCGCCGCCAAATCTCCCATGGCGAGCAGCCCGTCCCCATGGTGCGAGTTTCGGATCTTTCTAAGACATTCTCGTCGAAAGCGAATCTCGACCATGCAGTGGACGACATGCACAGTGTACTCACAGTCTACTACAAAGTGACTCGCAAGCGCTTTGTCGACACTATCATCGGGCAGGCAGTTGATCATTTCCTGCTGACTAGCAAGGAAAGTCCCTTGACCATTCTCACTCCGTCGTTTGTCTTCGACCTGAAGCCCGAGGAACTGGAGATCATTGCTGGGGAGGAGAAGACATCGCGCGACAAGAGGGAAGATCTAAAAAAGGAGATTGTTGCGCTTGAACAGGGTAAAAAGGTACTTAGTGGCAGGTTCTAGACTACCAGAGTCCGGGGCCAAGATAGTGTACCACACAAGACGACGGCTTCCTTGCCCTTATTAAAGCGTATTGATTCGTTGTCAGAATCGGGTGCAATTGTTGTCGGCAATTTAGCATTGTTCGCAAGTTAAGCTGTTATTTTCCACCCAGGCACAAACCAATAATCGTTTCGCGCATCGTCGGCAGTGTGACGTCATTTTCCGTCATTTTGTGTCACTTTGCAATGCTCAATGCATCCGTTGCGCAGTGGGCAGCGGTGCGGGCTATGTTATTATTTCCCCTTTTGCGATTATACGCCGCAGCACTTAGCGACGAATTCATTTATTTTTCATGATAAAAGCTCCAATTTAATGTGCAATCATGACTTAATATGCTCATGAATCAGCTACACCACGCTGTTATGTCCAATCATGTCTTAAAATTCTCACCAGTTAACTCTAACACTTCACTAATCCCGATGTTTAAAATCAATTACCTGGCTCAACTCTAATTTCCTGCTCGAGCTTGCGACGAACACTCTCTTTGGGTGAGGACTGATAACCCTAACTTTAGTTTCCCCCGGTTAGGCTCCTAGCCGGGCTTGGCGGGCCAAAATTTGTATGGTAGGGCGGACCGCGGTGCGCCAGTTGCGCAGCAGTCCTGGTTAGAAACCAGTGCTCCTAGCCGGGCTAACCCCAACTAGCTGAAAAGGTTTTTATAAATTAAAATAATTTATGTCAGCGGAATTGCAAAGGAAAGGCAATTCCAGTGCCAAAGTTGGTTCCTCAATGCGACACTTGTAGCGTTCTGGGACAAGGAAGATACATTTTTGCGATTGGTTTTGCCACATCGTGTGACAACACAAATGGATCCTAAAAATCTCACCTCACAAGCAGCAAGTGACAGGCGACGCAATATACTATACAATAGAAGTACCACCCTCACTGGCCCCTAACCTTAGTTTCTGAGGTTATGATCATAACCGCGCTCGGACAGGGGTCATTTTGTATGGTGGGGCGGGGCGCGGCAGACCAGATGCGCGGCGTCGCGGTTTTCAACCAGTGCTCATAACCGCGCTGGAACAGCTCGGGCACACGAGGTGTAAATTTTAAATAATTTATGCCATTATAAGCACATAGAGAACACAAATTCTATACTGCAATTAATTTCATGATGCCTTCCTTATAGCGTTCGTGGACAGGGGGCTGAATTTTGTGGTTTATTTTGTTGGGGTCTGAGCGACGACGCCCTGCAGCGCAAGCTCATTTTGGTCACCATATTCTAACGACGACAACTGAGAGGGTTAAAAAGTGCAATAGGTTGGTGTGTAGAATATAATATGGTGGAAGTGCCGCCATCACTGGCCCACCTGCTGGCGGTTAATACAGAGTTTGCTGTATTGCTATGTAAGAGGTCTCATTGTACGCATGCGCAAAATCTAATGGGGATTGCAGAGCACCTCCGCAAGCACCACCGGGAGAAGCCAGCTATTCGAAGGCAGGCGCTGGAGCTCGGAGAGCGGCTCGTACAATTAGACGCTCAATTTATGCGCAGCTACGCAGACGTCCAACTGCCAGCCAACGGCTCATACCCCCAGTCAATTGTCCCTATTCTTGATGGCTTCAGCTGCCTCCACTGTCACTTCCTCACCATCAACCGGAAGAACGTACGGAAACATGCCAACAAGGAGCACCTAAGGCGGGGCGTGGATGACGAGTATGTTTTTGTACGGGTAAAGCTACAGAGCTGGTACGGAGCAAAGAGGAAGAGGTATTAGGTGGTAGAGGAGTTTGCGAGAGGAGCGGGCGAAGCTACGATAGAGAATAACGATGCTACGAACGGCTCTGGTGAAGCTACGAATGGATGTGGTGAGGCTACAAATGGTTCTGATGAAGCTACAAATGGATCTGGTGAAGCTACGAATAGGCAGGACCATGCTGCGAATGAGCTCGACGGAATCAAGGAAGACGTCCGGCGCTGGCGGGCCAAAGCTACGGAGAGAAGGGTGACGATGCAGGTAAAGTCTTTGGTCTACGAGCTGGATTCGTGGCTCAACTTTACCAAGTGGCACGCGGTTCTCAGCAACTCAAAGTACGACATGCTGCAAACCTACGAATTTCTGCGCTACCCAGGACCCGAAGAGACCAAGTTGCGCCGCCTCCTCCGCGCGTGGGACCTCATAAAGGCTCGTGCGCTAGACACTCTTGAGGACGTTGACCACAAGGACGCCCTCAAGTGGTGGGTTTCCCCGAAGAACGAGGTGGCCAGTCAGCACCCGTTCGAGCTGCCGCAAAGCTCCAGGACCCTATCCCTTATGCCGGGGCCCTTTTACGGCGTAAAAGGGTTCAGCACGGGCCAGCTTGAGAACCGTGCGGGGGAGTCCCGGCCGCTGACTGGCTGAGGGCTCGTGCACGGACTTACGCCGTGAAATGGCCGCGTTGCGCCGTGAAAGGGTTTTCCGTCCGTCGTCCCGGCAGGCGCGACCGCGGCCCTGCCCTAACCGCACCAGCCGGCGTCCGCGACAACGTCTTTCGACGACGCCGCAGCACCCCGCAACCCTCCCTCTCGGACCGGCTTCCTCGCCGTCGCCGTCGCCGTCGTCTATCTCTCCGACTCTCTCTCCGTCGCTCTCCACTCTCTCGCCGTCGCGCTGCGCCTCCCTCGTCTCTCCCTCTCCCTCGCCCCTCTCTCCAACCCTTTTTCCGTTGCTTTCCGACGGCCTTGCCGTCTCGCCGCGCCTCCTTTGTCTCCCTCGTCGTCTCTCCCTCGTCTCTCTCTCCCTCTCCCTCTCCGTCTCCCTCTCCATCGCCTTCGCCTTCGCCCTCGCCATCGCCATCGCCCTTGCCCACTCGCCCTTGCCCTCTCGCCTCCCTCCCCGACTCTTTCTCCGTCGCTTCCGACTGCCCTGCCGTCTCGCCGCGCCCCTCTCGTCCCCCTCGCCGCCAGACTCCTTCGTCGTGTGTTCCTCCTCTCTCTCACCCTCGCCCTCGCCCTTGTCTCCCTCTCCCTCTCCATTGCCCTCGCCCCCTCGTCTCCCTGGTCGCCAGACTCCTTCGTCGTCTGTTCCTCCTCTCCCTTGCCCTCACCATCCGACTCCCTCGCCCTCTCTTTCTGATTCGCGCGCGACCGCGGCCCTAACATTATTTGCCGCCGATTATGGGCATAATCGGGCTTGGCGGGCCAAAATT
>WCAA01000011.1:0-373336 GCA_010623925.1 Antarctomyces pellizariae | reverse complement strand
ACGGGTACCGCGGCGGCCGAGGCGGTCCTGAGGCTCGACTTAAGGTCTTCACCACCATGTCTAGCTAAAGGTGACAAAGGGTTCATTGTTGGTTAGATCTTGACAGAAATTGTCAATTTTGTTACTCATAGCTTTGGCGCTCGCGTAGGCCTTTGAGGTACCGAGGCTAGAGTGGCAGATTTGGGTGTCTACGACAGGATGAGGTAGGAGCAAAACGAGCAAGACCACTAAAATGAGAGTTGAACCAAGTGCAAAGGCGAAAAATTGACGGAGGACAATGTTTTGATAACGTTGCCGTCGTGGTGCAATTCGAACGATGGCTTTGAGGGGAGTTCGCTCATTGCTCTCCATGTTATCATTCGGGCTCCTATCGTTTATTGTATCGTGAGGGATGGTTCAGCTCAGCGAAGCTGATGGCATTCATATAGGTATGAGGCACGTAGCCAAATTACCGCAGAAAATGAAGGTTACGTCTTCGACCACAGTTTCTGCCCTCTTCACAGGGCTCAGCGCAGTCAAACCAATGACCACGCCTATTAACCCTAGCAAAACGTCATGTTTGTGAGTTACAACCATACGACACCCTTTACGCAAATTAGAAGTCCAATTATTCTCAGCGAGGTCTTCTAACTAGTGCCTTGTTCCGACTTGTGACATGATCTGAAAATGAATGATGCCCTCGCTGAGTTCCTGGAGGTGTTGGCGTATCTGTCCACCTACCCCCAATAGCTGAAGAGGTGCTTGAGCTAAGTCTTCGCCTATCACTTCCCCGCCGTGCCACTGCCGTGCGTCTACTGCTTAACCTTCCGTGGACTAAAATGGGAGATTTTGCCTGACTACACTCCAGACCTGCAGCAACCACTATGTTTTGACTTGACCAAAGTGCGTAACCTTGACATATTATATCGTCGTCAATGGGTACGCGAGGAAACAAGCTGTCAATAGGATTTGGAGGAATGGGGACCTGCTTCATCTGATCCGGAGTCGAATCCATCAGCCCATCGTAGTCTTTAAATGAGTCCCAATCATGTTCTGGATCATTGTCAACACATGCCCTCACAGCACTTCTCTGAACAGGGCTCCAAAGCTACACGGCTTCCTGCAAGAGCTTGCCGAGTTTGGACTGGAAGACGCCCTGTAAATCTGGATTGATTAATGGACCAAGAACGCTGACAACTTCCTGTATGGTAGATTTCACAACGCTCGTGACGTGGCGGTTCTCTTCGCTCTTGTAAGCGGACAGTAACTGAAGACGAAAAACGGCTTCGTCACGGGAGTTTACTCGGAGTAGTCGCTGAGCACGCTATCCATTGCTTGCCGGTCAGCCAAGGTTTCCAGCAGGTAGTACTGTCGGAAAATATTTGTGCATAGCTTCCGAGCAACTATTTTCTTCGCTGCGGCCAAATCAACGGACTCGAGAGCACAAGATCCACCGTCTGATAATGTCTTCAACTATGTGAATCGTTGACTTAGATCGTGGTGGGAGGGTAGAGCGCAGGGTAGAGCGCAGGGTAGAGCGCAGGGTTGCAAACAAGTAATTCAAATTTAAATCTATCCAAATCAAATCAAATCAAATTGGGGTAAATTTTATCCAAATCGAATCAAATTACGAAGCTCGGATTTATTTGGATATCTGGTTATTTGGATAAGCCCCGTGGCTGTGGCCTGGTCCAATCACAGTCCACAATCTAATCATGCGACACCTTGGAAACTTTGGGGTTTGTTAAGCAAGCGTCGTGTGAGGTTGAGACAGGAGTCTTGGGCGGGAGCAGAGTCGTGATGATATATGCGTGTGGTGTTTCACGAGAAATCGCGCAGATCGACCCTTTCCCACAAGGAAGATGGCCGGTTCATTCCGATGCCTGCGAACATTAGGTACACGTAAACACCCTGTCATGTGCTATGATTGAGGCCGGTCAATCTAGATCTATCGATTTGAGACCAAGGTTCGAAAAACTCTTGCTTATAGTGCAGCAACTTTGTTATGTCGAACTGCAATGGATGTCAACAACTGTACCATGGCAAATACTGGATCCTGCTCACTGGCGACAGGCGTCAATGGAGTCCCCCCTATCTCAAGTTAATACGTGCGCAGCGTTGTTGAATTGTCGTAATGGTTACATAATCATCATTCGGGGCTGGCTGTGATGCGCTTTGTTAGAAGCCATAGGGCAAAAGTCAGCCCTAAATCGTCCTAGGATTGTGGAAATGCAATCGGTACATAAACGAGTTGCTTCTGGTAGCACGGGTATAGTGTCTACTTTTGAATATATGTCGCTAGATTCCTCAGGTGTACCGTCTTATAGAGACACTGATAATAATAACGCAGAGTACTCTTCGCCAGAGTATGCTGTGATACCAAGAAGTGCTTCGCACACTGGAAGAATCTCACTATTAAGCTTGTTCTCTTTCGTCTTTGTCTCATGGCTGCCCGCGGATACGCCGAATTTGACTATTCATATCCGCCACTAGACCGGCCCGTCACAATGTCTATCTAGTTCCGAATCAGGTTGCTTTTTTGGTGTGATTAGGTAAGAGCCAAGCGATGATGTATAAAATTAAGTGAGATGACTTATAGGCATTAGCCTGCTCCAGTTTCTATATAAGATGATACTCGTGCAAGAGCTGCCCCACTTGCGTCCTTTCCAGCTTCTCAAACAAAAGATTTCGTATCCTCTCTGGCATCCATGTTGCAAGCTCTTTCCCATCCCTCAGTTGACACGACGCATTCAATAGGTGCCTCACATCGTACGTTGCGGCGAAAACCTCTGGTACTCCGCGGTCAACGCCAGTAAGCTGGTACACCGACTCCATGCCTGTTCGAACGGAATATTCAGTAGTGAAGATTGTATCGCGTGTGGTCTCGGCGAACTGGCCGATGAATGCAAAATTCTTTGATCCAGCAGGCACAACATCAGGGCGATCTCCCGCCTGCCGGGGCATGAAAAATGATGTGACGTATGGCATCATGACGGGCACACACTTTGCGCCTTCGGCAGCAAGAATTGGTATGTCGGCTTCTGGAACACCCATGTGGAACAGCCACTCTTGCGTGATTTCCTCTCCAGTACAGTCTTGCATGGGCTTTTTGACATAGTTGCCCGGCGTTTCTATCAGGAGGCCGTAAACCCAGACGACAACCTGATCTTTAGGTTGGTTCTTGAAGTGAGGTTGTCTGTTTACGGTCCAGCTCATAAGCCAGTTGGAATCTCGTGCGGTGACGATGCCGCCTGTTACCACTTTGCCACTGAAGGGGTCTCGCTTGCAAATCTTCTGTATGTATGAAGGAATGCAATGATTCAAGGTCGTCACAGTCGCAGACTGCCACTTAGTGCGGGGAATGTTTCCACAGAATACCTCTGGACGACCAAAGTCATTGCTCTTGGCTGAAATACGTCGCCAGAGATCCCATGCAGGTGCAGGACCGTCTTGAATAATGGCCGGTGTCTGATGGTCTCCGAGGTGAGAGTTCTCCGTCAAAGAACCTATCGTAATGAAGACTAGATCGTCAGCGCCTAGGTCTTTGCCGCCTTTTATGGTGTCTTGAACCCAGTGGATGTACGTGGCCTGCTTCGTATCGCCAGTAATGTCGAAATCTACATCGTGTACTGTGGTATTAAATTGAAACGTGACGCCCTGATCCTCAAGCCACTTGTGCAGCGGTAGCACCAAGGATTCGTACTGGTTGTACTTGGTAAATTTAAGTGTAGAGAAGTCTGGCATTCCGTGGATATGGTTCACAAACCGGTGCAGATAGAGCTTCATCTCCAATGCAGAATGCCAAGTCTGGAATGCAAACATGGTTTGCCAATAGAGCCAGAAGTTGCTCTTGAAGAAGTCTTCGCCGAATACCTCATCGATTCTCTTGTTCTCAACGTCTTGCCTCGATGCCAAGAACAGTTCAACCATTTGCTTTTGCGCTGCTTCACTCAATGTGAAGAGCTTGCCGGTTTGGGCATCCTGGCCGCGTTCAATGGTTGCACGCTGTAGGGAATAGTTGGGGTCGCGTTTGTTCAGCCAATAAAACTCATCCAAAACACTGGCTCCCTCTTCTTCGATAGACGGCACAGAGCGGAATAGATCCCAAAGACACTCAAAGTGAGCTTCCATTTCGCGGCCGCCGCGAATAACGAAGCCCTTCTCAGGAACGTCGAGACCATCTAGTGCGCCACCGGGGATGCACAACTCTTCCAGGATGGTGATGTTTTCTCCGGGCATTTGAGCATCTCGGACGAGAAAGGCAGCTGCCGAAAGTCCAGCCAAGCCGGAGCCGACAATCCAGGCACGCTTGTTGTCTATGCCTTCGGGTTTAAGTGGCCTGGCAAAAGCCTCGTAATTGCCGCTACTATAGTACATTGTCGTTTGAGGGAGGAATGTATTTTGGATTGAAGATCTGCATTTTCGAGGTGATGCCGTTTCTTTTATACTTAGAATAGCCACCTGCGACTGAATCCTCCAGCTGACAGCATTTAATCGTATGTTTATTCGATGCCAGTGGTTTCCACCAGGCGATCCCTTGGAACAGGATACGAAGGCCGGAGATGCAAACAGCCCAGCGCTTCAAATCTTATTGGCTTAATTTTCCGATTTTTTTTGGGCCACTACAGGCATCGGGTTCGGCGTTTATCGCGACACGAATACTGGACCAGTCATTAGCAGACATCTTGCCATTGACTATCACAGGCTTTTTCCGACTCTTCTTCGACATCGGCCTTGTCCCAATATGCGTTCTCCGACACACGTACTGACTCCACTCTGTCACTTCCGCCTGGACCAGTGAATCGCCTGTGAGGGAATCATGTGTCTCGTAATGAGAGTCATAGCAGAATGCCCCTAGTAACACAGATAGCTTTAGATTGTGTCAGGTACAACGAATCCATACCAGCCTCAAAAGTTTCTTGGCTTGCTGCAATTTGTATAATTCCCGTATTTAAAAGACGAACGACGAGAGACCTCCCTACCAGCAGGGTGCAGACGCCTATAGCAACGGAAACAAGAACAAAGGTTAGTAAAAACGATGGAATTAAAAATAAACAAAGCGGTTCCAAGGTAGTTAAGACTAAGTACTAACGCATCTATCTAGACAAACTCCCACCTGACTTAAACGTCCAGCTTCGAGTAACCCGACGAGACCCGTCATTGCCCGACAGTCATGGCGAAATGTGGATGCAATTAGTGCTAGCGTATTGCCAGGACGACGGACTTTTTAAAGGGAACAAAACGGAGGTACGAGGGCAAATGTGAAATGTTTTGCGACTCAATAGCGGGGATGTTTTCCCGACCGCTCGAGTGGTAACGCTCTGAAGAAAAGATCAGTGAACATGCTTCCACGTGACTGTACCCTCCTACTGCTATTTTAACCTCCGAGCCTGCATCACATGCATCGACTGGCAGTGCTATGAGCCATCATTTGGGACCTAACGGACCAAGACATGGCGGTACCGATCAGCCTTCATTGGCCTCACAATCGTATACAAGCTCATCAACAAGTATTACTTTGTACGCACTCAAAGCCACCAACGGAACCGCCAGACGGGGTCATAGACACTGATTTTACTAGTTTGGATCTGCAAAGACTCCATCGTTGAAGGTTGGAACTCTGAATTCACGTTCAGGCCAATACGATGGAGCAGATAAAGATTTATCATCTCCAGATAATAGTTCGCCATGATGCAGACAATAAGACGACCAGGTAGGAGTGATTCTGGAATTACCCAACGCTCGACGTCACCAGCTCCTATGCCTGGGTGGGTGACAGAAACGAGGGTAAAATCGTCCCAACTGTTCGCTCCGCTAAGCGAACAGTTGGTCACGTCGATTACAGAAGGGTTGACGCGTTTTGGTGTTGTCGTGGGCAACTCGCTTGTGTGGGCGACTCGTATGTGAAATACGTTACCCATTTCTATTTCAGTGTATTTATCATATCATTCAATTAAATATTGTATATTATAGATGCGTATAACCGTCGGATCCGATGGCATTATAGATATACAATGTGTTGCTGACACATCAGCCTTCAGATCGAGTGACCCTGACCGACTTGGGTGGAGCGGGACAAGCCCGTCGCGCTAAATTCGTTTAAGCAATAGGCTTTATTACGCCACAGGTCCAAGCAACTCCGTACGTCTGGCCAGCAATAAATACTAGCTCGCCACAACTGCCCTAACCCACTCAAGACACCTATCTGGATCAGAACAAACACCAACGTTTTTAAGGCGGAATTGCCTCTCCAACAATCTAACATCACATAACAGAATACCACAGGCAATAATCATGGAGGCCCTCCCAAAAGAACAAGAAGCTGCCCACTACAATGTCACCCTCAAAGGTGGTCTCAAAGGTGGTCTCAAAGGTGTCGCGCTGGGCACAGCAGTTGACCTCGGCGCACTGACCCTCGCAAGCCGCCGATAGATCATAATCCGCAATCTCAAGCTTCCGATGAAACCCTTCCTCGTAACCTCCTCCACGACATTCTGCGCCATTATCGCTGCGGACCGCGCTTCTCGCGGCTACGAATTCGAGAGCATGCCGAGGAATCTTTACAAAGACAAAGCGTCGCGCGATATGGAGATCATACGGCAAAATGAGACTGGCTTCGACAAGTTCAAGGAGTGGGGTCGCGAGAACAGGTACCCGATTGTGACCGCATCGTGGATAGCCAGCATGGGCATTGCGCTGCAGATGGTCCGCAACAGTCCGTACTTGTCGAAGGCCCAAAAACTGGTGCAGGCGAGAGTGTACGCGCAGGCCTGACCTGGCGGTACTAGTCGTGACGGCACTCTTTGAGGTGCGCGACGTGAATAAGGGGAGGGGAAGATGGGAGACAGTGATGGTGCTTGATCCGAACGATCCAGAGCACAAGCATTTAATTGAGAAGAAGATCCACCATGAGCTCTATCCTGGGGAGGATCTATGGAAAGGTAAGCTACACCGGCAACAGCGGATGCCTGCGTTTGAACGGAGCTGACAGTTTGCAGATATGGTTGAGGCTGAGGAGCAGAAGATTAAGGAGCGCAAGGAATTAAAATCGGCGTCGTCGGCGTCTAAGAACTAGAGATTTTGGGTTATGAATGTATGGTGAACAACCGCGATACCGCATATCTTCCGCTTAACAGGGGCATTTTCATGAATACGACGGCGTATGGAAAACCGGCAAAAAGGTCTGGATTGTAAATATGGCAGCATGTTCCCTTCTTTGAGCATTTTCGGGGTCAGTTTGCTCACAAGCATTCTTAAATCTGTATTATTATGCTTAGTGCAGCGGAGAACGAGCGATAGGCTAGGCTCATAGTATTGGCTAGCTTGGAAGCTAATTACGGCGATGGCATGGCCGACCAGATTGACGCCTTCTCTCTGCTCGGTGACGAAGTGGACGTGACGCAAGCTCGCGAGGAGGCGGCTGTGAGCTGCAGCATTGATGCGAGCCTCGTTGAAGACATATACCCCTGCTCGCCGCTCCAGGAAGGACTGATATCGCTAACGTCCAAGAGAGCAAGCGATTACATCAGCCAGAGCATGCTGGAGCTGCGTGCCGACGTTGACGAAGAGGCCTTCCGGGTCGCTTGGGATCATGTGTTCCAGTCGACTGCGGCCCTGCGCACGCGGATCGTGCAGAACGACAAACTCGGCTTGCTCCAAGTCGTAGTGGCGGAGGACATCCAGTGGGTCGAGACAACAATACTCGAAGAGTATCTTCGGATGGACAAGTCTATTTCCATGGGACTGGGCGACCGGCTTATGCGCTTCGCCCTCATCAAGGAAGGCGAAGGAGGGAAGCGCTGGTTAGTGGGAACAATTCACCACGTGCGCCGTCGCAGACAAGCAACTCGGATTCCAAGCCTTTATCAAGTATATCATGCAGCAAGACGAGGAGGCGACAGAAGCTATACACTGAAAAAAGTACGCTACTCCGATCAGCTCGCGCATCACATAGAGAGAAGTGGTTCTCTGGTAGTTTCGATGAAGAGGCTCAACGGCAATTGCAAGAAGGAGAGCATGATGATGAAACTTTACCGGAACCAACTAGCACGTTTCCTTTGATCCGCCACCTTATGCCAGAACGCAATCGTATTGCAAATGCATTATTAGTTACTAAAGATCTACAGAGCAAAGAAGGGCAGGCTGTTTTACGAGATGTCTACAGCTTATGCAATGATGATAACCGAGCGGCATATCGACCAGATGAAAGAACTGACTCCGAAGTGTATATCGAAATTCTTAGGCGAATTGAGTATCACAGGATCAACCCTGACAGATACAACGGAAGGTTGCTGTGAAGGGAACGTATGGTTGAATTTCCAGAGCCCCGCGGCGCTTGACAACAAATGAAATACCCGGTTGGATGTGACCAACATAACCCAACCTGAAGACCATAGATAGTCTTGCTGCCGAAGAAGAGACACAGGGGAAAACCACAGCATACTGTTTGTATTATTCAAGTCATCTTAATAGATAGGTTACATATAACACTGCATATAATTCTGGACCATTGACTGTACGACTTGGAACGAAATGGGTAGAATGTTCCACAACGCCATCCTCAGACAGAAAGGGCCTTGTATCACATGACGGTATTAAGGCAGATGGCAATAAATGCAAGCTACTGTATACGGATGCAACTGCGCCCTGCGTCCACACGTTATGTGACAGCTGCATACCACAACTGTGAAGGACCTCTGACGTGGCAGCCTTTTGTGCTACTGGCTTCAGCCGCATGGCCTCTTATCCTCTTCCCCATTTATGTTTCCTGTCCCTCTAGTACACGAATTGAGTGAATGCGGGAAACAAAATCATAATTGACAAGCCAGCTAGAGCCATGAGTACCATCAGCAATGGTTCTGTGACATCCAAGTCTTCCAAACAGAAGTTTTCGGCTCAACTTAAGGAGCTTTTAGTGTCTGCAAGGAAAGCCCTAGGCAATGAAAGGGACATTGATACTCTTGATTGGATCCTTGATGATGAAAAGGAGCTGGAAGCAAAGTTTAGTTTAAAGATCTCAGAAAGCATAACGAAGGACAAGCAGATTGCGAACAAAAATCTCGAGATTGAAAAGCTTCAGATAGCAAAGAAAACGCTGCATGATGAGTTTCAAGAGCGGTTCAAGTCTTGGGATACTGGAACATCGAGGCAGAAGGAGCTTGAAGCAGAGACTGCAGAGCTTCGCGGGAAGCTTGGGGAGGCGACTAAAAGAGCTGATTCCGCTAAGAGCAAAAATGCAGAATTGCAGCAGATAATTTCGAACTGTCAAAATGACCTGGGAGACGTGAAGGATGAGCTGAACCGCACAAGCAAAGATTTACGGTCGAAAGAGAGGGAACTGTCTGGAGCTTTATCAGAGCTCGGATCTTTGCAAGAAGAAAAGAAGGCACTAGGCCTGCAGGTCCTAAACCATCATGAGCTGTTTGTACATCAATACGTGTGTTGGACAGCTGTTCTAACTCGCAAATAGGAGTGCGAGCTTCGGCGGTTTCATACAGAGTTGTCATAAGCTGGCAAAGGGGTTTTTCTTCACCCAATTTCCAGATAGTGTGACATGTGTAAGGCTTCATGAATTATAGCATAGCGTTTATGCTAACAAACGTTCGTGATGACCTTCAAGGCAGGCTATATCAATCTGGGTTTACCAAAATGGCTCCTAAAACCATACCCATATCTAATTCTCTGCCGTCTCAATTCCTCCGTATGGCCAGCAGGTCTGCTAGGACTTGGGCCTGGCTAAGCTCTAGGTCCTTGGTCGCAGTCATCAACGTCAGGCATCCAGTCTGGTGCAGTTGTTGCAGATGTTCGAATGCCTCCGCTAGTTCGTCACTGGCAATCTCAGTACAGTAGCGGCGGACAAACTCCTCGTGCTTGTCCCGATCGTGCTTGTACCACTTGCGCAGTCCTGTTGACGGGGCTACTGTCTTGAGCCACTCGTCCCATGGTGCCTCATCTTTGCGCTGACCCCGGGGCCAGACCCGGTCCACCAGCACAGCTCGCCCGTTGCGCGGTCGCGCGTCTCTAACATGCGCGACGTCGATGGAGTACTCGTTTGATACCATACTGTTTCTATGCTACTACCCAGTCAATAAATGGAAGGCCTCCGAGTAGCACAAAGATAGAACGTACGTATAATATTTGGTCAGTGTTATATTCATACACTAGACAAATTAGATCTTTCTGTTTCGTTTTCACATTGCGAACTTTGAATAATGCTAAGATAGAATAATGTGGTTCAACTTGGAGATAATGTCACAATTCGCTTTATGAGTGGCAAACCACACAACTGGTAATCGTCGTGTGACAATTGATATATGATGTCAAGTCATGAGGCGGTCCGCCTCCTGACTCATGACTTGACATCATATATCAATTCTCCGTCATCAATTCTTGCAATTCCCCACAGGACATGCTTCATAGCCTCTCCTTTTTTGACCCCTAAATGCTGGGCATCCCATCCCTCCATTACCAGTGCATCTGCAATCATCCGCTGATGACACCGCCACCAGAGCGTCTCGCTGCACATAATGGCGATCAATTGGCTTCCCCTACTCTGCGAATTTTCGGAAAATGCCTTCAGCTCATCCAATCCATCTCGAAAGTTTTGAGTGCTCATATAACCAGCGTGATCCCTAAATGCCGCGACGCGGATAGCTGCATGCCGCTCAACATTGACCTGTCGTGCACTGCGACGACCGCCAAGTTTGTCACCACACCATATATATTCTATATTGGCTAGTTTTAATTCGATAGATGTGACTAGAACATCACGATTGAACTGAGGGTTTGTATAGGACCGCGGGAAAGAGCGGACGTCTACGAGTTTGGTGACATGTGCGGAGTGGAGTAGATCAATCAAGGTGGAGAGAGTGCGAGTGCCGTGTCCAATGGTGAAAATTATGTGTTGAGAAAATGCCGAGGAAGGTGGCCGTCGAAAGGTGGTACCCTGGTGTAACTTTCTGCTGTCGGAAGCTTATTGAGACTAGTTGGGCCACTTTCCCTCTAACGCTTCGGTTGCCAGGGGTCGGCTGCATTCTGGTCATCTGCATATGACGAGCGTTTGCGCTTAGAGCTAGCGCGTGTCGACACCTAGAAAAACTATGGAATTAGAATCAGTTTTTGATTTTGACATTTGTTGGATCCTTGCAAACCATATTTAGTGAGTTGTTGCGTTGACACGACCCGGCATAAGTGCCAAATTAAGTCCCATGAACGGTAAGATGATGATAATAAGGTGATATTTGCTTGTGAGGCCCTCACAAGCAAATGGCTGTGCCCTCACAGTGAGGGCACAGTCAGTAGGATGTAGAAAAAAAGACGGCATGATTAAGTGTAGTAAGTAAGAGATCTTTTCGCCTCCAAACACCTGTTAAAGCACTCGTAAGCCACTTCCGCTTGCTTGCAGTCGCATGTGAGGATCTTCTCGCAACTCATAAATCATGACTTAATTGATAAAGTCATTAGCACCCGCTGCTGTATCCTAACCAGAATAAGTACTAAGCCGTGGCCTTATGCCACCACCTTTCAAATCTTTTTCATATTAGAAATTCATCTCGTTTATCAGTCCCATATCTTATGAGCCAATAATCGGTAGTCGGCGAGGCTGTGTAAGGGAGCTACAAGTGTAAACGCCGAGAAGCCACCAACTTTAGACCCTAAGCAAGTGCTGTGGTGGGCCTGTATCGATAGCCGCGCTTGCGCCATTGCTGTGCACGGTCGTGCTTCTTATGGTGCTGGTGAAGGCCGCACGGCTAGCGGGTATGTCTTGGCCCTGGGTTGTATCCAATCATATCAAGGCTTGGACGCACAATTACCTTTCACTTCTCATTGGCTAGACATTCTAAGGATTGTTCTAAAACCTTCTACAAGCTTCTACAAGCTTCTACAACCTTTTACAGGGCTCTAGTCTATTTTTGCCTTGCCAAGCAGTATTAGTAATACATGGAATCAACTAGAAAGTCCCAGACCTATCTTTAATTGATTTGTCAGATTAGATTTGTTATTTTTGATTTCTAATCCACTACGTTCCTTGATTTGTAACCTTGTATTTGTAGTCTATTGGCTAGGCCTAGACCTATATTCTTTAAGTATATATGGAGCTGTTCTTTTGTTAGAAAAAAACAAGCAAGCAACATACATATTAAATTCACACACACTGAACACCATTTGCTACACAACTGTACATTCACATTCACTTTGAACACTTTTCAGTATTCATAGAATACATTTGTCCCTCCTGAGTTTTCAGACTTAATACCAGTCTCAGACCTGCCACACTCCATTACCCTTGAGCGCTGTGCTGTAGAATAGTCCAAGTCAACAACCCTTGTTTCTGCTTCCTAGGACAGTGTGTTGTTTTGGTAAAACTACCCTTGAGGAGCTCTACACTCTACCTCCTAACCACCCAGCATTACACTTGGTAAAACGAAAAGGGATTAGGGCACTGTAAACGTGTGTATAAGCTTCTAGAATAATTTTTAAAATATTTAATCAATGAAAAGTGAAAGACAGTTGTGCATCCAAGCCTTGATATGATTAAATACAATTGAATTCAATAAATGTCAGTATGGCAAGCAGCACAGTTTTTTGCAGAAAGTTAAACAACTCTTAAAAAATGCACCTTCAGCTTCTTATAGACACAGTCAGGCCTGGACATAACAACGTCACAGTCATTGTGGAAGGACTTTTTAAGAGGCAGGCTTAAGCTTCAAGTAGAGCTAGAAAGGAACCAAACCAAATTCAGGAAAGGACAATAAAAGCCCTGAGATAACACATATAGAGAAGTTTGCTCTGAAACCTTACATATTTATATTACAATCTAAATTTTGATGCAAACTTGTTATTGCCAAGGTCATATTGCATACCAAATTATCACAAAAATTGCTGCACTTCTCAAACACAATTTAGTTCAACTAACCTTTGATTTCTCTTGCTAAGTGAACCTCCTTAAACTTAACCTTGCAGTAGAATTCTCTATTTCCTTTTTGGACATTTGTTAATTTAAAAACGCACCTGTATGGTTAATAAAGGAGGATCATGTTCTGCTTGTAATGATTTCTCTTTACGTTACAACAAACGAAAAATGTTTTATATAATATTATATGCGTTAAACGATCGTCAGACACATAAGGGGATATGGTTTAGTGGTATAACGCTTCTTTAGCATCAGCTAGTTTAGAAGAGGTCCGGCGTTCGATTCGCCGTTTCTCCAGTGTATACAGGTCATCGATTACGATGGTTGCAATTTTTTTGATGATTTCGGCGGTAAGAAGGAAGAAGTGGTAGATGATGGGGAAGAAATGGGATATGGTGCTTGGGCGAAGCAAAGTTTTGCTGGTAGAGAGGAGGATGAAAGCGATGGAGAATTTGCGAGGGCGCGACCGAAAGCACAGTAGAGGGATCGTCTGGAAATTTTTACTGTTGATTCAGAAATATCAGCATTGTTTCCTACTATCCTCACGTTTGAGGGCACACGCAAGGTTGTTATCTGTACCGTCAACCTTGCCGCTCGACGTCTGGGTCTTCCATAAACAGTAATAATAGGTCGCATTGTTCCATATATCACCTCACAAGCCAGTACAAATATGTTCAACGTTCGATTTCTATATTAAGAAGTGCGCCGCACAGATGTCGCAGAGCGAGTATTTTATAGTAAGCGTTGTATGGTTTGGTTATAGTTTGGTGAGTTAAAAGACATCGCAGTTGTTGGCCATCCGAGGTTTGGATTGTGAGAGACGTAGTGGTGTTGCTCGTGTTTGCCTGTGTTGGGGTAAGCGTCTCCACCACTGAGGCTGAAGGTCTGTGAGGCTAGACACCACCAGACATGGGAATATCATGGGAGACAGACAGACTTGCACAAATGTCATGGTCTGGTGCATAGAAGGAATCATGTTGTTTTGGAGAGGTGCAATTCCAGGAAATGTTCGCACTACTCTCTGTTTCCACTATATAGGTATACATGGAGAACATAGCCGTACCAATCTTTATTCATGAGTTACTGGCAAAGTATGTTGCGACCAAATTTGTGTACCAGTCTTTGTGCCGGGCTTCATTTACTGCCATGTGTTCTTTCATTACTTACCAGCCCGTAAGGTCAAGACGGAGCGAAGGATGGACGGAGCTCCAAATCCGAGGCTTCCCCGTGGTAACAGGTACGATGCCTGGCGAGAGAGACAGCGGCTGCTACACCGATCATGCGTCAAGACGGCCGCTTATATGGCTGGCACACATAGGGTACTCATGGCTGACCGCAGTAACTACAGTTGAAAATTCCAAAGGAACAATGGTCAGGCTGAGACGCTGATTCCTAACCTTGTTCATTTTGTGGTAAAGTAAAGTGTCTCCATTCCCCGCATTCTATCTGGGCCTTCTATCAAGCTCATAATTCTTTTTATACAGAATGGATTCTAGTCGAAAGCGACCCAAGTGCGATGACTACCATGTTGTCTGGATCTGTCCTGTGGCAAATGTCGAGCTGCTGCCCACTCGGTTGGTGTTAGACGAAGAGCACTTGGCTCCCACATACAACACGCACTACGACGAGAACATTTACATCTTCGGCGCCATTCACGGCCATGCCGTCGTGGTTGCGACCTGTCCGCAAGGGCGACGGGCAACTTCAATGCTGGACGCCTGACCGGGCCTATGTTCAAGTCCTTTCCCAGTATCCGAGTAGCAGTATTCGTGGGGATTGGAGGGGAAATTAATTCCTCATCACGACATCTCCAACGATTCCTTGGAGAATGTTCATCTTGGTGACGTCGTCGTTGGATGGGCCGTTGACCACAAGCCTGCCTGTGTCTACCATGATCGGGGTAGGTTGAAAGCCGACGGGCAGTTTGAGATTGTAGGCACGATGCAGGACCCAAACTGGAGACACGCAAACGCCCTCGGTATCCTCGCATCAGACCACGAAATGGATCAAACTAACTTCAATGTTCAGCTTGCGAGATTGCGGCGTCACAAAAACAATAAGAGGTTTGCTCACCCTGGACCCGAATTCGACCGGCTCTATAACGCGGCGCATCAATGCGGTCATCCAGAATGGAGAGTTGAGGGATCAGATCAGCGAGAAGTGTGATGGGGCGCTTTGCGTCGAGATGGAAGCTGTAGGCGTAGATGCCAACAGACGATGCCTGGTCGTCCGTGGCATATCTGACTATGCGAACTCGCACAAGAACGATAAGTGGTGTCAGGAATTAGTGTCGAGAGATGTCACTCGTGATGTACTGGAGAAATCCGAAGCCATTTACGCCACTTACCTCAACAGTATTGGGCTCCTTCTCTCTCACTCTGCGCTCTTAATAAGTTAGATATAACAACATATAAAACATAACAAAGCAATACAATATATGCTGTTTTGTTGCTTTAATCTTAACAAGTGGAGGTCTTACGCGGCTGGAAATGCGGCAGCGTTCACTCTAGAATTGCTCTGTAGGATTCAGCCCCATGCTGTTAAGGATATGGTAGGAGTGACTGAAAGTCAGTGATAGGTTTATTTTACCGCGAGTTGTGGTGCGTCTACAGATTAGCACCACTTAATCCATTTTCTATTTCATTTTACTGCTATGACCAATTGTACTTACGGAAAGGAGCGCCTTGCTCTGTTCCCTTTGCGAAATTCCCATCCTTTGTCGGCCGAGAGAATTAGCTTGATTTGCTCAGTGCACATATTTTGATGGAAGGCTGCCAACGGCTCGCTATATGTGGCCTTGGTTGCTGCGGAAAGACGGCACTTGCTCTCGAATCGGCCTACGGGCTAAAGGAACAGCAACCTTCACGCGCCATCTTCTGGGTATCCGCGGTCAGCCGAGAAACCTTTGAGCAGGCGTACCGAGAGATATGGATGCTTTTGAGCAAAAGGAAAATTGTGGACGACACTACTGATGTTATGCGGTTTGTCAAGGCGAAATTGAGCGATGAGAGATTCGGACAATGGCTGATGATTGTTAACAACGCGGACGACACCAGCGTGCTTTTCAAGCCACTTGATCAGAAACGAGTCACACCTCGGTTGATCGACAGTCTTCCGCATAGCTTCAAAGGTTCCATCATCTTCACCACACGTTCCGAGGGGGCTGCTTTCGATCTGGCTTGGAATAAGATCGTGAAGCTGGGCAAACTGGATAATCCCGAGGTGAAAAGGATATTGAGAACGCGTTCAGTCCTCAAACATCACCATCAACTTGAGAATGAAAAAATAATTGACGAGTTTCTTAATACATTCGCTTTTCACGCTCTTGCTATTATCGTCCAAGCAGTAGCTTTCATCAATAAAAACAAAAGCACCGTCTCGGACCACACATATCTTTACTGAGACAGCGAGCAAGAAGCCACAGCTCTTCTCAGCAGGGAATTCATAGACGATGGCAGGTATCGAGAGATGAAGAATCCAGTTGCTACGACCTGGTTCATTTCTCTCGAGCAGAGTCTAGGGCGGTACAAAGCTGCAGGGCAGACTCATAGGCGGCTCCTGAATATAAGAGAGAAAACGTTGGGAAAAGAGCACCCAGAGACGCTGACGAGCATGAATAATCAGGCGCTGGCACTGAGCGACCAGGGGAAGTATACAGAGGCGGAGAAGATGCATCGACAGACGCTGGGGGCTAAGAGAGAAGATCTTGGGAAAGAACAGCAAGACACTCTATCAGGCATGAGTAATCTGGCAATGAGTGGGCCGTAGAGTTCTCCGATTTACATTTCCATCTGCGAACGGTATACAGTCTACAAAACTGAAATACTGCAGGCGCATCCTTGCTAAAGATATGCTCCATATGAGGAGCCGACTCATTCATACAGAGCTGGTTTGGTCTTCCGACGGTACGCTTCAGGTACATGGGGAGATGGCTCGATCATCGTCAAGTAACACGCCCGAGCTTAAATATAGGGAGAGAATGCGTGAGTCGATCTTGAAGTCATACATAAACTGACTTGAATCGGTATTTTGGTTCGAATGGAGAATACGGCAACCAGAACCAACTGGACAGCCAAGTCAGCCACAGTAGGTTAATATCACAATTCTGCAATGTGCCTCCACCTAATGATCTCCTCTATATACTTGGTCAGGCTGTGTGGCCAGAATATTCTGGAAGCCAGACGCAATCGAAGGAACCGTATGCATCATCATTAGACTCAGAACGTTTGAATCTTCCTCACCTCAACAGGACTTTGCTACCGGACTCCCATCATCAACATAACACGCCAACCTACTAATTCTCTCAATCTCAATACGCCAACCCCTCCTGTTGAAAAAAGTATTAAATCCACTCTGAAGCTCTCCATCCGGGCCTAGGACAACAATGGCCACGCCATTCACTTGCACCGTCTTCGTTTCCTGTTACGTCTCATGCTGAGCTGACCACACTTGTCTAAAGAGATGGATAGTGCGTTGATATTGGTAATGGCAACTCGTAAGCCACTTAAATCACTCATGGCGTTTCCTTGCTCGAGTCTGGCCATTATAGAGGACAGGGCGTTTGAGATCCAAGGATAGGCAGTCGAGAGTTGAGTCCAGCCAGCGGGACGCCACAGCGACGGCGACATCGGAATTTAATCAATTTTTCGTCTACGTGTTGAGCGAGATAGTTTACAGTGCTAGCGATGAGTTCAGTGACTCATCTTTTTGTATTAGTAAGCAATTTAGTTTATCGTTCAAGAAGACGACGGGCTTGACGTAGATAATGATCATCAACTGAAGAAAAGGCGACGCTAAAATGTAACGATATCAAAAAGGCGTATCGGATGAGAAATAGCACAAAATGAATGAATGAGGCCAAGACGTTGCCGTTAATGTAGGGTTATAGGTTATCCTATGATGGAGAATTGTTAAAACGTCTTAGAGGACGGAGTATGTCCAGGCTATGACGAACGAGGTGGATGAATGTCATCTCGCAGCAGCTCGCCATTCTGCAATCTTGCGCTTGATTTGGTGCTATTGTCGTGATGGTTTTCTTGGTATCTACAGCGATTACAGTTAACTGAAGCAAGGTGGTTCGGTTTGCGTCTTGAAATTTTGCGACAAGCTGCGGCAAAGATACTAATGGAATACAGAAATTGGCTGAAGAAAAGCGTTCTATACATACTGTTGAATAATGGAAAACTAATATATACCAAGCGGTTTTGTTTCAGATGTCAAATCATTTCTTTGTTTGCCACCTGTGTCTCGTTGCAACCATCATTCGTGCACAGAAATAACTGGAATGTGGTCTTCGCATTTCTTCAACCTTCATGATCTATTTATTCAGACCTTCGTAACTAGAATTCAATCAGCTTCAACTCAATCAGCTTCAATGCATGCCAACCGCTTTATCATTTCACACATACGAGGCGACAAAAAAAAAGTAGATCGCAAGAATAGGTCTCAAAAGATTAACTCAACTCGCCATCTAATAGCGACACGTAGTCTCGCACGCAGTCACCGCCAAGACAACTCATGCCGGTTGACGCCCTTGTCCCCTCTTTGTCCCCTCTTGGTCCTCGTACATACTGTTTCGTTTTTATCTCCGCTCACTGGCCGCCGACGACCTCAGTGCCGAACTCATCAGCACTGCCGATTGATTGTAAGCATGTTGCACCTTGAATTTTACTTTGATGCAGAGCGTTTGAGAGTGAAACTTACGTCGTTAAGACGGCAGAGTTCTAGCCAGTCTTTATCAAACTCCTTGTTGTCGTCTGAGTGGCGTCTGCTCGCACAGCTGGTAATCTTTCTTCCAATCGAGCTTCCAGACCTTGCTTGTCTTGTCTGCTGAATTGTTTATCTCATAGTTTTTGGCCTGAAAGTCGATGCGAGCTTGCTCCAGCCTTTTCGCTCGCCTTGCTTCGGCGTTTAATTTGGGAGGCATTTTGAGATGGCGAGAAAGTCGAAATGAAATATTTCCTAGGTGAAATTTTAAGCCCACTTTCCTCAATTCTTAGCACCCTCCACCAAAATGGAAGGGTTGCCGCCAATGCGTTCACGGTTGTTGGCCATGGGTAAAAAGGGTGACATATTGACTTGCCTGGGCAAGGATCATGAGTGCGTCGCTGATGGCATTTGGTAAAGCGCCCATAGGTTGTGCGTCACAACAATTGTCTCGAGTGAATGTACCAGGGATATTGTTTAGTAGTTTATAACGCTTTTTTAGCATAGAAGAGGTCCAGCGTTCGATTCGCCGAGACAACTAGCTTCTTCAGCTTAACTTCTGAGGTTTGGCTGGTTGGCAGTTCAAAGTTTTGGCGCTGTTGCGGACCAAATGTGGAAGAAGACAAGGATTGTTGATGGGAACCTGCCGCGCCTGATGGTGAGACCTGACTGATGGATGCAGGAAGAACGAGCGCCGAAGCAAGCTGCAGTTTTGAGATGGTTGTTGCATAGGCTTCGCTGTGTTCAGTACATGTAGCCAGCAGCTGCTTTCTATTCCTGCGTGAAACCCGGCAAAGGCGTCGCAGAAGGATATCAAGGTTCACGACAACGGAGAAGCAGATAGGTTCATGGTAGATTGTAGTATATATATATATATTTTATACACAGGGTATGATCTCTTGAAGAGATATACGCACTAAGCGAACCCGCAGCACGTCATCTGTATAAATACGGACAGAGGCGGGATTATAAAAGGCGTTTAACTCGTTCTAGCATATCCGGGAATGTAATTCAGCAATTGAAAACCGAGGATAGTGAGTCCTACAGTCCCGGACCGAAGTCTGGGGTGCCGATTCATGGGTATGTTGGACTGCAGATACTGAAAAGTACTGATAACGGAAATATGATACTACCAGTGACACGTATCCCGCTCAGCTCATGGTATGGAGGCGTGGAGTGGACAGTGGTGTTTTGTACTCTGTTTGAGAGTTTGTGGTTGATAGAAGAGTGAGAAGAGAAGGAAAGGTTCGTAGGGAATTTAAGGACAGTTCGTGGTGGGTCGCGCTAGGCTGTCGCTAAGCTTTGGTGCGGCCGCATGAGAACGGAAGACACCTTGAAAGGTTCACGGCTGGAGGTATTGCGCTCAGATGGAAAAAGCTTTTGCCTTAGAAACATAATATTGAGGCAGTTGGATTTGAGTGGATCATTGTGGCATTTTTAAGTTTTAAATCTCCGACTGGGCAAATGTGATGCCTCCTATCACGTTCTTTGCATAATCCTCAGCATCAGCAGAGATCTTGTCCAATTTGACTCTGCTCTCCACAGCATTGTTTATACTCTCTATCACCTCCTTATCCTCCAGCATCTCCCCCATGAGCTTGCCTTCATGGACCCAGTATGCATCGATTCTTGCTCTCAGTGCTTGATCACGGCTCGCCGTGTTCTTCACAATTCCCATGGCGGACATCTTCCTACGCAAACTCTCCATCTGCTTGCCAGTAGCTGCAAGACGCTCTGCTGGCGAGTGAGGAACGACAAAAGCACGGTTTGTGGATGAGAGGTACATCATCCAACCAACAGTCGCATCCAGTACTGTGACTGCGATGTATCTCCACATACGGCTCTTCCAGAAGAACATGTCCAGATCCTCCAAACGGGACTTCTTGGCATTTTGCTGGTAGTCGTGCTGTGACAGGAAGTACAGGTCGAACGAGGCCAGGATGATTGCCCCAAGTGTCGCAAATCGCCTCCATACAGCGCCTTCTGGACCAACAAAAAAACTTGATGTGACCAAAGCTAAAATTGCAGCATTGAACAAGTGCGGAGTGAGCATTGCTGGTAGACTGTAGTAGACATAGCTCTTATGGTCGTCTGGCGCACAGAAAAGGCAGTTCGCAAGCGCATCCGGACCAAACTTCAAGTATAGCAATTTTGACTCGAGTGACTGCAGCTTGTGCCGTAACTGGTTGTCAAAAGTTGTGAGACCATGCGACCTGAGCCCGTTTAGTCGTGTAAAGAGGACATCGACAGGTATCTGTACTCGAGATTGAGTCTTCGCGAATATGTTTTCTGGCGCAAATGTGGAAAAGGTAGCTATGAGGGCAATTATTGCGACGACAAATAGTATGCCTAGTGCGCGAGAGACCTTGAGAGGTAGTGGTCGTATTGGTCGTCCTTGTCTGGCGGCACCGTTTTTGTATGATTTGTAGTAGGAGATGGCTTTTGGAAGGAGCATGGGTCCAAAGAAGATGACCGCGGACTTAACACTAGAAAGAGTCATTAACATCCTTCGATATGAAGACCTGTTGGCACTCACGTTCCCCAGTTCACCATCTTTGCGATCGCGGCGCACTGCCAGTTGTGTGTCGCAAGGCGTCGTTTGGTGAACTTGCTGAAGGCTGCGATACACGACGAGAACGCAAATCGATTAAAGTAAAAAAGCGCCCAAAGCCTGAGCAGCCTTTGCCTATTTGTAACGAGATGGGTTGCTGTCGAGGGGAATACCACTTCTGACATGGGTTTCGCGCTCATTGTTGCCAACATGCTCCTCGGCAGAATGACGCCGGATCTCTGGGCGGTGAATTCAACCGAGCTTAGCGCGAGGTACCACGAACATCAAAAAGTCAATTCCCCAAATGTTTCTTTTCCTCTTTCGACCATTCACAATCTTTGAGTCTCCCAACTCAACCTCCAGCCATGGAGTCCTAAAGTATACCGGAATAGAGCCACACTCAAGCATGACTCAGCTGTCTGCCTTGGAGTGGTTCAATTCCCACTTCCTTCGTTTTCAAGGATACTTCCATCCAATACCAGTGGCACTTTCGAAGCTTTGGTTACCATCTCAGTGGTTTCTCACAGTCAAAAAGAATGCCCAGAACGATCCCCAAGTAGTCTGCCAAGACGAATCTCACTCGTGTTGCAAGGTCGAGCTGAATAAGCCAAGACATCCTTTGCGTCTTTTTTGTGAGAGACATCACATCTCTATCGTCCGTAACTGTTAGAACAATCAAGAAAATGAACCTGAACCTACCTCATAAAATCGTGTATGTGCGCTCGCCATCTTGCCGTACGCTCCGTAGGCTGGTTGGCCAATATACAGATCCTGGACTCCATTATGGTATCTAAATCTATAACTCCTTCACCTCAGTCTTCTCCGATTGCATTTTCTCGCTCGCCATCCTCATAGGCTGCTTCTTCTGCTGCGCCGGCTTGTTCTTCGCCTCCATCGCTAACCCGACAAGCGCAACGATTGCGTCGTTGACAAGCAAGATGGCAGTTCCGCACGCCATGCCCCAAGCCTGTATGCTCACACTTCCCAGTGGCGCACGTGGGAAAGACAACAGCCACTCTCCAAAGTATGGCACAAAGCCGGGTGGTAGCCAGAACATGGCCTGTTTCGAGTACCAGAACTGGAGGAACATGCGCAGGCCGTTTGTGGCTAACCAGCGACCAGCGCCGACCATCTTGTCGAAGCCTGCTTTTTGCGACTCAAGAGCCGCCTCTGTGAAACCGGTTAGTATGCGTGCCAATAACCGTTTTCAATGAGGGAAAGCGCCTGTTTGAACGTACTTTGCTTCTCAAGCTGGACCGTTATCTTGTCAGCTTGTCTCTGAAGCTTCGCCCACTTCGAGAACTCATTCTGTGCGCTTGTCGCATTGAGCTGTCTTCTAAGTGCCACGTATTCCGCCTGCAACTTCTTTTGCTCCTTAAACTGCTTTGCAGTAGGTGTTGGTAGGCGATTGTATAAGTTCCATGCCTGTGTAAGCTGTTAGAACACCACAAGTGAAGCTTGGGATTACGCGCAGCTTACCAAAGTATTTATCACGGCAATGCCAAAGGTATTTACAAGGTGGATGGTTAGTTGCACCAACAATACAACGAGAAGTAAGGACGGCATCTTGATAGATTGTGTCAAGCTGTCCTCAACCTATCTTCTTGCGATGGGATCAGGGTGTTGGCGAGGCTTGAATTCTGATGACATGTTGGCAAGGCGGGGATCAGCCTTGTCGCTTTTACGAATAGTACCGCCTCAGGCAGGACGTCAACTCCGAATTGACAGGGGTCCTTTGGTTGACATGTCCGAGGTGGGAGCTCGACATCTTCTCCGTAAACATCTTCTACTCAGGTTAGGTGTGAACTTAGTCGGTCTCGTCACGTAAGTCATTTCTCGCATGTTGCAGCTTTTCTTCTGCTGTTCCGCATTTCTGATATTCTTTCCTTTGTAATATGGTTTCTGGGCCTAACCAGCTTGCAGACTGTAATGCCAGAGCTCCAGTGGCTCAATTGTGATAGTTCAACGCTAAACGAGCAGGCCGAGTTCTCAAAACCCTCATAAAGCTTAAGAAAGCACTTCATCTCACTGCCGCCTCTTGTATTCTTTGCGTGTCTCAAACATCCTCGAGAATCATCAACATGGTAAATTCAGCTTCCCTTTCTCAGGAGTACATGGACCTCGTCTCAGTCCTCAACTCCAGACTCTCAGGCCCACCCCTCGCCGTCGAAATTATACCCGATTTCTTCGACCTCCCACCAGGCTACAGCTACGAAATCGTCGACCAAGATAAACCTCTCGACACGTCAATAGTCTTCCACAAAAAAACACTCATCAAAGCATTCAACACCGCCCACCACATCTTCTTCTCCAACCTCGACGATGTCAACAAGAACCAAGCCAACCTCCTCGACTCCTCTATGATCATCCTTCTTTTCGACCCTGAGCACCTCACAGCTGCCAATGTGAGGAAAAAGATTGCGCTCACGTATGGGAGGCTGAATATCGATCAGCTGACGCTGAAGCTGGGGGACGAAATGTGGCTTAATGAGTTTTTCCTTATGTCGAAGATGAAGCGACATAACAAGTCGCCTACTCTGTGGGCGCATCGGAAGTGGCTTATGAAGACCTTCAGGACGGAAATCCAGAGTGGAGTCCTGTTGAATGAGCCGGAGCTGAATATGCACGAGGTAACTGTCGTCATTGGAAAGTCTGCCGAGAACCATCCACGAAACTACTATGCTTGGGACTATGCAAGGTGGTGGGTTAACGACTATGCTGCAAAACTGGCCATTGCAACCGCAACCACAGATCTAATGGGCGAGGGATTCGACGACGAGGGACTATGTTGGAGCCAAGCTGGAGATAATGAAATCGTTTGGGGGATAAAAGAGAAGTTCTTGCTGGCGCGCACGCGCATGTTTTGCATGCGCCATGTTAGCGATATTTCGGGATGGTCGTTCTTCCGCTATCTACTGTCTGATTATCGGATAAAGGACTATGCTATGCTGAGGTGGCAGCTTATGAATATGTTTGGAGAGGATATTTTGAAACAGGCGATGGTGCTAGGGTACACGAATGAGAGTATGTGGTGGTTCTTGAGGAGTATGCATCACAAGCTGTATATTTACCAAGGGCAACCATGGAGCGCGACGTTTCCGAAGCTGTACTGGGACGCTATTCTTAAGTTGAGTCAGAAGGAGCCGAAGGAGTCATGGTTGCAAAAATTCGCGGAAACGGAGATTCGTTGGGTCACCTACAAGGAGAATGGGCCGGGAACCTGTCTCTGAGTGTTGAAAGTCAGTGACGGCCGAGATAGCAAGAGATGGTACAGTATAAGGGATGCTCAAAAAGCGTGGAAATGAGCTTTTGAGAGGAGAGATGTTCTTCTTCATTGGCCGGCGTTAGAGGAGCCATCCTACGAAAGCGGCACATATGGCGAGGTTGTTCGGAGCTTTTAGTGGCTTATCTGAAACGTCTTTAACAGACTTCTCTTCAGGTCGAAGATATGCCAAGAGATGTGATGTGCCGCTAAGCTTTCCATTCTGTGCCAAGTAGCTTGGCTCATCTGATCCCTCTGATGCTTCCATCGAACACATTTGACAGTCGCTCTTCGGAGAGCGCTGCCTCCGAACATTGTCCTGCACCGCATGCTCTGTTTCTGTAAGAGAGCGAAGAATGTCGTCGCCACACGGAAGTCCAGCATAAGAAATGTGACAGATGGGTGGCATCTGTCAGCCATCGACGATTTAGCATTCCTCACCTTCAAAAAGCCTTCCACTTCGCCTCATTCAAGATCGTGTATTTGAAACAGAGCCGCAACTACGCAGCCGCACGAGGGGCCAGTCAGCACGAGTTTGACAGCCACAGTTTTCGAACTTCCAGCCACAACTTTGGGGATGACTGTGGCAGCACAAGCGGTTCCTCATTGGCGGAGTATTTGCCAACACCAAAAATGGCACATTGCAATTTAGGGACGGTTGTGGTGGAGCTCAGAGCTTCTAACATAGCCGCGGCGCGGGTAACAGAAGATGCCCAATGAGATGTGAAGGTTGACGGCAGGGTACGAGCACGGAAACTGCTTCTGCTGTTGTTAACCGGTTTGTGCGAGGACCTCCTTTAAGACATTAAAACTCTTCGGCTCTTGTACCTCAATACCCATCAAGAACCATTCTGTACTCCGTACGTTGTTCTCTCTTCTTACGACCCATACCCCTTTCTCGCCAGATGATCCAATATGGCCGAGCTGCATCTTTCTATAAAGTTGACACCCTGGTAGCTCCTTCCTTCACGAGCCACTTTCCGGCCATCTCCACAAAAGCCCTTGTCCTTGCCAAGACATCCAAAATCCTCCCTTCCTGCTATTGGCTAAAACCAACCGTTTACGCCCTTGGCAGCTCCTCTTTCAAATGCTCCCAGTATGAAAGCGGAAACTTGAATCCAGAACATGGCAATCCGCCAAAGCTTGGGCTCTTGCTCGCCCGTGGAACAAGGCCATCTTCTCTGCTTTCAATCACCCGTCATTGTCCCGTCGTGCTCCCGTCGAGGCAACCATTATAATCAGTCATTCGCTTTCTTCTTTCAATCTGTAGACAGCTTCTTTAATTCACCTCCGCTTCCGACCTCTTTCGTTTTAAGTTCTTGGACATATCCGGACGCGTAGTAATTTGGATCGCCTTCGTCAAAGACATAGCATTGTGTAGGTCAGCTTCGCTCGGCTCTCAGCACTCTCGGGGCGACGTAATAAACATCATTTCCACGATTATCGCCTTCAGCAAAGCTTCGCCAGGCCATATGAGCTCGTGATACCTCCCTAAACACCCCGACAAGAACAGAGGAGCCAGCCGATTGCGCGAACACCGCAACCTTACCGGCAGCTAAGCTCTGATAGCCTACTCCGAGGTCACCACGATTTCGACACCCCTGCGCACCTTCTGCGCGCTCAACAAGCTTATACTGGCACCGAATCTATACACAATCAACGCCTTCAACTATTGCGCACATCACACGCTCACTCGTCACAGCCATAGCATCTTGAAACATGCGTATGGTCAATCCGCTGCTGCACTTGTGCGTTTTTGCAGCATCAGTATCGGCTTTCTTTCCATTCAACCCGGATTACGTATGCGATGCGGACGAAGGTTGCGGGAGCTCCTCAAAGCGCGAGATTGACGGCACCGCTGTCCAAGGACTCGAGATCGGGAAGCGCCTCGAAGCGGAGACTGGCCAAGTTAAGAAGAGTGATTTCCGAATCGTGCCCTCGATTGAGCCGTCGCTGCCGAATAGTGCAGCTGTCAACCAAGATGGCAATGATTTAAGTTACATGGTAAAGATCAGATTTGGCTCTCAGAAGACAGAACTTAATATGGTTCTTGACAGTGGCTCTTCGAGAACCTGGGTTTACGGGCATAAGTGCACATCACCCGCCTGCGTCGCACACCAAACATTCGACAACACAACTTCGACAACGTTCGTTTACAAGGATGGCCACGGGATTAACCAGGAGTATGGGAATAATGCGAGTGTTGGAGGTGACTGGGGCTCCGACACTATCGAATTTGCAGGGTTCAGCTTTCCACTCGCATTTCTTGTACTAGATGAGGCTTCGAATGACTTCACAAGCTACTCTTTCGATGGCATTCTAGGTCTGGCACATAACCCGGATGACAAATTTTTAGACTTCACAGGAGAGTTGATGAAGCGAGGACTTATCGAATCCGACTTATTCAGCATCAATCTCCACCGAAGTGCCGACGAGACCAACGACGGTGCCATTACAATCGGCGCAATCGACACTTCCAGGTATACAGGAGACATCACCTACCTCAGCACTCAAGCTCCTCATACCGCTTGGAATATCAGCGTTGGCGATTCTGGCTTCAATGGGAAGGGAGCAGGGCTTGCAGACCGCTACGCTTTGATTGACACTGGCGCAACCTTCATCTTCATCCCTCAGCCTGATGCCGATGCTTTCTATGCCACCTTACCGGGCGCCAGAAAGACTGTGGGCTCCAAGGTCTCATATACTGTGCCTTGCGACACCATAATACCGGCGCAATTTAAGTTTGATGACAAGGTGTTTGAAGTCTCGTACAAGGATTGGGTTGGTGGCCAAAGTAAGGACGGAGGGGGCAGATGCACGAGCAATATTTACGCGGGAGTGGCGTCGAAGGACCCAGCGACCTGGGTGTTCGGTGATACCTTTCTAAAGAACGTGTATACCATTTTCGACTTCGAGGGAAAGCGCGTTGGTATGTCGAAGACATCCACCTTCAAGATCGCCAGCTAATAAATGACCAGGATTTGCTGAGAAGGCAGAAGCCTCCGTAGCCTCCGTAGCCTCCTCTACAGTGGCCGCGACGGCGACAAAATCTTCACATGGTGTGCTAGCCTCATTCACTTCATCTCGTGTCCAATTTCCTGGTCGATTTCTTAGTACCACTTCTACTTGTAAGAACTCACCGTCTAACCATGCAGGAGGCCAATCCATTGTCTCTTCTATCACTGAATCTTCCTCCGGTTCTACCTCCTCCCAGGCCGACGGATCAACCTCTTCTACTTCTGTCATTACTACTATTGCCACTATAGTTTCGACGACGGAATCTAACCTGGGGACCCCTACAGATTCTGAAGCCACTGCTACTTCGACCTCGAAATCAGATACAGAGAGTACTGACCTCGCCCACGCTGACACTGATCCTGAATCTTCGGACTCTGCGTCCGAGACTACCGACGAGGCATCCACAAACCCAGCAACAGGAACAGCATCCTCCCTCGCCGCCACTCCTCTTGCACTCATCGTCGCATCATTCCTCGCATCTATTGTCCTCATACTCTAAATCTTAGCGACTTACACGATCTTGCATTCGGCACTCTCTATCTAGCACGGATACAGAGACCGACAACCTTCTACTTCGACCGTAACTTAGCGTGTTCATAATTCTGTTTGTGTAGCATTTTGGCATACAAGAAAGCATATTTGGTGTAGCATTTGGGCGGCGGCTGTATCACTCCTTGAGCGTATTTAGAGCGCGCATGTTTTACAGTTATATTGATCAGGAGGAGGAGGTAGGTAGACTTGAGTGGTGGCGACTGCACACCGCGTATCATAGGGAGGAATTAAGTATATAGATGGTATATATGTAAAATATGTTGCATGCAGAATAAAGGCGAACATGGCATTGTCATTATCTGAGAGTTGCATGTCCCACTTTCCGCTGCGGTTCCCATTCTCCGCGTGGCAAAAATCCACATCGTCGCCTCCACATTCCCTTCGACACTCAGACCCGGAGAAATCAATGGGAGCTTATAAATCTACAAGCCTAGGCTGCAACCGCTTACGCTCAGTAGATCGTAATAACAAGGCCGCTCTACTACTTACGCGACGGTGTGGCACAAATAAGTCTTACGCACCCACCTCACCCATGACTTTAGACTACAGTAATGTAATTGGAATAGCAGGCAAAAATATATGGTCACTACGAGGGTCGAACTCGCGACCTTGGCGTTATTAGCACCACGCTCTAACCAACTGAGCTAAGCGACCATTTGATTGAATAAGCAAACGTTAGGTACATATTTTACATTATTAACATTTTTATTTGACTTTCTACTTGATCATTTCGTTCTCTGGTAGGCCCAGATAGTTTAATGCTCTGTCAATGGTGGCCGACGGCACCCTCCCAGAGCTGCGAAAGGCTAAGTATTTGATCGAGCTGGTATAGCCCGCTTGCCCAGATACATGGTAATCGTCCGCAGAATAAGAAACGGAGGCTGAAAACAAACTCGTGGGGTTGAGAGCGATGTGCCAGCGGTTAAGAGCCAGTTTTACAAGTTACCCATCGAGTTAGTGATGAGAGCTATTTCCTGCTCGCACGGCTCGATAATGACGGAAAAATGCGGTTGTGCTGCCATCGAGCGAGCAGAGTAACCTTTATTTACTGGCCCTAGGAGTCATGCAATGATTTGTAGACTACGGGCCGAGACTGAAGGGGTCCCCCTGGACTTCATGAGGAAATTGACAAAGTGATTTTGAGGCTGACCAACTGGAAAACGAGCTGAATTGCTGGCAAAACTATACCTCGAATCGTTTGAGTTGTTCTGCAGTGCTGTTTCAACTAGAGTTGTCACTGCGCTGCTGAATAAGTAGAGGAGCCAGTTCTGGAAGAAGCCAAGTCCACTGTGAAAGAGGATACAAAAATCGTGCTTCGGGGCAAAAGACGATTTGCTCTGCATCCTCTACATCCTGAAATATGCCCTCTAATGCAAGAGTCATGAGCTTCGAGCAAAAATATCGTGCTCTCGGGAGCAGCTCTCTCGAGGTTATTGGGCGAGATGAATTTAAATGCCCGTTGACATATGAAGATGTCTGATGGCGGCCCAAGAGTGCTAAAAGTTACTGCTTAGTGGCAATAGCAGTAAAGTATGCTCTGCCATCTCGGAAAATATATGAGGTCTGTACGGACATGAACAGAAACTCACAACCGGATAGCAAGGAGCATGCTTTTAACTGGTAATTGCTGAGGCTTGACGAACAAGTAGAGTGCCCGAGTCGCTGTTATATAAAGCCTGCACCAAGTTTTGCAATGTTATCGAAACCCTTCAAAAGCAGCCACATCGAAGCTTTACCTGAGACTAACAAGTGAAGTTGTCCAAGTATGCCGGCGGAGTAGTACATAAGCAGTGAAGATATCCGTAAAAAGGCTCCTCCTCAACAACAAGAATTACGTTGTTTGAAGCCATTGTATGCTTGTAAACCGCCATGTCAGCTCTAAAAGATCTTCGGTACGACAGTAAAAACTCACTGTTGACAACTTATCGGTAGGCGATAGTAGCGTGATACTGTTGCTCTTTGACACATACACTTTGACATAAGAGCCTTGTGGCAGAGAAGCTGTTGATGCTTGGCGCTGACCTATATACAGTCCCCAGTACACTAGTCTTCTTTTTCCAATAGTTGGCTAGCTGAGGACTACCAACTGATGGGGCCGACATGAACTCGAAGAGACTGGATTGTGCGAAGTATATCTGGCTAGTGCATGGGCCAACATCAAGTGAATGTATCATTGGCTATGATATCTAATGCATAGTTTACGACTGTCAACTGTGGTATAATGCCTTCTTTGTCCTCTTCCTCTGATTACTCCCCACTTCCCACTGCTCCCTCAACCTCAAGTATATACCCTCCTCTCATCCCTTCTCCTTTCTCCCTTGTCTCCGGTAGTTCCTTACGACCACTTAGGAGTACCAGTGCTAGGCGCCCTCGGCCTTCTCCTACTAAACAAATGCACCCCACCACCACTCCCACCAGTAATCGGCGGCTTGCTCGGATCACCCCTCACCCTAGTCTGGCCCGCATTCACCGCCAGCCTCCCCTCATTTCCTCTACTCTCCGGCCTATTTCCCCTACTCTCTGGCCTATTCCCCCTGCTCTCCGGCCTATTCCCTCTGCTCGCCGGCCTACCACTACTCGCACTACTCCCTCCAACCACCAGCTGAGGTCTCGCCACCGCCGCCACACCACCCCTCGACACCGGCCTTAAGCTCGTCCTCGGAAGGCGAGATTTGCCTATCGGCAACCCGTTGATGTCCCTCGCCACTTCAGAGGAGACTTTCCGTAAGCCACCGAAGGGCGAGGTGTTGCTATCCCTGCTCCTCGGCCTTAACAGTGCACCCTCATGTGCCTCCTCTCCCAGATGACCCAGCGCCAGGCCGCTGCGACGAGGGCTAGCGTGCTCACCACCTGAGAAAAGACTGCCGAGGTGACTTGTATGAGGGCGCCCATTCGCTCCCACCAGGGTGTGTGGGCTATCACGTAAGCCTCTGAGTTCGCCTAAACTACTCCCCGAAATCGCATTCTGATAACTACTCTGCCTCCTCGCCTGATTCCGCAACCTACTCGGCGCAGCGCTCAGCTCATGGCGCCTCATATTTTCTTTAGCACTCGCGACCAACTCCCTCGCCATATTCTGCACAAGCACGGCCGTGTCTTTCTCCGCCAGAGCTTCAATCGCCGAGAACAGCGGATGCGCCGTGATATTCATGCCCCCCTCTTCATTGGGGTCACATATACTCCTAACGATCCTGAGCATATTCAGGCGGATAACGGCTTTTTTGTGTGTGAGTTTCTGTAGGATGCCGGTATACATATCGAACCTCGCTAGGCCTGCTGCAACGGGTGGACTCAATCGGAGCAGTTTTTGCAAAGGCTCGAGCAGGTTGTAGTCGAAGTTATTCGCCTTTGGAGTGTTGAAGCAGCGGACGATAGAGTCCGTGAAGTCGCCATCGAGAAGGTTCTTTTCTACGCGGGCGGTTTCCTCCTGGAGCCTAGTTGCTTCTATTAGCGGTGTCCTTGTCACTTGAGACGGAATGTATGTCTTGTTTGGTTCTCCTGGCGCACTAGGCCTTGTTTCTCGCCCACGAACGAATACATATAAGCCGCCCGACATGTCCGTTATGTCTCTCCGGAGAGGACTCAGAATAAGAGGTGGGCAATGTATGGTGTTTGGCTGCGAAGCAGACTTGAAAAATGAAATGTGGAAACCTTGACACCGAGCTGTCACTTACCAGATGAAAATAGCATCCAGCGCCGTAACCTGCCAATACTGATCCGCCAACAAACTAACATAAAATTGCATTCCCTGATTCTGCCACAAATACTTCCGTCCCACCTTCCCCGAATGCGCCATATCACACAAAATCGGCAACGCAAACTCCTTTGGTGGCCGATCGCCATTCATAATCTTCATCAGCAAGGGGATGATCCCATTGACCGCCGCGTCCTCCTGTCTTACCTTGCTGAGACGACAGAGATTATACATGGTGTTAAGGACCTGGTTGCACATTTCGCGGAAGTGCGTGGTTTTCTTCCTCCGACTGAGATCTAGGAGGTCGATTAAAAGTTCGATGGCGTTGGATGTGTGCAGTGCTTCTAGGGTGGTAGAGAGCATAGATAGGTTCTTGATGAACTTTAACATCGTGATCTGATACAGTGGCAGCATTCTGCGCAAATCCTTTAACACACCCTTCAGCGTCATCCGATCCGCCACAACCTCCTTGACATAGTTCTCAGCTTGAGAGAAAAGATAGAAGATATTAACAATCCGTCCTTGTATGAGCTCAGGTATCTCCCCCTCTTCATCCAGCACGCGATTCAGCACCAAAGACAACGGATACAAAATCTTGCTTCTCGAAAAGATACGGCAGAAATCGTTCTTGGGCGTTGGGCCTTGCAGCTCAAAGACGTTCCAGATTCCGTTTACGCCGATGAGGACAAGGTCGCGTGCCTCGTCGTAGTCTTCGTCCAGGAACTCGACAAGGACGTTGAGACCACCTGCGCTGACAAACATTTGTAGTGTAAGCGTGGAGGTCTGATACATCTGGCGCACGAAGGCAGCGGCTTCGATACGAATCTCGTTTGAGAATTGGCGGGCTGTGAATTTGGTGATGATTGGGATGCCGCCGACGAAACAAAGGTTCTCTTGGAGGTCAACTGCGTCGAGGATAATAGCGTTGACTACCTTCAGTAGAGAGAGTATAAGTGCTTCCTGTGTCTTGACGGTGCACAGCTCCAATATCTCAAGGATCGGAAGCATACCGTGCGCACCGATAATCATAGCCTTCGACTCCGGCGACTCGAACAGTACATCGAGCAACTGCTCAGATTTATCCGTCAAGTCGTCTTCCCCCGTAGTCGTCTTCAGAGAGCCAATCAGATTCTCAACCAGCGTAGAAAGACGTGCATGCTTATCCCTCGCAATATTGGCTTGCAAATCCATCTCATCGAACCCCTGCTCAAGCGACGCAAAAGGATCATCCTCATCATCCTCATCACCCAGCCACGAATTATTCGACAGCTTCGAGTGCAACATGAGCGCCGCTCCATCTTCCGATTCAGCCTCAGAAACACCTTTCGACGACCCACCAGGCTCAAAGATATCCGAGAAATCCTCATCATTCTCATTCTCCGCATACCGTTGTATTTCAAACGCAGAATGATTTCTCAGAATAGCATGCTCTCTAATATCCTGTCTCGGTCTCGAAGGCTGCCTCATACTGCCCCCAATAATCTGCGGTGGTTTTGGCGAGTTCGCCAAATCCGAAGGGTGGAATAATTGCGGATGCAAGATATCATGACTCTCATGCTTCAGCTGTCCCATCCGCTGCGAAAATATACTTTCGTTCTCAGCATACAGATCCGAGTAATCCTCCGCAGTCTGCTCTCTAAACAGCGCAGCGGGACGTGGTGGTAATTCGAATTTCGACGAACTGTTGGCGACTTTTTGCTTACTGCTGTTTTTCGGCCTTTGCGGCAGCGTACTCGATCTCTTTCTGGTCAAACCAGGTCTGGCAGGCGGCTTCAAGTTATCTTTCGACTTTGTCTTCGTAGCTCCATGAGAGGTCGAAGGTCTAATGGTCTCATAATCAGGTTCAGGGATCTGAAATCGACGCGCAGGCTTGATGGTTACGAGGTCACCTTCGAAGTTCTCATCCCAGTTGTCACCTTGTGATTCGCTGCTGAGCTCCATGGATGCAAATGACTTCAGTCTGTCGGATGTAAAGAGTCCGGCAAAGTTGTCTTGGGGTTTGAATTGCGGTAGTTTGAGGGCACTGGGCGAGATGGCAGTGGCGAAGTCGTCGTCCCAGTTGTCATCATCACCGTGGATACTAGGTGAACGGAATGCGTCGGCATTGGTCTTGACCTTTGCTAATGACAGCGGGCCCTTTGCTGCTGGTGTATGTGTCGGGGTACGTTGGTCGTTGTGTATGTTCCTCAGAGGAGCGTCTCTTCGCGGTGGTAGTGGACTGACTCCTTGCTTGACTCCCTTCATAGATCCACTGTTAGGTGACCTCAAAGCTTCGTTCCACTGTTTAACCTCCTCGACTGCCTCGTTGAAATTGGCAGGTGCTTTCGATACCGGTGCATCTGTCCTCCTCGAGCCGACGATCCATGCATGCTTCAGCAGTTTCTTAGCAGAGACTCTCAAGTTCGGGTCCTTCTGAAAACACTGCATCAAGAAATCCCTCGCAGCAGGAGAGACTCCCTCCGGAAGGGGTGGATGATCATCGTTCACAATGGCAAATAGTGCAGGCATAGGTGCCAGCTTATGATACGGTGGTTTTCCCTCCAACAACTCTATAACAGTGCATCCCAAACTCCATATATCGGAGGCCGTCGTCGCACCTGAGAGCTGGATAACTTCCGGAGCCATCCAATATGGCGTGCCAACCACTTGAGCCTCCTTATCACCGGTTGCCGCGAGCGTGCTGGTGGACACACCAAAGTCCGCAAGTTTGACCTTGCCATCTTTGGTGGTTAAGATGTTTGCGCCTTTGATATCTCGATGTATCACACCTTGGTCGTGGAGGTATAGGAGTCCTTGGAGGATCTGTGTCATGTACACACCGACCAGGTTCTCAGGAAACTTTCCGAAATTTTTACATATCGAGTGTAGGGAGCCATTTTCGCAGTATTCGAGGATGATGTTTAGGCATTCGGGGGATTTGACGAAGCCGAGGTATTTGACGATGTTATCGTGCTATCACACAAGTCAGTATTGCCACTTTCATAGAGGATTATATAGAGGTAGGGGCATTCTCACGTTAAGGTTCTTGAGTAAATCGATCTCAGCCTACTACCAGTCAGCACACCTCACTTCTTCACTTCTTCACTTCTTCACTTCTTCACTTCTTCACTTCTTCACCCGCTTCCAGAAAGAGTGTATACCTCAATCATCCTCAGCTCACTCCTCGGCAAATCCGCAATCTTAATCTGCTTGATCGCCACAGCCTCTCCTGTTCCCCAATTGAAAGCTTTGTACACGGACCCAAAGGCACCCTTTCCTAGACACTCTCCGAGACGCTATAAGACAATGTCAGTAGTGTTCCATTGCACCTATGCCACTCCTCCCGCTCCACTTCCGCCAATCCTGTGTGTCCCATCCCAGCTCTCCCAGCCGTTTCTCAAGGTACAGTTTCAAAGTACAGTTTCCAGGCGAGCAACTCACGTAGTCCTTCAATCCCGGATCCTGCACCGCCTTCTCCTTGTGCGTCTCTCTCTTGGGCGTCCCCGGCGGACGTTCAGCCCTTTCCTTCCTGTGTGCACTCCCATTGCTCCCACCATTCCCGCTCCCATTGCCCGCTCCACTCCCACCTCCATGTCCAGCAACATGGCCCGCTGCGTGTCCTGGTATATGTCCAGTCCCATGCCCAGCTCCAGCTCTACTACTGCTCGTCGTCGGACGCTCTGGACGCTCAGCCGGGCGCTCAGAGGAGGACGCAGGAACCATGACCATACCTCCCTTGGTGGCCGTGCCGCTCAGAGCTCAGTGGTTTGTGTATCCGGTCTGGCTTGACTGATTGTCTAGGCCCAGAGTTCCATTATCTGCCCCGAGTTTCAGCCGCAAGGAACCAGAGGGAAAGGGTGAGCTTTGTTGTTGCGTTGTCTCAGATATCGAATTGCAACCGCGGGGTGATCTGCGGCTGTCAAGGGAGGACTGGGGTGTCGAACTTCCAAGCTCAGAGTATTCGTGAGGCAGGCTTTATTGGTCTGTGTTTCGTGGTGCTCGTAAAAGATGAAGTTTTTCGTAAAAGGTGGAATGATAACCCTTAGCTCCCTAGCTAGAATAGTAAATGGTGGTCAGCGTAAGCTGGTAAATTGGTCGTGGGCAAGCCGTTGGCAAACAAGTTGTTGCAGGGGCGTGCTTCAGCCTTATGCGGGTCGCTGTCAGATCAATCACAAGTGACAATGGGCCACCGAAGGAACCCCATACACCTGTTCTCTTTTCGATGGTTGCGTTGTACAACCAGCTGCTAACAACAACAAAAGAAATCTAAAAAGTCTTTCGTTTTGTAAACCATCTAGCGGTGACTGTGATGGCCAGCGCAGAGAAGTGCTACAAGGGAAAGGTAACGACTCCTGTGCGGTCATAGGCATACTGATTATGCAAGATATCGGCAATCGACGATGGAGCCACAGACAGCTTGGTCTGCATACGCGAATTCAATTGGGATAGCTAAGTTCTTATAACGCGGGGAGCTAAAGCTGCCGCAGTCTCTTCATATAGCATTAGACTCAAACTCTGGAGCAATATATTCGTGGGTGCTATATGAGCAGCTATGGTGCCGATTGAAGCAATCAGTGCATCCACTCAAGCTCAAGCTCAAGCTCAAGCTCAAGCTCGAACTGCACCGAAAGCTGTTCTTAGGTCTTGAGTTTTGAGCTTCAAATCTGCGCTTCGAGCTACTCAAAGAATGTCGATTTTTACCGAGGCTTCTTTGAAAGGCATACCTCGCCATATAGTACAGTTTCATCATCTATAGATATTTATACATGGGCCTTGTTTCAAGCTCCAACCTCCTGTCATGAAAACAAATGCTTGGCACTCTCGGCCCTCCTCATAAGTCTCAGCACATCACTCACCAAATACAAGCTCCCAGCAATAACCAGCGGTCCGCCCTGCGATACCTCGGCGGCCCATCTCAAGGCTCCTGACAAGTCGTCACCAGCATTGTACTGCCTACTCCTATCAACTCTCGCCTTACTCGCCGCGTCCAAAATATCCTGCGCATCCATCGCCTTAACCCACGGCATCCCATCCACCGGTCCAAACTCAACGGCTGTAACGCAGTCATCCTCCCTCAAAAGCGGGTTGAGTATACCATCCAACTCTTTTCCGCGGGATGCTGCCAGGACCCAAGTCACCCGTTGCGACTTTGGACGTAACCGGCGGTCCACGTATGAGCCGAGTGCTTCGGCAGACTGCGTATTGTGCGCTCCATCCAACAACACTGGCTCTTTCCTTCCAGTCGCAGCTTGAATAGCCGTGGTTTGCAAACGGCCTGGCCACTTCACCCCCTGTATGGCTGGCAGTATGCGATGGAGTGGGGAGTTGGTCTTGGTGTAAGCCAGGTGGAATGCGGTATAGGCGCACGCCAAGTTATCCCACTGATGCGGCTCGAAGTCGTCCTCGTTCAGCTCATCCGCGAAGGCTGTGTCTGTTGAGCTCAGGATGACAGTGGTGCCGATCTCTTTCGCGTAGTCCTCCACCACCTTCCTCACACTCTCCGCATTCGTCCCATCCAGCACACACGGCACACCAGGCTTCATTATCCCCGCCTTCTGCAGCGCGATCTCCTCCAACGTGTTGCCCAGGAAGGATTGGTGATCCAACCCCATCTTACTTATCACCGTCACAGCCTTATTTTTTGCATCCATAACATTCGTAGCGTCCTGCAACCCACCCAACCCAACCTCTATCACACCCATCTCCACCTTCTCTCTCTCAAATATCTCGAATGCGGTAGCCGTAAGGAGTTCAAACTCAGACGCGCCTATACCCTCCTCGGTGTTCCTCTTCATCACCAACTTCTCGGCCTCGAGGAAAATAGACTCGGCGACGGTGACTTCGTCGATCGTAATACAATCCCAGCGATCAATCAGATGAGGGGAAGTGAAACGGCCGCAACGAACTCCGCTTGCGAAGAGCATGGCCGATAAGTAGGCGCATATCGTTCCTTTGCCGTTGGTACCGGCTACGTGGATGGCTTTCCATGTTTGTGGTGTATGTCTTAGCAGGCGGACGATCCTCTGGAGACCGAGCTCGATCATGGTGACAGCTTATTTGTTTGTGATGAATTGGGGGTGTACGAGTTTTGAGGCTCGAGTGTGGTCGCGCCTGCGCGAAATGGTGCGTCGTCTCTAAGGAGTAGTCGTCTCAGCGTAAGCTCATCGTCGCGTCTTCGTCTTCGTCTTCTTCTTCGTCTTATTCGTCTTCGTCGTCGTCGTCGTCGTCGTCCAAGTATCGTTGCTTGGTGTGTTTGTTATGCGACAGCAAGGTAACTTTTGAGTCAGCCTTACTTAGCTGTAGTGGAGCCCCGTCCAGTAGTTTCCTCCCTGTCGGTGCTGCGCATGTCGGGGTCAGCGGTAGAGTGTGGCTGGAGCGCCTGTCAAGCACTTCTCAGCCTATTATCCAGGCCTGCCATCACTAAGTCCACCCCATTAACATCACTCCTCCGCATCGCCTCGCGAACGCGCCCTGCTTGACTTTCCTCACTCGTCTCCTCTCTCATCATCATCCATCCACATCAGGCGGAGCCAAACCGTAGCTTCTCCACTCAATTGTCCCCAACCAGTATCAACAACAACATACTTTTGTTATCGTTTGCATAGCGACAGTATACTATAGTTGCTAGGATTGTTTCTTGGTTGCCCTTCATATAGCTATCGCTCTTTTCGCGCGACACGACTTTATCACCACGTTCACGACGCGATCGCGACGGCGCATTGAGGAGCAGTTTCCTTGACAAAATGGGTCTTCAGTAAGCCTTCAACCTCACCTCCCATACCTCCGATACATCCTAAACGAATCATCGAATATTAATGATGTTTATAGATACTGGATAACATCATCCGACGAGGAGTCCTCGTCAGGATCCCGCTCCCCAGACAACACCACCTCAAACCGTCCCCTCACAGGAAGAACCGCACGGCGCAACCGAACCCGAGCAGGCACCGTTGTTCGCGGCGCAAGACTCCATGGTCGTTTATTCCCGAATGTTGTTCAGCCACCTCGCGCGAATGCTGTCCAACTTCCTAGTCTACCGGAGACGATAGCTGAGCAGCGTGAAAGCGAGATGCAGTGGCTCAGGGAAGAGGACGCTCTGGATAGGGCTGTTCGACGCGACAGGGAGGGAGGAGGGGGAGCCATGCCTGGCGGTGTGGACAGCTCGGGTACACCATTGAATTTCGCAGAGGCGATGAGAAGGGCACGGAGCAGGGGCGGAATGAGACCTCGTTCTCCACCAGTACGGAACACCGCGCCAGAACGGCCACATCAGCTACCAGAGGATAACTACTACTATCCATCCACCGACTCCTTTGCCACCCACGGCGAAACCAGTCCACCACGGCTCTCCGGCTCCGAAAGCCCCATCGCCTCGCTCGAATCCAGCGATCCGTATGCTTGGACCACCCGCCCAGATGGCTCAGTCATCCCTCCCTCACGAATGGATTTATCCATGGACCTCCCAGCCCGCCTCCCACGCATCACCCCCCGCTCCCCCCTCCCCGACGTCCTTGTCGCCTCTGAGGCTGACACTGAGCCACTTAGCCTCCGCGGCGGTACGACTGGTGGTGCCGCCTCCCTGTCCTCTCGCATCGCGCGCCGTCGCCTTTTATTAGCAGCTCGCGCTGGCCGCCCTGACAACGCCCCGACCTTTGCGTCTCTCCGGGGTTCTCTTCCTGATGGTGAGAGAGCGGCGAGGATTGAAGCAGAGCATGGGCTCGAGCCGGTGTTTGCGAATGAGCGGCCGGATATGGAGGCTGCGAGGAGGAATATTGAGGCGATTGATCGGCGAATGAGCAGGATTAGACGGGATGCTCAACGTATCGAGGGACTCGCCTCACCTGCACCAGTACCCGCAATTCAACGAGAGGAGCAGGGCGGTGAGAGGAGGGAAGGTAATATACAGGGCCAGCTAGAGGACTTGATGCGTCGTGCTGAAAGCATTAACGAGCGCTACGAAAGTCTAGGTTTTCCAGTCGATGGTGCGGAGCGGAGGAGGATGAGACGCCGCGTGGAGATGCTGAATGAGCAGTATGCTAGTTTCGCCTCTCGAGAGGACGGTGAGCGGAGAGAAGCGGAGCCGGCGGGACAGAGGCCAGTAGGCGCTGACCCGGGGGCAAGGGTGCTGCACATCGAAGCCCCCAGTGCGCGCTTTCGACGCATCCGTGGAGAACGCGACAGGCGGAGGCTGAATCCGAATATGCCCTCCGGACGCTCGGGCGTAGAACGGGGGATGGGGATGGATGGGAATCGAGGCCTGGAAAATGATAGCGGGAATATGTGGCACACGCTGCTTACTACTATGAGCCCGGATCCGCAGCCGCCGAGCGCCAGCTCCTCCTTCGACACTCTGCTTGCTGATGTTATCGGGGTTCCGTATTATAGACTTGGTGACGGGCACCGTGCAGAGGCAAGAGGGCCGCCGGCGGCGGCGGAGGGCGAGCGGGAGGAGATGGGTGGGGATACGTCTATGCTTGTAGATGGTCCTGGGGATGCGGAGACGAGTGCGTCGACATCGATGAATGGGAGTGGTGTTAGTGCGAATGAGACGAGGAGTGGGGACACAAGTCAGACGAGTATAAGTCCACCGGATGCGAGTCCTGTTGGTCCTTCGCCTGCTGATCCGGTGGGTGGGTTGAGCGCCCATGCGGATTTTGAGAATGTTTGTGAGACGTTTGAATCGCAGCCTTTGGACTTGGGAGTTGGAGGCGATACGGAGGTGGATGAGGATGAAGAGGATATCTATGAGCTCCGGCCAGCGCCTGATCCTGCCATTGATCGCTTCTGGAGAGGCTATACCGATGTCGTGGCGAGAAGGGCTGATAGAGTTGCTAGACATAGTAGGTTGAGGTCTGAGCACCCGCTGGGAGGAATGCAAAGGATTGTGCAGAGATTGGCTAGTAGGGATGATATTCCTGATGACTGGTGGGCGGGGGCGGGGTTAACGAGGATTTTGCCTAGAGAGGCCTGATAGTGCTTCGGGTTGGGGCATTACATGGCACCGAGGAAGAGAGTGAAAGTAAAAAGCACAATTGCTCAGGGAGTGGATTTGGAGGGAAATACTTGCGGGGTATTGAAACCTCTTGGAGAACAGAGAAAAGCGTGATACCCGGCTGCTTAGCGAGTGTACAGTTAGCAACATAACCATAGAATTGGTATAAAGCTGTCTAAATGCTACGCTTTCAGTTCTGCGCGTCAGCGACACATAAGTGATGATGAACAGAACATAAAGTTATGAACCATCAGCTTTCCTTTAGGAAGAAGCGCTTATTGTGAGGCATGAATAGTTGATAGGATTGCTGACGATGACTATATAATTATAATCCTGCAAAGGATAGACCGTTTAAGATACTATCACGTTGAGGTTCATGTCGTTGGACCTGTCTGTTACTGTCGATAGTATCTGAGGAGGCTGTTTCTGCAATGTGTTGCCCATTTTTCTTATTGAGAGCCGCACAAGGCATGTTGTCTGTGACTTTTGCTCTCCGGGAGAATTTTTAGGAGACGAGGAAAGTGTTATATCATGCTCAGTGCCAAGTGTTGGGCGCGGATTGGAAAATTTTAACGTCAGTTGGTTAGGAGGCCCGGAGGGTGAGGGGATGCGGAAGAGTTGACGTTTAAAAGGGCAAGTCAAGCCCACCGATGACTGTAAAACAACCAAACCATTTAGTACTCGTACATAAATTAATCTCTTGATTAAGCGGCGTAATTTGCCCTCGGACGTGATGCTATGGAGAAGGTTACTCTCTACCTCACAAGCCTACACACCCTACATGAGATTTCAATTACGAGGCTCGTCTTCTGAGTACTGCTGCTACCATTGCTATTACGACTGTTGTCGGCATCGTTCTCTTCCTTTCTTGGCCACTCACGACAGGATTTTGCTTTGATCCACACCATCACTCAGATCCGATAGCACTCGAGGAAAGATCATTTGTCCTCTGAGTTCATAGCTAATTTGGGATCCGTAATTAAAGAATAATACATCAGTATGCCTCCATACTTTCGTTATCTTCTTTTCTCCCCTGTTAAGCGGATGACGTTGACCTCCTTCATCTTCAGCTCGAGCTCGAGGTTGTGTAGACACTTAGCCGCCTTGAACTAACAGTCCACAAGAAAAATGCAAATACTAATCCATATTATGACTTCACATCCGAGGCTACATCTTGCCTTCCAAACTTTACTATCTTGTGCTAACCAGTTGAAAACCTACAGACTCTCCTTCTAAGATCCTGGCTGACAACAAGACACGTATCTTGAGAAGCACATGTCTCGTGGCTCATTTCCAATATGTGACGAAGGACGCTATCTGCATCGCTAAGCTTACGGCGCTATAAACTAGTTTTGCCTTATACTTACTTAGCATTTCCCCTCGCTCAAAGTTTCGGATTACCGCTGTATGCCCCGATTAGTTAAATTAATGAGGCGTCAAAAAGGACAAGACTTTCCATGGAATGTGTACATCAACTACCTCGACGGGCTCGGTGCGTGACAATCGCACAACCACAACTCACCATTGCTGAGGCCCTCCTAGCAGCATGTGGGCTTGCCTTTCCCTCGTCAGCCCCGGCCCTGCCTTCCACTCGTCAGCCCCGGCCCTGCCTTCCAACCAGATCCCGACATCTATCTACCAGCAATGCACATTTGATACCACGACAGAAGGTTGCTCGCACAGTGGCAGGAGAATGACCCCGAGCCCGAAACAGGAGACATATCGTCGGCTGTTTGAGAAAAGGCCACAGAACATGCGACACGGTGGTTGGGTACTTCGCTCTTTAGTGCTTGATTGATACGGTTGGTGGGTTGCTGTATACACCCATTCAAGAAAAGACTCGTGTTCGCCAAAGCTGGCCTACCTCGCAGATGTAGTTGCAGAATGCGGCGCGGTTCGTCAGGATGAAATGGCGAGTGGAAGGGGCGAGGCATAGCAGCACGCCATTTGGAGGAGGATGGCAAACCCTCGGGTGATGTTGGGAAATAGGTGGAGCTCGATGGCATTAATGTTTTGATGTTGGCCGGCCGAGGCCTTAGTTTTGAGAATCCGGTACTTGTAGTAATTAGGACGCAATGCGCCAGGGTTGCGACATTGCAGCTCGAGGAGGGAGGAGGACGACGGAGCAGCGCGAAGGACAGATGCGGCACATCTTCATTGGTATATTATGTCTGCGAAGCGTATTCCATAAGAAAAAAGAGGCGCGAACACAATCAAGCACCATCATGCATGCCAATAACGGGCTTCCCCATACATCTGGTTCGCATAAACATGCATATCCCCATTCTCATCTTATCATCTAACAAAACATAAACCACATCATGATGACTATTTCATCACTAACCCTCCATATCGAACGAGTTGAACGTCCTAATTTTCCACCCAACCATTTCCATCCATCTCAATATATACCAGTGCTCGCTTGTTCCCGCTTGCCCGCATAAATCATCAAAACACCATCTAACATCATTCCCCCCTTTAAGACTTCTCAGCCTTGACACCACCAGCGCCAGCGCTCGCAGCAGCGGCATTGGCAGACCTCCTATCCGCATTCTCCTGACTAAACTTCTTCCACAACGCCGCCAGATCCTCCTTGTTATCATTCTTCTCCATCACCAAGTTCTTCAACCACTTATTCTCCGTCTCCAACTGATTAATGCGGCCCTCCAGCGCCGCAACCTTATCACTCATCTCCTTCGCGCTCTTCTCCAGCGCCTGCTCCCTCTGCTTCTTCTTCACTCTGAAACGGGCCGACGCAGCCGTGTTGCGACGTCTCTTATCCTCCTCGGCCGCATGACGGGATGCGTCCTCGAAGCCCGAGACGCCGTTGTGGTTACCGACACCGTACTGTCCATCGAGCATGTCAGAGGCGTTGCGCTTGTGCTCGCCGTTCTGCGGGGAGGCGATGCCAGATGGGCTCGAGCTGTCGCTGCCGTTGGTAGGATAGGGAGGTTGGACGTGGTTGATCGGGGCGTGGACGAGACCCGAGGCGTCGACTGGCTGGTAGGCATCGTGATGCTGGTGGGTGAAGGAGCTGAAGTCCGGGAACGTAAAGTCGCCTATTCGCGCCATCACATTAGGAGGGCTCTTGGTATATAATGCTTGGCTTGGTATTGCGGAGGAATGACGACGATGGATATATGACCACGGGACTGTGGAGAGGAGTGGGCGCTTTGTCCCGTTATGCTGCACTGACAGCTCTCATCTTTGGTAGTGTGTCTCTATTGAGACGTTCATCACGTGAAAAGGCGTGATGAATCGTCATGCGCCCGATTGGGCATATGCGGCCAAATGCCAAGATGGCGCAATCGACACTACTATCGGTCGCTGATACAAAATGACAGGCTTGCGCAACAAGAACAGGAAAGAGAATGCTCGAAGGGTTGCACGGCTGCGACGGATCGGTGAACACGTTGGAGCCATTTGCAAGCCTCTGATCTGAAGATAGATTGATTGTGGGGCAAGAAGCTCGTCGGCGCCGTAAGCATGGGCGCGGTCGCGGACGACGCATGGCTGTTCGCATGAACTCATGCAAGGCAGTTCGTTTTCGCGCTCCCGCTGACTGAGCTTGAGAAGCTTAGAAAATGGCACCATTGCTCTCGTGCTGACGAGGTTGGCAACCCCACGCTCATCGCTCGATGAAGCTGGGAGAGTCCCGCAAAAGTGCCGAGAGATAGCTTTCCAGCTGGAACCATCGTCTTAGGGTCCTCACTTCTCGGGTAATCCGCCACGAGGCAAAAAAAGACCAGTGACCCGAGTCAAAATAGAAAACCACCGCGATACCGGCGAAGCCGATGCCCGCACAACGCAAAGTAACCACCTCAAAGTAACCACCTCAAGATTTGACATCAACCACCATTAAAAAATTGAAACTTACCCTGAAGAAAGTCCATGTTAGCCTTCGCCATGTCCGGAGTCGCTAATGGCTCATTGGAGAGTTGAGCATTGAAGTCCAACTGCTCGCCAAAGCGCTGCGTGTTCGGGTTCAAATCGGCATCCTGTCCAAGATCAAAATCGAAAAACGTGGTGTTGGTAAACATAGCCAAGTCGTCATCGAAGTTGAAGTCCTGCTGCGGGGCAAGGTCTTGGGCCGATGGAATCGTGTTGAGGTTCGCGATGAACTCGGACACGTTTGGTGCGCGCTGGTTGTCGTTGAAAGACATCGTGAAGAAGCGAGGTTTGTAGGTTGCTGGTAGCGTCGAATAGATTACTACGTAGGTTCTAGGGCAATTGATCGCGGCGCTGGTGGTGCTCTTAAGGTGCTTAGGAATGAATTTTGAGTTCTATTGAGGAGTACTCTTTGTTGCTAAGGGTGGCCCGCGTCGAGGACTTATGGGAATATCCCGCGAGAGCCGTGGTATGCGTTGGGTCGTAGCAGTGGGTGGCAGCAAGAGAATGCTGCAGTGGTAACTAGTCGGCGCTGTTGTTCGTCGGCGATGTTGACGTCGTTGGATGGTGGGTGTTGTTAATAAAGATCAGTAGCTCAGAGCAATGCTGTGAAGTTTAGCACCCGGAAGTAATGATGTCTAGACATGTGGGCTGCACGTCCCAAGGCATAAACGAGCTTCGTAGTGGGGAGCCAAGGTGAGCGGCTTTCGCAGTTGAGAGAGGAGCGCTGAGTCCCATGGGGATTACGAAAGCAGAGGAGTCTTTGTCACCTCTGGCCCACCTCACCCAGAAAAAGTCTGGAACTAAGCCTCAAACGGCCATAATCCTCGACCGACACGGGTTATGATCTCCATAAATGATCGGATTTATCCACTAATTATCTACGAATTATCCACCATTGGCACAGCAGTCAGAATGCTTGGCGCACAGAGGAACGTGGAGCACCAGAGCGCTAAAAGTGGAACTTGGCACTGAAGGGTAACGGAGGGAGGGGTACCGAGGGAGAGCACAGAGGGAGATACATAGAAAGGGTACAGAGAGAGATACATGGGAACAACGAGCCTGGAACTCCCGAACTCCAAGACACACAAAGAAGTTCCTCCGTCACACACTACATATGCCGAATACCCTTCAGTATGCAGCAATATCTGCGTTATCCATGATTTCTAATCACAGGTAAAGGCAAAAAAGGCAATAAACACAATAAATGTGATAAATGCAATAAATGCAATAAATGCAATAAATGTGATAAATACAATAAATGCAATAAATGCAATAAATGCAATAAATGCAATAAACGCACTGGGTACCCATTGCATTCCCATTGCATTCCCATTGCAGAAATATGACAGGCTGAAGGCCGCCCAAACTGCGTACTCCCCTCATACTGCCCTTATTCCACCAACCTCGGCCACTGATCTGGAGAGCGTGGAGTTTTATTGTCAACTCTCACTTCTAACTCCCACTCTCCTGATTGGTCAGAGATAAGTGTTAGGACTGAAGGCTGTCGCACCGCATTGAGCGACCACATCTCGTGCAAACCGATGGTCATGCTTCAACCCTTACTTCAACCCTTACTTCAACCCTTACTCCGACCCTTACTTTCCCGACTGCACGGTGAGGGTGAGAGCGGGAGAACTGTAGATCGATGGCTGTGTAACCAAGGATCACAACTGAGCGTCAGAGATCGGTAAGCAGAGATTTGGTACGTACTCTATCATGACGCCCTGCTGTTGCAAGTATAGAAGTATTGCTTTTTTATTTATTTCACCGTGGTACTCTGCCGTCGAGAAGCAAGGAGAAAAAGATCATGCTTGTTGCCGGAATTCGTGCCATGTCAACATCATTACATTACGCCTGTCGGCAAGAAACATCTTTGTCCTTTGCAGATAACCTCTGCCGTACTCCTTGGGCAGCGGACATGCACCAGCGACACGCCACTCAGGAGGTGAGCAACAGAAGGCAGAAGCAACAGAAGGCAGAAGCATCTTCGTCCTCAAAACACCTTTTATGGGCCCTCCCATTCCTATTCAGACCTTCAGCCAGGGTACACAGCGGAGCGGTATGCCAAAACAGGCGGCTATCGCCAGCCATCAAAGGAAAAGGCGCGCAAAAACAGCCGCCGACACAAAGGATGACGGCCAACTATTAGTCCCGAGTCCAAATAGCCGCCCGGCCAACCAGCGCGAGCGCAGCGACCGATATTAGATTAGTAACCTCCCACGCTTGCCATTCCGAGCGCCCGGAAAAGCTCCGTGCTCGGAGCTAAGTCGGCTAACTGGTCGGCATGGGCAGTCAGATGCCAAAACAAACTTGGATCGAAACAGTAAAGTGAAGATGGCCGTCCTATTGAGCGGTTGCGACTAGGCTGAAAGCCTTCGTACTCGTACACCAAGCCTAAATAAGCCAAGGCTGACATCTGTCTCTGGAGCTGTCGTTTTCGAAATAGTTGCGTGGCGCCCACTTTAAAAGCTCGAGGTCTTGCAACCGACAACTCATCCACGCGGTCAGTCTTTTGGTACTGTTTCTATTGCTCAGGAGTTTGAACAAATAGCTTCAGCGCTCACGTCCATTTTCCCTGACAACCCAAATCAAATTGGTATACCCAATACACCCATATCAACGCCATACCTCTTACCCAACCATGACCCACATCGTAACCACTTCACCTCATCAAACTCCTGTTCCTTTGAACCCTAGTATTTTGCCTTTTTGAATGACACCAATACTTACACCCTCCTCCCCCGTCATCCACCCTGGCATCTTCACCCCATCCACCACACCCCTCTCAACCAGTTTCCTAAGACCCGCAAAAACATGACTACCATGAAACGTAACCCTAACATCAGGAGTCCAGTTCTCATCGCTATTCCTGTCTCCTTCCACCCTCGGGAAAGAATCCTCGATCCTCACATCGAAGCGCTCTATGCCTTTTCCATCTTCATGTTTCCCACTATTCCCAAATCTCCTCCCAGCTACGTCTTTCCTGAGCTTGACTTCTGGTGCACCAACATCTTCAGTTTTACGTTTCATACCCACCACAAGGTCTGCCATCTTTCCCTCCACCTCACTTCCCATCTTGTTCTCCTTCTCAGCCTCCTCATCCCTCCCAACAACAATCTTACCGGTATTCAACGGCCCATCCCTCCTCGCCTCCACTTTTCCCCCCTCCGCATACACACCCCAAGCCCCTCCGGCAGCATTCCCCCTCCCCCCACCCCTAACCGCAGTCATCGCCTCCAAACTCCTCGCCGACAAATTCGTCGGCTTGAGTCCGTACCTCGCTCTCGGTCTACTGAACGCTTTCGGTATACAATCCAGCACTATCTTCCTCAGACTCCTCGCATTGGCCGCACTCTCAGATGTCTGTGTGGCATTCTTGGCATCTGCTGAGGTAGGGAGCTGACTAGTGAGGGAGACGAAGATGTGTGGTGATGCGTCGGGAAAGGCGATGTATATCGTTTTTGCGCTATCGAGCGCTGTGGGGGAGTTGAGGGATATCGAGGTGTTGTAGGGGGAGTCCAGCATCAAGATGCGTAGCAGCAGTAGCTGCAAACCCGGCGGTCGGTCCAAGTTAAAATGTGCTTTGATATCTGGCAAAATACTCCTCTGCAGATTCTGCAAAAACGTCGGAGGATGGAAACGTGGTATAACTGGTAGCGCATTGGCGTCGGTGCTATTGGGTATATTCTCATCCCTTAGCTGAACAACCTTTAACGCGCTCCATTTCTGACTCAGCGGGTGATCATAGAGGTATTGCAAATCCGCCATAGCCAACATGTACAACGTAATTCCATTCCGCCAATCTCCCTCCAGTATCCTATCTACCAAATCCCGCTTCGTGCCTTTGCGCGTCAACAACCCTGTGTATTCTTCCTGTAGCTCATCGAGAGTATGCGCCGGGGGATAGAAGTCGCCTATATCCTCCTCGTCGTTCTCGTTTGCCAAATAGGGTGCCGATAAAGCCTGGTTGCGCTCGTCGAGCCAGTCGAGGGCGAGTGAGAGGAGGGAGGGGCGGGAGAGCTTGGAAAGGATGCGGATTACGCCCGGATTTGTGGATGCGACTCTTTGCGAGGCGTGGAGCGCGGATGTGGTGGGGACGGAGATTGGTGGCATTTTGAGAAATATTTCTTGTTACGGGTGGTATGAAGTTTGGCTTGAAGCCTAGGAATAGCAATCACCGTTGGCGCATTTCGTTGTGCTTTGTTTACGTTGTGCCTGGATCTGGATGAGAGTACTGGCGGTAAGATCGCGTCCGTGCTTGGTCCTCGCGACTGTTTGATCTGACAGCAAACGCCAAGCTTGTGGGAACTGCGTGAAATGGGTTTGTGCCACCCCACAGAGTTTAGGAAAATTGAAATCGCTGAACATCGAATCCTTGAACAGTCAGTCCACATCCACTCTAATGGTTTCATGTATTGTGGAAAATTTGCTGGCCGCTCAGATATCTGAATGTCTAACTAGAAAGTGTGTGTCACAGTTTTGCGGTACTCCAGAAAATTAGCGGTAAAATAGGTGAGTTCAGCAAATTTTTCTGACGGCCGTGTTTTTGGTCTGAAAGGTAGGGTGGCTGCTTGATGCCAAACACCTCTTTCAGGGTTCCCAGATCTCAGAGTCCTCGCCTCACTTTCCGTGCCAATTATCCTTCACAATGATAACTCTGATTTGGTTGAGGTTGGAGTCGGCGTCCGTTTGCTTCGTGATATTATTGCATTATCCATATCTTGCTAAGATGAATTGAACAGGTCGTTTGGGATGCTAAGCTGTTGGCAGTACTACTAGCTCTAGGAGAAATGAAAGATCAACAAACATAGTCCGGCATCGATGTAACCGAGCATTTCGGTTTGACAGAGATATACAATACTTCGATGAACAATCGCTCAAGCTAATCATTATATGCCGCGTGCTATCAAATCTAAATCTAAACTCCGTTCTATGGCGAGCCATTTGCCACGCGGTCCTGCACGCCTATAATGCATCGCTAATATACAAGTCATCCATACTTCCCATTTTCATCTCTTTTCATATACAATTCCGTTATTGGCGATTGAAAGAGTTGCTTCCGCCCAACTCGGTGGAATAGCCGAAGACTCTCTTCACGAAGAGCCATTTCTCGAAAGCTTCCAGCGTGAAGACGACTCTGGCATAGTCAAACCAAGCACTAACAACCTTGACCAAATTGGATGGCCTCAACAGACTACCGGTCTGTCTGATGATGTCCAGCTTTTCGTACCAGATAGTTCTTGCACAATATCTCGCCAGAATCAAGAATACTCTTGCAGGTCCTTGCCTGGTCTCCAAACCCTCGTCCAAACTCCTCGTCAGATCGTTCGTCTTCAGAATAAGAAGCATAATCGGAGGGACCTTGCCAAGAAGCTGCACGAGCTGTGACAACATGCCCTCACCCAGTGCATCACCAATCTCTTTCTTTTCCTCCTGCGTCCTCTCGGTCTCGATGCCCTTCTCCAAAACTTTGTAATCACGGCCCGTGATGGCAGAGGCAAAGAGACGGAAGTCATCGTCCTCGACGCCAGCGACTTCGTAGGACCACTTGCGCATGGCCTCCTCGTCCTTGTCGAGAATGGAGATCCAGAGGTGCGCGTAGCTTCTGCGGGTCTGCAATGGGACGTCCCTGTACAGTCCGTGGTCGTAGATAATAATATCGAAGCCTTGTGGTTGAGCTGGGTTCTTGCGCACTGCGATGTTGCCGCCGTGTGGGTCGCAGTGCAGTGGCGCATCGGTTCCGAATATCATTTCGTTGAAAATGCGTGCAAGAGCGGCGGAGACTTCGTCGCGGCTAAGGCCGTTGGAGTCGATGTAGTGTAGGTCATCTGGGCGGCGGCCAGCAACGTAGTCCATAACAAGGATGCGCTGCTTGCCCCAGACAACATCTGGAATGACAACTGGCAGGTTTGGAATCTTGGCAAAGTATTCCTTTGCACGAACGGCGTTTTGACCTTCACGCGCAAAATCGAGCTCTTGTGGTAAGGACAAGTCCATCTCCTTCGAGAGCCATTCGAGGTTATATTCCGGGAAGAAGATCTTGAGAGTTCTGAAAGTGAAACGTGTAAGGGCAAGGTCGAGGCTGGCCCATTCTCCAAGATGGGGGTGCTGGACTTTGACGGCAACCTGTTGGCCGTTCTCTTTTATCCTTGCGACATGCACTTGTGCCAAAGAAGCTGCGCCAACTGGTTGCTCCGCGAACTCAGAGAAGTAGTCGTGGATGCGCATTCCGGTGTCGTTGAAGAAGAGTCTTTCAATAGATTCGTAAGACGAGACGGGACAATGATCTTGCAGAACGTTCATGGTTTTGCAGTATTCTTCAGGTAGGAGGTATTGCATAGCGGAGAGGTGTTGGCCGAGCTTGATAAATATGCTGCCATTTGTTTCCAACACTTTGAGGGTTCTGTTTGCGCATCGCTGGTGGCAAGCCTTAAGTCTCTTCTCATTTCCTATGGGGTCTTCTGGCGACTTTTCGTTTTCGTTCAATATTATGCGATAACTAGGACTGGTTAGCACATATATTGTGGATTGAGGATTGTTGCGACATACTCGTTGATGCACTTCGCCAACCCCACCACTACACGACCACTTCTCTTGCATGCATTGTAGGCGTGTTTCGCATCATCTGGATATACTGATGCAGTGATAACTGCAGAGCCAATAACCGACCCGAATATGATGGTTCCTGTCCCCATCAGACGGCGTTGTTGTGGTGCACCCGTCGCATACTTCGCTCGGTGTACCTGGTTGGCCACCCTAAGGCGACTCTGTTGAGCGCAGGAACGACGAACTCCTGGAGCGCCCTGCAAAGCGGACTTTGCAAATTTGAATAACTTCATCCTTTGCGCTGCCCAGTAGGCGACTCTGATTCCTACAAAAGGTTCAGTTTAGCACCAACAGCAGCGTGTGAGCTGCAATTGTCGTTAAGATGAATATTCGCCTTGTCTTGGCCATGATGATGGCCAAATTTTGGTGGAGCTTCCCCTGGTCACGGATATATGTTCGGGCCGCATTGAGGATGCATGTGTGTGGCCAACTTAGGAAATACATAAGCCACAGTTCAAGCAAGTCAGAAAGTTTTGAAATAAGCAGATGCTGATTTTAAAGCGTTTGACTTATTGCTCCTCTCCCGTTGTCTATAAGAAGCTTGCTCTCACTGGTAGCCTTTCGAGACTACTGCAAAGAACTTCACTCACCACCATGTCTACCTCAACCAACGGCGCAACGCCTTATAGCCCTCGCTTTGTGGATGTGAGATTATCAAAAGTCTCGAAAATTTAGATATTTGCTAATCACAGACGAGGTAGATTGGCATTAATCTCACTGATCCAGTATTCAGTGGAGTCCACAATAGAAAGCCAAGACATGAATCCGACTTGAACGCAGTCATCCAGCGCTCGAAAGATGTTGGCTGCAAAGAGCTGATTATCACGGGCTCAGACCTCGAGAACTCTAAATCTGCCATTCATTTATGTGCGGAGCACACAGGTTTCCTTTACAGCACCATCGGTGTCCACCCCTGCAGCACTCAGGACTTTGAGAAGCACCCAGGTGGCCCCTCTGCCTTGATTGCCGCCTTGAAAGAGCTCATCGAGTCATCGCCAAAAGCCTTTGTTGCCATCGGGGAGATCGGACTAGATTATGATCGTCTTACCTTGTCACCAAAAGAGACGCAGTTGAAGTACTTCAGAGCTCAGCTCGATCTTGCCGCTGCCTTGCCAGACACTCCTCCACTTTTCTTGCACTCCAGAGCTGCACACGAGGACTTTTTGTGTGAACTGAAGGTTCACCATGACAACCTGCCAAGAAGGGGAGTTGTGCATAGCTTTACTGGCACGCTTGAGGAGATGAAGGAGCTTGTTGAGGAAGGTTGGGACATCGGCGTCAACGGTTGCAGTTTGAGGGCGGAAGAGAGCATTGAGGTCGTCAGGCAAATACCCCTTGAAAGATTGCAGATCGAGACTGATGGCCCTTGGTGTGAGATGAGGCCAACACATGCTAGTGCCATGTATTTAAAGGAGGATTATAAGCCAGAAGGCTCAGCCGCGAACGACGCGATTGCCAATGCCATCCTGGCGAAGGAGAAGGAGTTTAAGTGGGTGAAGAAGGAGAAGTGGGTTGAGAATGTGCTTGTCAAGGGTAGGAACGAGCCTTGTATGATTGGACGTGTGGCGGTTACCATTGCGCGCATCAAGGGCCTCACAACGGAAGAGGTTGCTGAGGCTGCATATCATAACACGGTCAAGATGTTCCGCTTCCGCGAGCAGGTATAAATCAGACCTAGGGCATAAAGGCATCGAAGAAGGAAAAGTCTATAGAAAGGGCTCCATTCCTACGTTGCTACTTTTCGAGATACCAATTGATGTCTATGCGGCGACGACGGCCTAGCCAAGCAGCTGCAGGCTACCCCCCACCATTGTCAGAGTGTCTGCTTCCAGTAACAAAATCGATTAACAACCAGTTGTCCAAATTATGGGCATTTCGGTTATGTCGATCTTCGGCCTTCTTCTGTGGGCTGACTGAAGCCGGTTAGCCAAGCTCGAAACGTTTTCGAAATCGACCCATCCAAGTGTCGTGGTAGCCAGAGCTCCGCTGCAACACAACGATTGCCATAGACACCATTCTCAACTGATTGGCGGGATTCGCCTTTGGCAATCTTTTGAACAAGCCGAGTCCTTAGACGTGTGCCAAGAGCTTCTCCGTTCACGACTTCTGAGCATCCCCGGCCTTCGTCTGGCATCTTGCTTGATAGCTCGAGATCACAACCCGATACTCCTCGCCCATTTCTCCCTCCAAAACCTTCAAAGCCAGTTCGCTGGCCTCTTGGTAACTTCTGTAAAAATAAAGCTGTTCAATCGCATGCAAGATGATCTGATACTGCTGCTTGGTGGGGTTCTGAATAGGTAACTGGGGACCAATCTCTTTGTACAGCTGCAACCGTGTGAGGATGACGAAAAGGTTAAAAATAGGGCGAGACTTACCTCCCCTTTCTCAACAATAGGTTTCCACTCCGCCTTCTGCTTCTCATAATCTTCTTGCGACTGGTAATCACGAGGCACTTTCACCTCTGCTTCTGCGCCGGACTCGACATCCGAGCCCAGGTCCATACACAGAAAGCCGCCTTCATCATTCTCGTCAGCCATGATTGGTTTGAAACTGATTTGTATTGTACACCGGCGTTAATGAGGATTGTATTAGCCAAGCACAGAAACGAAGTGGCAGAGGTCAAAAAGAGAAGTGGCGTGCCCACTTGCAGGAGCGGGGGGGGGGGGGTCCACAGGGTCTAGTTTCCCCGCCAAAAGGACCCCGCCAGACGTCACTTTAAGGATTTTGTCGCCTTGATGGATTGTCTGCTGTCAAACTAACAGCAACTCAAATACCGTATTTATACTTCTTGCTCTCAGGGTATTCAGCGATCATGATGATGTCAAAAAATGGTGATGTCTTCGAGGAGGTGAAGTCTCTCGCCAACGAACTATACAGTATGCTTCCCCCCAAATCAGTTGATGGAACAGCCATAATAACAGACTGCAGACAGAGCAGCAGAGCATGATGGAAGATACATTCTATCCATCTCTGGCATCCCAGGCACAGGTTTATTACCTTCCTCTCATCCTTACCTTTCCCCTCATTTCTAACCCCCAAATAGGCAAAACCACATTGGCCAAAACGATAGTCCACACCACCAACGGCCTCCATCCGCAATCACCGTCCTTTGCATCCTATGTCTCGATGGATGGCTTCCATTTAACTCGCGCCCAACTGTCAGCTATGCCCAATGCCGAAGAAGCACACGCCCGCCGTGGCGCTCCTTTTACGTTCTCACCGGAACAGCTTTCTGGCCTCCTCTCCAACCTTCGAACCTCAAAAGAGGATGTGTATGCACCCAGCTTCGACCACGCACTCAAAGACCCAGTAGAGAATGACGTCTATGTGCCTGCCCAGACGAAATTGGTGGTAATTGAGGGCAACTACCTCTCTCTTGACCAAGACGTATGGCGGGATTTGACAGGTTATTTCCACGAGAAATGGTTTGTCGAGGTAGACAGAGAGGTGGCGGTACAGAGAGTCATCAAACGACACCTAGCAGCTGGGCTTGCTAATACGAGGGATGATGCGGAGGAGAGAGCGCGAGGGAGCGACTACATGAATGCCGACTTGATCCTTTCTCATCGGCTACCCGTGGACAAGATAGTGTACAGCGTGGACGATGCAGAAATGGTGAAGCGGGCCGAAACCTCCCAGGCGGAGTTAGAAAATGAGTAGCGACCGACGAATCCCGAGAAGTTCTGCCCAGGTAGCTGGGCCCTTGGGTAAAGGCTATGATCGGTAACTTATAAGACTGTTGCATAACACGTTGTTCGTCTTCCTGGCATATGAGGCGGATGGCCGATTATTATAACTTCTGGCGCTAACATCTTGCGCCCATGTGGACAGTCATCCAGTTTAATGTAGAGCCTGCGCTTATTAACAAGTAAAAGGAACGCGCAAAGAGCTTGCGAAGCTAACCAATTCTCGGGACTGATGACCTGGGCTTCAAAATGAAAGTTGTCCCAAATTCTTTACCGAAGCAGGAGACCTAACAGTATAATTGCAAACTTTGCTGATGTCACGGTTTTGGAGCTACTGCCATGGTGAAAACATCCGGAGCTCTGTTCTCATTCGAGATCTAAGCAAAAGGTATCGACTCAGCTCTGCCGGGGTCATTGCTATCAGACCAGATGCCATAAAACATATCTTTTCAACCATTTCCCCGTCCTGATAAAGTTTTACACCAACAGCTTATTCTCTTCAGGACAAAGTCGTATTCGATTAACAACCCTGTAAGTAGGAGTTTGATCTCTTGTACATGTCTGAGAGGTCTTGTCTTCATTTCCCTTGAAAAGGCAATCCGAATATTCATGGTCTCAGAATCCAAATCATGCCTAACGCCAGTCTAAGCCCAGATTATTCTAGAGATCAATGAGAATTCCTGGAACCGATTTTTCATGCTCTTCTCGACGGATAACTGAACACCAAGAAAGTTGAAAGAGAAGTAAGTAGTTACAACTTGCAGAAACCCGCTACTGAAGCCTGCCACTGCTACAAAGCTAAACCCAATTGATAACAACAAACTATTCGCTGACAGCAGATTCGTAAGAATCGTCTCCGCAGCCTCTCTAAGTCTTACGTGCTTCTTCAAACTTCGAATTTCTTTTTCTAATCGCAGAACTGGTGCGGATCAAACACCAGACATAATGGGGGTAGTTCATGATAATGTTATGCTTAGTCGAGAGGCTACGTAATTGTTCTCTGCCGTTTCAAATGCGCTTAGGGTTTATGTGCTGAGATGCTAGAATATAGTCTAAGAGAGGGTGCTGCTAATCAGTCAGAGTAGCTACCCGGTCGAGCATGAGGCTTGAAAGCAAGAACACAAGAGACTGCGGTGTATATATTGAGAGGCTTTTGGATACGTTACCTGAAACATAGCTGCGGATTATTAGCATGCGCTCCCACGTATGCTTGCGAGCACTTAGTTCGAAGGTCAGGCAGCTTAGTCTCTTTGCAGATTTGAAGGCTGGCATTCGTCTTGAAGAGCCAATGGGTTTCACGGTGTTGCCAATGGCTGTCCGATGCAGCTGGCAATAGACGATGCTGATGACGAGATGAGTCTCTTTGATGCTTGCCTGAAAGTTGAGGCATCGACGAAGAGGTGATTGGGGGATCTGAAAAGCAAAGACTTTTATTCTACCGTAGCTCTATATAGCCGGATTTATCTATCGCCTATTCCTCCAACATCTCTACCAATCTATCATCTGCCGATTTAGACGAGAGCACCTCTACCGCCCACTCGAAGCAAAGCAGCTTTCTGCTCCTCGCTTCCATGCAAGTTTGGGAGCTCTTTCTTGCCCTTACCAGTCGGCTTCGGAATGAAGCCGACGTTGGAAAGGTATGCAAGATAATTGCCCAAAATCTCAGCATTTGGCCCACTTCCCGCACTCACATCCTCTCCGGTGAAAGCGGCATCAGCCTTGAGCGAAGCTGCAGCATTAACATCGTCCATTTCTGGGGCAATAGTGTCGCCTGGAAGATCCGCCGTAGCGAAATGGTACAAAGGCATAAGAGCATGTTGCTCCACGCCTTCCTTCGATGCGTACTCTTCGAGCTTGTTCGCCCACACCCTGTATGGGACTTCTGGCACCTCGTATCCGTATGTCTCCAATGCTCCGCAGTACTGAGAAAACGTAGGTCTTGGGTGGGCAGTGATCTGGTTCACACCGAGTGGCGTCTTAGCAGGATGCAGTGCAGAAGCAACGACGACACGAGCAACGTGGTTAACAGGCACCATGTTGACAGTGTTGGGGATGGCAGGGCGAGCACCAAGCTGGATACAGCCCTTCCACATTCTCACAAGGAAGTCGTCGGTGTTAGTGACGCCAGAGACCTTGTTACCGGTGATATAACCCGGACGTACCACAGTACCGCGGAGTCCACGCTTACCAGCGGCACGGACGAGGTATTCGCCTACCCACTTTGTCTGGCCATAACCGGTCCCCAAGCCCGTTGCGGAGCCAGACAGGTCGTCGGACTCTAAGATACCGTTACCGCCGGTGGCAATGCTGTCGTTGGCAATCTTGACCATAGCCGGAGTATCGAGGACAGAGGTGGAAGAGACGAAAGCGAGTCTCTTCGGAACACCTTCAGCACACAAAGATAAAATATCCAAGGTGCCTTGAACGTTTGGTCCCCTCATGTTGGAGTAAGGGTAGACCCAATGGACTTGCGCGCCATTGTGGATCACGATGTTTGCCTCGTTTGCAACCGTTTTCCAGTCCTCATCTGACATGCCCAGCTTTGGCTCACCCAATGAGCCGGTCACGCACTGGATGCGAGAGGTCCAGGCGGAGTCCCAGACACCGTATGCTTGGCAGGTTTGAGCTACACGATCCATAGCCTTCTTCGAGTCGACGGCGCGAACGTGGGCAAAGATCTTAGTGACCTTTGGTGCTTGCCGGGTAAGCAAATCGCGGAGAAGGTAGGAGCCTAAGAAGCCAGTGGCACCAGTAAGAAAGACGGTAATGTTGCCGTCTTTCTTAAGCTCGCTATCGGCAGATGGGAAACTGGCTGGAAGGGTTTGTTCGAGCTTCTTGGCTTCGCCGGCGTAGTCCATGACTGGCTGCTTCTCCTCGGTGGTAGTCTCGCCGGAGATCTGCTTGTCGATTTCGGAGGCGAAACGCTCGAGTGTCGGGCTGCGGAAGATGACGCTCATGGTTACGTTGACGCCCGTGAACTGCTTCTTGACCTTGAAGAGCATCTGCTGGGCAAGAATGGAGTGTCCACCGATGTCGAAGAATGAGTCTTCTGGGCTGATAGTACGCTCATCAACAGTCTCGATGAGAGTACCCCAGATAGCAGCGATGGCCTTCTCGGTCGGGCTCAACTCGACGTGCTTGCCCAGGGGACGAGCAGCAGCAAGCTGAGCAGCATCCGGGAATGGAAGGGCAGGCTTATCCTTCTTTCCGTTCGGGTTGAGAGGGAACTTCTCAAGTGGCACGATGACCTCTGGAATGGCGTAGGACGGAAGCTTCGTTCTTAAATACTTCTTGACATCGTCTCCAAGAGGCCAGAAGCGACGGAGTCTACCCTCGATACCATCAGCTCCAGACTGGTCATCGGTGTGGCCGTTCAGGTGAAGCCACTGGTTCCACTTCTGCATATCTGGCACAATGTAACTGACCAAAGTCTGCTCCTCGTCCTTGTTACGTTTCACAAGAGTGACATTATCCATGACCATATCGTGATCAGAAAGATACTTATCGATCTCTCCAAGCTCGATTCTGAAACCACGGATCTTGACCTGGTCGTCAGCACGACCGACACACTCCACATCACCAGTTGGCAGGTAACGTCCCAGGTCTCCCGATCTGTACATACGATCGCGAGGTCCCTTGTAGAACTCCCTCCATGGCTCTTCAGCCAGAGACTTAGCATTCTTCTTGTCATCATTGACCCACTTCTGGTTGTCGACGAACCAAGAGTCAATGAACTTGGTCTTGGTCAGCTCGTCGCTACCGAGGTATCCCTCAGCGAGACCTGCGGCACGAACATAGATCTCTCCGATCTGTCCAACATCACATATCCGATTTCTATTCTCGCGGTCAACGACCAAAAGTTGAACATCCTTCATTCCCTTTCCTGCTGGGATGATGTTGCCCATCTTCTCCAGATACTCTGGATCGGAAGACTTGCTTGGAATCTCGAAGTAGGAAACAGCTCTTTGGGTCTCAGTCGTGCCGTACATGTTGACAATAAAAACGTTCTCAGCAAGCTTCTGCAGTGCCTTACAATCTCTCTTGATCAGGATGTCTCCGACAAAGAAGGCGTGATGCAGCCTTGGGAATTCAGCGCTGGCACCTCCAACCAGAATCTGACCCATGGCTGGAGTAAGGTGGGTGATGGTGGCCCCATTCTCTCTCATCCACTCAGCCAATCTCTCGTGCTGAATATCATCCTTGGATGGCACCAACAATTGCGCACCCAAAAATAGCGGAGTAAAAATATCACGCTGGATTGGATCGTGGGCAATTCCACTCAACATGGTGAACTTATCATCCTTAGTCAGGTTGAAGCGCTCGCTCATCCAGTCGAAGTAGTAAGCCAGCGAAAAATGGCGACCTCTGACTCCCTTCGGCCTTCCTTCTGAGCCAGAAGTGAAAGAGAGTGTTGGTATCGAGTCCGGCCCAACGACGACTCCTGGTCCCTTCGCTCTCAAAGAGGTTTGCTGCTCCAAAACATCCTTTCCATCAACAACTCCACCCACCAAGCTCCCATCATCCCTCAGCTGCAATCCCGGCACTGTAGTCTTCAAATGCAGATTCTCCTTGATAAATGATCTGACCTTATCAGTCAACTCCCCCGCCTCCTTCGTCGCCTTCTCAATAACAACCAACGCCCTCGGCCTCGCAACATCTAAATAAATGTTTTGTCTGTCAGGTGGATATGACGGGTCGATAACCGAGAACGTAGCACCGGCCTTCAAGATGCCCATAACCGTGACCACCAAATCAACACCACGGTGGGAATATGACATAACGACATCACCTCTCTCAATTCCACTCTGCACCAAGTGGTGGGCGAGAATGTTTGAGGCCTCGTTTATTTGGCGGTATGTGAATTCTCTCCTCGGCGAGGAACCGGAGGCGGTCTCGACCACACATAGCCGGTCTGGATGTGCTTCTGCGTTTGCGGTGAAGATGTCGTGAATCGCGCCACGGAAGGCTGACCAGTGCAAATCTGCTGTTGGATCTGGGAGATCTGGGTGTCCATTTTGTGTGGCAACCATGTTGTGTGAGGTTATGTTGAGCTCAATTGGCTCAATGAAAGCAGTGGTATAGTGCTGTACGCTGCGCTGTGACTGGCAGTGATGCAATTGAGTCAAAGGGTCAAACTGAAGTTCAAAGAACGAATTGGTAGATGTTTTTATGTGATTAGAACCGAGTTCCTAAGAAGATAGAAGTAGATCAGGAGAGAAATATATAGGAGGCGATCACACAATCCTCTACTCGGCAAATCAACCCGTTTGTAGGTGAAGAGTCACTCGTCCTTACAGTCATCGAAACGGTGGACCGCTTCAGAGCACCACCCCGCCAAAATTGTTGACAGCCAAGTCACCGTCATCGGACCCGCTAAAGACGGTGAGCCACCACAGCCACACCTGGATATCCATCCATGCACGACACCTTGACCACTTTACGCGCTCGCAATTCGAGGCGTCTCGACGCGACCACCACGATGCGTCATTATCGTCCCCAAATCGACGAGAACCGCGCCCCTTCACCTGCATTACCTTCGAACATGGAGGAACAGCCGTCGAAAATGTTCACCCAGCTCCCACAACTGGCCCAACCCTCACCATTCTCGTTCCAGCCTCAATATACCGAGAACCGGCAGCCATACTCGCCCTCGACATTCAACTTCCAACCCCAACAACAATACGCGCCCAGGCACTCTTCGCCTCTTAACTATTCTCCTCTTCGCGATGAGCGCTCGCCGCTCTCTTCACGCACGAATACGAATCACTTCTCAATGTCGTCTCCATTACAAGATACAAAGTCAAACCTGCAGTTTGGCAGGTCGACGTCGAACCCAGCAGCAAGTGAGAAAAGCGAGCGCGTGGTCAAAAAGAACCCACTCATCCACAAAGAGGACCAAGATGGCGGTCGCGAAACTCGGCGGAAGTTATTTCTCAAGAATGTTAGGGTGAAGAGTGAGGATAAGCGATGGGAAAAGATGGGCGGGGACGACGAGATCCTGCGCACGCTATACGTCGCGGATCGCCATCGCGCCCAAAGCAGAAGTCTTAGAGAAGCTGTACCGTATCAGGAGATTACGGAGGAGATTGAGGAGCTTGAGGGCATCCGCAGGGATGAAGGGCAGAATTGGACAAAGAAGATGGAGAGGGATTGGGAGGAGGAGATGGCTGAGGAGGTAGCGAGGCAGGATGAGGCGGAGGTACAGGCATATCTAAAGATGATGGAGAGAGAGCAGGAGGAAGCGAGAAGACGGCAGAATGAGGCAGACAGCCCCGTGCCTGGACGGCAGGCGCAGATGGTGGGGGATGAGGATGAATACGGAGATGCGGAATACGACGCCATATTTGCGGATGTGGATATGAACGAGTATGTCAGGTCTCCGCAGCAGGGCTCGCTGCAAGGGCAGCAATACGGTCAGAGAAATAGGGTGCCGGCGTATGTTTCCGGATATGATGATATGGATATGAGCTAATGCAGCATCGATCATGATTGTTATGGAATTTGGGATGGCAGTATGGATATGGAACACTTCTAGCTCGGTAGAGGATGAGCAGGATAATGATACCAGGAAAAGGGACCGGAGGACACACGGCAGGCGTTGTTTTGATATGAACATGGGCTTGATTCGAGTACATTCGGGTATAGCGCGAAATATGTACATGTCATGGAAGGACAAACGACCGCGTATGTAATGTAAACAAGGGTATCCAGTAATTACTGCTGAGCACAGCTCTCGTCTGGTGCGCCGAAAGCCTCTTGTGCTGATGCCATGTCACCGACGAGGTCAGCTGGTGGAGAGCCTGCTGATTGCATCTAGTACTTGTTAGCATTCCATCCCTCGTAATCAACAAGCGAATTGCATGACTCACCAACTGCATCCTCTCAACGATATACTCCCTATCCGCGACATTCGAATCCTTATAAGTACTCTCCTCGAATTTCCCCACAATCTCCTTCACAATCCTCTGAATCTCCCGATACCTCTTCAAATCCTCCTCCGGCGTCGTCTTGGCATTCTTCTCCATCCACTCCGGATACTTACCGTCGAGCTCCTTCATGGGCGTATACAAAATCTCTTTATTCGTCAACTGCTCCATCATTCCCAAAAGCATCTTAGAGAAATCCTCCTCTCCGCCTTCGCCGTCAAGACTTCCAGCACCCATCTGCTTCATGAGCTCGGTCAAGATATCGTCGGCCGACTCTTCTTGTGCAGCGGCCGTTGCCTGGTCGCCTGAGGCTGCGATCTTCTCCTGCAGCTTCTTGATTGTGTCCTGGAAGCTCTCCTCGCTCGCAGGCGCCTTGGCCTTCTCTGGCGCGGATGCCGACGGAACAGAGGGCTTTGGCGCTTGCAACGCAGGAGCAGCACCAGGTTGAGGAATGAGGCCCTCTACACCCTCCATTCCAACACCGGAAGTCAAGTTCTTCATCATGGCCTCGAACTCAGCAGCCAGTTGTGGGTTGCCGTCCATGCCGCCTAGCAGCTCGGCCATTCCTTCTTGGAGGTGCTTTGCGAAATCTTCTTCGGAGAGGGCGTCCATATCGCCGAAGCCGTGGGTTTCTTCCATCGTTTTTGGGGCGGGGGCGGTGGTGGAGGCGGAGGGTGGTGCGGGCTTGGAGAACTCGTCGAGCATGTCTGGAGTATGTTAGTATTCTGGTAGAAGGCAGAGAGAGTTGGTGAGATCTCATATTGATCACGAAGATTAGAAGACGCAGACATACCATCTAAGTCGTCCAAATCATCTTCATCTGGGTCTGGCGCGTTCTCCTCACTGACAGAAGTTGGCTTTGGCGCAGCGATTGCTGCTCCTGGTTCTTCTGCGAGCGGGGCTGGCTTAATAGTCTCGAATGCTGGCTTCTCATCCTTAACCGGCGTCTGGCCTGGAGCCTGCTCGTTCTTTGGTTGTTCAGACATGGTTAGAATAAGTTGTCAAACTGTCGGCTTGTGAAGATGACAGTCGGCGGGCAAATGGCGGGGTAAAGGAGAGACAAAGGTCGTTGTTGAATCTTCTGGTGTCTTTGTACTACTTTCGTGAATTATATAGTCTGAACAAGAATGAATTCAAGCTTGCGACAAAATTCCAAGTGAAACTCTGTGTCTTTGGAGGGGAAATTTGTAGGGAGTCGATGCACCAGCGAACACCCGAGGCTGCACCTGGCAGGTCGCGAGACCCAGACCCTGGTCACTTTCGTGGGGATGCGACGAGGTTCCGCCGACATCCCGTCTGTTTCTATCGCTGGCACCACGAACCTCTTGTCTCCTTCGCGACAAAGCGATTCACCATCAACATTGGACGGTTCACAGCACAGGAACAAGATAAAATACCTTCTTAGAGCTCGTCGCTTCATTTATATAAATATCACAGATATCCCTGCGATTCGTCACCGTCCGACGAACACGAATTACGTCCTCAGCCTTGCGATCGCCGCTGAACGCCGCGTCCAGTACTTATAAACATGGCTCTCTGCCAGAACCGTCTTCAGGAGGAGAGGTAAGAGAACTGTATACATGGATAACACCAGCTGGAGCTCAACTAACAGTATACCCCAGGAAGCAATGGCGCCGCGATCATCCGTTCGGTTTCTATGCTAAGCCACAGCGCAATGCACAGGGTGTGCTCGACCTCAAGGTGTGGGAGTGCGGTATTCCAGGCAAGGACAAGACCCTTTGGGAGGGTGGTCTCTTCAAGCTTCAGGTCGTTTTTCCAGATGGTAAGCTTCTTCAGGTATCGAAAAGTTTCGCGCACTAGCTAACCACTGCCACAGAGTACCCAACCAAGCCGCCTAAGTGCAAGTTCGTCCCACCTCTTTTCCACCCAAACGTCTACCCATCCGGAACCGTCTGCCTTTCCATCTTGAATGAGGAGGAGGGATGGAAGCCAGCCATTACCATTAAGCAGATCTTGCTTGGCGTCCAGGACCTTCTCGATGACCCAAACCCGGACTCTCCAGCTCAGGCTGAGGCGTACAACATGTTCAAGAAGGACCGCGCTGCATACGAGGCCAAGGTCAAGAGAATCGTCCGTGAGAACCCAACTCCATAAATGCAGTACCGAAGGATTTTTGATACCCCAAAAGCATTTGCGTGTTGCGGAGTTTGCTTGATGATCATTGGCGATACTGGAGTTGTGGCGTTTTGTTTAAGGCTGCATCTTGGTGTGGCATGTATTGGAGAGGGCATGAGGATGGAGGGAGAGCTACGAATGTGCGGTAGAGGTTATATACGACAGTTGAGCTTTTTTTTTATCATAGTAGTGGCATACGGCAGCAGGTTGAAGGTCATGATGGAGGATGCAGGGCAGTTGAATAAGGCTAGAAGGCGCCAAATTCGTTCCACGGCGATGTGTTCAGAAGGCAGTGGCTGCTCTCCCTGCGACCTGAAAGATGACTTGAAGGATTGGCATGAAGTTGGCAGCATATTACATAGCTAGCCCACTGTTTTATCCACAATCCGAGATAGGTAATGCTCTGTACTTGCAGATCATGCCAAAGCTTTGCTTGTTTTGAATTCCATGCGTCCGACTCAACTATCATATCGTGTACTCTGAGGCTGGTTTCCTCGTCCCGAGTGTAGACAGCAATATAAGCTTTCTAGCTCTCATGCCGCGGTGCGCCTAATTAGCAATGGTTCATGACTTTTTAAGCATAATAGCCGGGGAGTATTTAACTTTCGTACTAGTCTCCGTTCTCAGCCAATGAACTCCTCTCAGAGTGAAGCTGATATGGCCCCCCACGCCCTCACCCCGCCGATAGTCGGCCGCACCCTAATCTTCGTGGGGGCGAGTCACGGCATTGGCGGAGTGACTCCTCCAGGACCACAATTCCCTGGGTCCTCTGAATCACAACTGGAAAGGTTATCTACAGCCCATCGTCCGCTGCTTGGCAGGGACAATAATTCTCGCCTCTTTCCCACGTTTCCCCAATACGCACACCACGCTGTCGCATAGTCCTTCTTCTTTCTTTATTATACCCAGAGCATTGAAAGAGACAGCGTTCATCATGTGTGGAATTTTCGCCTGCCACCAGTAAGTAAACTCTCCTACATTGGCCACTGTATTTTGGCGGGGCAAAGGAACCCCTCCATTGTGACGCCCGAAGGGCGAGATAGCTGTTGAGAGCACATGGCTAACGAGATGTGAAGGCACCCAGATGTGCAAAAGTTTAAGCCAACGGCCCTGAAGATGGCGAAGCAGTAAGCCGCTCTTACACTCTAAATCATGCGCTTCAATTGCTAACGTTGATGACAGGATTCGCCATCGCGGACCAGATTGGAGTGAGTCACTTCGCGACTGAACCACTGTCAATGGTTTAACTGACATGAGTTTTAAGGCGGAAACTACATCGGAAAGGACACCATTCTTGCCCATGAACGTCTCTCCATTGTCGGTGTTGGTAAGAGAAATGCGCCTTCAAATATACCGAGACATCAAACTTATACTTCGCAGAGTCCGGTGCTCAGCCACTCACCAACGCTGACGAGACCATCGCCCTCGCCGTCAACGGTGAGATCTACAACCACAGAATCATTCGCAAGAACTTGAAGGAGCCATACCACTTTAAGACTCACTCCGATTGCGAGGTTATCATTCCACTTGTACGTTGTTCCTGAGCCTGCGATCACGGAGGTGAAACTCACAGTTCGCCAGTACCTCGAGCACGACATTGCCGCACCAAAGTTCCTCGATGGCATGTTCTCCTTCGTCCTCTTCGACAAGAAGCAGGATCGCATTATCGCCGCCCGCGACCCAATCGGCGTCACATCTTTCTACCAGGGATGGTCATCCAAGACTCCAGGAGCTGTGTACTTCGCCTCTGAGCTGAAGTGCTTGCACCCAGTTTGCGACAAGATCATCGCTTTCCCACCAGGACACGTCTACGACTCCAAGACCGGCGAGACCACCCGCTACTTCCAGCCAACTTGGTGGGACGAGAAGCGTGTTCCAACCACCCCATTGGATCTCACTGCTGTCCGTGAGTCTTTCGAGAAGGCTGTCCGCAAGCGTCTTATGGCCGAGGTTCCGTACGGTGTCCTCCTTTCCGGAGGTCTCGACTCTTCCCTCGTTGCAGCTATCGCGCAGCGTGAGACTCTCCGCCTAAAGGAACAGGCGGCCAAGCAGAACGGCGTTGTGCCAAAGGAGAACATGGATGAGGACCACGGAGAGGGACTTGTCGGTATGGACGAGTCTGGAGAGGTCTCCACTCTTACCTACCTTCCACAGCTCAACTCATTCTCCATCGGTCTTCCAGGCTCCCCAGACACCAAGGCCGCCAAGGAGGTCGCCAAATTTCTCGGAACCCGTCATCACGACATGACCTTCACCATTGAGGAGGGTATTGACGCCCTTATGGACGTTATCTTCCACCTCGAGACCTACGATGTCACCACGATCCGCGCCTCCACGCCTATGTTCTTGCTCGCGAGAAAAATCAAGGCGATGGGTGTCAAGATGGTCCTCTCCGGCGAGGGATCTGACGAGATCTTTGGCGGTTACCTCTACTTCCACAACGCACCAAACAAGGAGGAGTTCCACGCCGAGACCGTCCGTCGCGTCAAGAACTTGCACCTTGCTGACTGCTTGAGAGCCAACAAGTCCACCTCTGCTTGGGGTCTCGAGGCCCGTGTCCCATTCTTGGACAAGGCGTTCCTTGAGCTGTCGATGAACATTGACCCAGCCGCCAAGATGATCGATAAGGAGCACATGGAGAAGTATATTCTTAGAAAGGCGTTCGACACCCCTGAGAACCCATACTTGCCAGAGCATGTCCTGTGGAGACAGAAGGAGCAGTTCTCTGATGGTGTTGGTTACGGGTGGATTGATGCGCTTAAGGATAACGCTGAGAAGCACGTTACTGGTGAGATGATGAAGAACCCAAAGCCGGAGTGGGGAACCGATATTCCAGACTCTAAGGAGGCATACTGGTACAGGACGATGTTTGATGAGCAGTTCCCACCGCAGTGCGCTGAAACAGTTATGAGATGGACTCCTACCTGGTCTAAGCAGACTGATCCATCGGGCCGTGCTATTGCTGCTCATGAGAAGAAGTATGAGAACGCTGTTTAAGATGTGAGGTTGGGGAAGTTAGCCTGTCATAATATATCCCAGATTCCTTTTGGCGGCGGCGTTAGTTAGATGAGATGGATGTATTAGACGTTGCTGTGCAACGATGAATTGAAATGTCCAAACTATCTGATGTTTACCTTTCTTGCTCAGCTGGTTAAATAACGCAGCCATATTGGTATAAAACTGCTACGTACCAGAGGTCAAACCGTTGATATGGGGTAGCATCTAGATACTGCAGAACTCAGCATGATATGCCGCGTTGTTGCGATACTGAAGAGACGTTTAGCTACCAGTCGAGTAGAAGATCAAGGCTGATCGGTTGCCGCAAACATCTCGTTTCTCGCTAATTAAAATTTCCTCAAGTTCGGTCCTTTACTTATCTTATTGCTGCTGCTACCACTGACCCCAGAAAACGTGCTTGCCATGGCACAGGGGCAAACTGTCGGTTTACAAACTACTCTGAGACCCCTTGTGCCTTGGGAGTAAACCTATGGAAACTGTAGTTTCGATCTGGAGCCCCAGGGGTCCACATAATGATGATTTTGTACTCTTAAGTCACATTTTGGTGTTAAACATATCTTCTAGTTTTGAAGGTTTTATGCCCTTCTCGGAAGTCAGACTTGGCGTTCCTGAGTTTGTAAAAACGAAGCGGTTAGCAGTCGAGCTTCTAGCTATGGACTCAAAAGCTAGGGAAAGACAGGTGGAAATTGTGTATGTGAACAAGCTAAAGGGCAGCAACATTCCTGTTGCGTAAGAATACGAATTCCAGAGCGCTACTTTGAAATGGAGATTCGTAATTAGCCTCGGCTTTGTTCCTGAATAGCTCAAGATGAGATTAATGAGTGCGGAACGGCCACTGTTCCATCGAATAATGCTGTTAACAAATGTCACAAGAAAATAATGCTGCCATTTTCGTCAGGCTTGGAGCTATCAAGAAGTTTATTTCCCATTATATAGAAGCCTTAGGCAGCACATAAGGCTTCGCGAATGGAAGACGTTTGTTTTGTTTGAAGAAGCAGCAAACACGGATGTTGAGAGTTTATGTCCTACATCTTCTTAGGTGTTGGACTTAAGAGCTCTCGAGGCCGCTTGATCAAAGTCCAAAAGTTGGAGAAGACAACAAGTTTCCCTACTACAAAAGGCCCTATAGCACATTTTACCCGATCTCTAGAAACTAACTTCTTTAGCGTCTCCCTGTTCGCCTCGCCGAGTCCAGCACATTGATATCATTGCCAAGATCATTGCTTGTCAACTTTTAACAGTCTCTTCAGCAATATGCACGACCTTCGTAGGGCATCTTACCAATCGGATGCCGTGCCGGCCATCGACCAAGAGCTTCGAGGCAGGGCGGACCCATAAAGATCAAGGACTTGCCAATTCGGCACCTGCTCTCTATGCTACGAAACTGGAATACGGAGCTGCGCCTTACATACTGCTGCTTGATTAAGTGTTACATAGGTTTATTCATCTATTCTCATTAACGATCTGGTCGTCATGGCAAGGCGACCGAGTGAACTCCTTCATTGGTATCTAGCTGTCTACACGTCCGCTCTCTCTCAGGTAAACCATCCATCCAATCCTCTTCCAACGCACCGGCCGCGGTGGTAGTATTACCAGCCTCATCCTTTGCGTTCAACTAACACATCATCGTCTTGTGCTATCCGCGGAAGTCGTCTTGCTTCGATCCGGCTTGGTCTTTTCTCTCTGCTATTCCACCCTTCATTTAATGTACTTCTTCAGCCCGCGGAGTCTCTCCTTAGCACTCTCAAGAACATCATCGTTCTTGCAAACAGCAAATCTCAGATAGTCCTCCGCCAAGTGCGCATTTGCATCTGTATAGAACTCAGTTGGCGGGATGGCAGCCACGCCAACTTCGTGAATGAGAAACCACGACAACTTAAAATCCCTTGGCCTCTCAGCAACATGCGGCGGAAACGGATAATCCTCCGGTAGGTGCACCTTTTTAAAATTCACCAACACAAAGTATCCACCCTCTGGCTCAGAATAAGGAAGCCCCAACTCCGGCCACACCTCATTAAACCTATCCATCTTTCCCTTCATCTCCTCCTTCGCCGACTCCCAGAACCCATTCTGATCTGCCTCCTTAAAGCCCACTGCGCATGCTTCCTGCAATGGAGAGACGGAGGAATAGCAGATCCTAGTATGCGCCGCAGAAACGTATTTAATCAAATGCTGTGGGCCGATAAGCCACCCTACTCTCCAGCCAGTGGCATAGAAGTTCTTTCCCGCCGATCCAACCGTCAAAGTGAGTCTTTCGAGCTCTGGGCTCAGGGTAGCGATGCGCGTGAATGGCGTATAAAAGAGGCGATCATAAACCTCGTCGGAGAGGATGATAACGTTGTTCTTAACACACAGCTCTCCAATCTTAAGCAGCTCCTCCTTGGAGAAGACTTTGCCGACTGGGTTATGTGGCGTGTTGATAACGATCATTTTTGTCTTGGGGGTGAATGCTTTCTCGAGCTCTTCGAAATCGATGGACCACTCGCCAGCAGAGGAGGTTTCTTCGGCACCACTTGCTGGCGGGTGTAGAGGCACATAGACCACCTTGCCTCCTGGCATGGCGATGTTTGAGATATACTGATCGAAGAACGGCTCGAAGACGATAACCTCATCGCCCTCCTCGATGAAGCCCATGAAGGCACTGAGCATACCCTCATTAGCACCAGTCGTAATCGTAATCTCGGAGTTTGGGTCCAACTGGCGTCCCCAAAATGGCGAGTATGCGTCTGCAAGCGCCTTGCGCAGAGATGGACGACCAGTGGTGGGAGAGTATTGGTTGCATTCTACGCGGTCCAAAGCGGCTTTTGCGGCGTTGGTGATGAAGGCTGGAGGGTTGTAGCCAAAGAAACCTTGGCCCATGTTTACGATTGGTTGTTTGGGGGAGGCGGCGGCCGCTTCGTTCACAATGGTCCTGGAGGCGTGGTTAGTTTGTGCTAACTGGCTGGCGAGCTCACAAGCTCTAGTAATCTTACCAGACATCCTGTCTGTCTCCAGACACTCTGGCAGCTGGCCGCAGCTTGGCCCTGTTGTCTGTGGTCATGGTGAGGCTTCTGAGAGTGAAGAGTCTGGAGTTGGGCCGAGGCTGAGGACGCAGAAGTTTCGTGAGAAGTGGAGATCTTGCGAACAAGATCATGAGGAAGACAATGATGTTGAGCGCGGGGTATAGAGGGGCACGGTAGAGCACTGAGGGTCTGAGGATAAGAAAGAAGCGAAGTCACGGCAGTATTTAAGTGGGCAAAGTGACTCAATTATGATTACAGGAATGGCAGGTCTAGCTGCGCTGTGAAACATACTCCATCTTGTGTAAACGCGACCACCCCGCCAGTGCCAAACCCCTCCAGGTCTTTAGCTCCAGCACAAGCTTCCTATGCCAGCTATGTCATGCCTCTAATTGGTTAGACGCTCTGTTACGTGCTCTGATCCCCGCCAGCTGTAGACTAAGCGGGATCGCGCAGGGCCGAGATCGGTGTGGATAAGGGCTGCAACCTCCAAGGTGTTTTGGAGATCGTATCAGCCTTGCATTGGGAGGCTGAAGGACGACCAAGAAATCACCAGGAGCACTCTGTCGCCAGGTTACATTCCTGCCTCTCTACTTCAACACTTTCATCGCAGCTGGCCTGTCACCCTTGGTGCTATAACGAGGCCGAAATCTTTCTGTGCATCCCATCACTCTTTAGTTCGCGCCCACAGACATGGCGTCCGCAAGCCGGCCCCCTCGCAATGAGACGCCCTTTCACCTCACGATCCGCTTCACAAACTCTGTCTCAGATCTTGATCTCGACATACCCAGCCCAAGCCGAACGACAGTAGTACAGCTGAAGAAAATCATACGCTCCTCTCTACCCGTAGAATACTGTAAAAGCCGATTGCGGCTCATATACGCTGGCCGCATGCTCACAGACAACTCGATCCTCACACTCCACCTCAAGCCACCATCTCCTCCTCCACCAGACTCGAAAGGCAAGGGCAAAGCTCCAGAGTCTGCACAATCAAGGATATATATAAATTGCTCTATAGGCGACACTCTCACGGCCCAAGAACTACAGAAAGAAGATGAGGCAGCGGCTGGAGGCTCGCAGAACCCCACATCGACAAGCACAGACATCTCCTCCCAACAACCAGCCCAAACAACACTCCAACCCCGCGGTTTTGACCGCCTCCTCACCTCCTCCTTCACAACCGCCGAAGTCTCAGCCCTACGCTCCCAATTCCTCTCCATCCAATCATCAATGCATACACCTGACACCATGCCTTCACCCACCACACTCCGGCGGATGGAAGACGCATGGTTAGATGATAACGGGACAGGAGGCGACGAGGCGAGGGCAGAGGCTGAGAGTGGTGCGCTGGATGACTTTTTGTGGGGAAATGTGATGGGGTTTTTGTGGCCGCTTGGAGCACTGGGATGGATGGGGAGGGAGGAGGGGGTGTGGAGTGATAGGAAGAGGATGGCTGTTTGGACTGGGGTAGCGTTGGGGGTTACTTTTGGGGTTGTGAGGATGATTAGCGGGTGAATGCTGGTGGCTTAGGTTGAAGCTTCAAAAACTTGCAAAAAGAGGCGCAAGTGCAGTAATGAGGCATGTTGACAGGCCTGGTCATGAAAGCATCATGAAGACTGCGGACTCCATAGAGAAGCAAACTAGGCTGGACGCCGTAGTAGAGATACCATATTGGAAGGTCATCTCGAAGGTGTTCCCAAGAGTGAAAGATCCACCGTGGTCGATACGGACCTAAATAAGACTAAATGAACTTCATTCCATGTAGAGGGAGCTCAGACATGAAGCATGCAGCCGAGTCTTCATAGACAGGACGTTCGTTTCACCAGAAAGCTTATAGCCTGACAATCCGAAGAAACTGGGCAATCAATGCCTACTCAGTACTTGCATCACATGACTGCGCATGTATGAAACAAGCACGAATTCCCTGCTCATGCCCGGTGGTTTTACAGATGGACTCGGAGATGAGGCAAACCCCGCTGATTTCAGAATCTTCATCAATGCAACCTCACCATAGCGACAACCAAATCAAAATCAAAAGCAATCAAAAGCAATCAAAAAAAAAATCAAAAGAGCATCATGAATTACATACCAAAGATTGATGATGAAAGCAGCCGCTAACTTCCTGGTCCTTCGTGATGCTTCCAACCAGTTGGTAAGCATGCTATGTTAGCGGTATATGTTGGCCGAGTCTTGTCGCTTTGGGCGTGGTTCAGTGAATCCCGCCAAGTCTATTCTTAGCGGCAGTCTGGCACGCCAGAAGCGGACTTCCACAGCGGACTTGACACCGCTAAGGTCGTTTCAAGTCTGCCCTACCAATTACGGAGTTTGTCTGGTAGCGACAAGCAAGCCACCAACTACCGAAGCAAAACAAGATGCAAGCATCGACCATACATACATTGACGCAATAGAGAGCTCTTCCACACCGAGGAGCTGTTAACTGGTCTTCTTGATATATTTAACATTCCCAACCTCCTCCATTTTCCACAACCGGTTGACTCTTCTCACTTTCGTCGCCCTTATACTTGAGGTAGACATCATCTGCGCTCATTCTTTGGCACTATCTTGAGCACCATTCCCGGCACAAGTACGAGTACACACGACATACCAGCCTCTACTGTTTGGCTCAGCAAACTCGCAATCACTCGAGGGACGTCAAATTCACATACACTACCTATACTCAGAAAGCTGTATAGTCGACTTCTTAGTTCGCACCTCAAAAACCTATCATTTCCAACTAGTTCCTGCCATCATTCGCCTTTTTAAGAGCTGATTCAGATCTCGATTTGACACTCCTCCTTCCGTGCAGAGTCACGCGAAGTAGGAAACCGGTTAGCAGCGTCCGCGACATAGTACAGACTACACAGACACCATGGATTTCGAAGACAACATCATGAGAGACTCGTCTCCCGACAGAGAAGAAGAGAACCCGAACCCGACAATGACGCCGCTCCCCGCCACACCTGGAGATATCCCAGAAGACACCGAATACGACTTCACCTCTTTCAACGACGAAAACAGCATCCCACTTCCCCCACACCTCGCCTCCCGCTTTTACAGACCGAGCGTCGCTCGTCGAAAGGCCTCTGCCGCCTCATCCAGACGCAACTCTGTCTCGTCTGCGCATTCACAAGCACTTTCGCAGGCGCATTCACATTCTACACATGGCTCGAATAGGGCTTTTACAAGCGTGTCGCAGAGCAACCATGTCGCGCAACACCTTCGCCGTGTTTCGATCCTTGAGAGCCGCAAGGCGAGACTCGCTGAAAGAGCCGCTCATGCTGAGAAAGTGCGCCTGAGAGCCGCGCTTGCTAAGGCTGCGCCGAGATGCAACAATAATTCGGAAGAGAGAGCGTTGGCTGCCCAGCATGCCAGAGAGAAGAACTTGGCGGAGATTGTCGCCAATTGCGCGGCGGAAGTGGAGCGTGCGAAGGGCATTGCGTTCAGCCAGAAGGAGAAGCGCGAGGCGGAAGAGGTGAAGCTGCGAAAGAATATGGAGGAGAAGCTTGCGGATGCTGAGCGCAGGAGGGAGGAGATGCTGAACAGAGGCAAGAGGGGGAGAACTATGAGCATGGCGAGAGATGCGCCAGCCAGGCCAAGCAAGAGTCTTTCACCAATGGAGGAGGATACATCGGTAATCGAGGACGCAAAGCCGATATCCGAAGAAACAGCGGCCGTACGCATACAGAATCGCTGGCGCGCACATCAGCGCCGGAAAGCGGTCGAAGAGTTCGCCAAGCTCGACTTGACTATTAAGAAGACGCAAGAGACCTCGTTTGACGACGCAACAGGCATGATAGCCAACCAAGGAGTATTAACAAGTACTGCGAAGATCTTGAACGTCTGCGGTCTGAAGGAAGGCGAGAGGGGTTCCGTCAACGAAATGACGGCTGTCCGAACTTTCCTCGCCGCATTTATGATCCTTGGACACCCTACTCAGGTTCTGAGCACGAAGGAGAGCAGCGGAGAACAGGAGCAGGTGGGGCTCGTTCCAGGCGTCCCCATGCGTAGAGATGATTTGGCTAATCCGCAGTTGCAGGGGCTTGTTGTGAAGGCTGGGGAGCTGCTGGTGTGCTTTGAGAATGTGCTGAGCAGGTTGACGGCGACTAATAATTATACGCGGCCGCCGGCGCAGTTGAAGCCGTTGTCTGAGTCGTATGCGGCGTTTTATAACGCTTTTGTGGCCTGGAAGGCAAGGGACTCGAATGCGCTTGTCGACATGATGGTGCTGCAGTTCGTCGAGCTCGATGCCATCTGGATGACTGTCAAGGACAGCACCGAAGAGGCAGTCACAGCATCTTACCGCGATGGTATCCGCGAGAATCAGCTCAAGCTCATGGTGAGAATCAAGCGTGTCGCCGGAGCAGAGCGCGGCAAGCGTCTCATCGCCAACGCCATCCGCGATTCTCGCAAGGCAAAAGCACCAGCAAAGCCAACCGGCGACGCCAGACCACGCGCCACGATCGCTCCATCACCACAATCATCGCCGGCCGCCCACGCAGTCGCTGAGAAGGCAATCGAGGAGCACCTCCACCCTCTCACTCCCCCATCTACTCCACGTTCCCCGTGCACCCACAAACAAGAAAGCCAAGCAGAAGGCCTCCGCCTCTTCGGCTCCACGCTCCCTGACAACAGAACACTCATCCACGAGGTAGCAATGAACAAAGAATACCGCATCTCCATGACAGACTGCCTCCAACGCCGGGATATGGTGAACTCCCACATCTTTGAAGCCATGCGTCGGGAGATCTCCGGGGGGAATATCGATCCTTGGATCTTGGCCATGGCGGAGAACATTCGTACCAAGCTGCAGAAACTCCTGAGTAACCAGGGCGGCAGTTATTATAAGTTGATTGGAGGCGTGTTGGATGTGGAGGTTATCAGTCAAGAGTTGAGACATGGGAGTTTCTCTTTTGAAAAGTTCTTTAGCTTCATGGCAAATATCTTGCCTAAGCTGTGTGCGCCGATTAGAGATGAGGAGGCGAAAGATCTGGTTGGGAATAAGCTTGTGAACGGCGACTTCGTCACCCGTTTAGAAGCGCTGATGCATTTCATCGACGTAATGCAGCTCGATTACGCAAACTACTACCTCCAAGAACAGGTCCCGGAACTGCTAAAGCACGCCGTCTCGTACGAACAGAAATCCTTCCAAGACGCCTTGAATTCTGGCCAACACACCCTCGAGCACACGGAGTTCTGGTGGCGAGCAGCTCGCGACAAGGTCCTTGCCGAAGCAGCACGCAGAGATCCAGAACAAATCAACCTTGCGCGCTTGCGCCCAACGCCAGATAGGTTCTACTTCCAGATGCTGGTTGACGTCCTCTTGGACTACAGCAACGAGCACCCTATTCCTGAGACACTGCTGCTTGATGGTAAGAGGCTCCAGCGGCTAAAGGCAGAGGTGCTGCGGATTGTGTGTGCAGGAGCTATTTTGTTACAGGCTAAGAATTTGATGAAGAGGGATGTGAGGAGTCAGTGGAAGGTTGAGGCGAGCCGTATTATTTCGGTTTTGGAGAACACGACGAGTGCTGAGCTGGCGAAGGAGGGCATCCAAGCCGCTCTAGAGTCCTGCCGGAATATGCCGAGTGCTACCAAGAACGAACTTAAATCTTTCGTGGGAAGCGTGGTCGAGAATTCTTTCGAGGTCGCCAATGGCGGCGAGAATGGGGTGAATGGGGGGATTAGACAGCCGGTTATGCGGATCTTGATGAATAGGGTGAAACAACACATCTTGAGCAGGGTGAGTGCGCAGACAAGCCAGGAGAAGGTCAGAGCCATGAGCACCGCGTCGGAAGGGCTGGCTGGTCTCGGCTTGCCTGAATTTGTGGCGCCGGTGGGCAAGATTGTGGACGAGACGAGTAGTATGGAAGCAGTGGATAGGGAAGCACATGGGGTTTGGTATGAGGAGATTGAGAAGAAGGTTGCTGGTGAGACTTAAGCAAGGAGAAGGGATTATTTGGGAGGATGGTAAGGATTGGAGTTAAGGGTGGCGGGCTCGGTGCTTGTCTGCAAACAGCTTGGGATAGGGTTTGATTCTTGGCCATGTGCCTTGAGATTGGTGGCGTTCGAGGTTGGGTTCAGCTGCGGGAGTTCAGTGCTTCATATGCGTGGGAGGAAAGCTATTATAAGAATAGGTATAGCTATAGCGGACATGGTGGCATTTAAAGCGAAGTCGAAACTGTTGCAATTTTTCAATGCAGCTTATACTAGTGATTTCCGGAAGACCTTGGTTCGTGGTTGTTATTCCTAATCCGTCGGCGCGCGTACACCGTCTTCTGTTCTGCCATCACAAGGCTGTGCTGGAAACTGTCCCAAGGCTGCCACCAAAAGTGAATGGCAGGAACCACACTAGCGTCCATCGGTGCAGATACGGCCCACGTGATGCGCGATAGCAGGAAATTTATTCTCGACGGTCGCTGATAATGAAATTGCGCTTCAGCCTGACACTTTCGTAGACGTATCGCCCTTACGTCGTAATTTCACTACTGCAACAATACCAACCATACATATCCATTAGACCTCTGTGTCACTCCCGGTTTTTCAGCGACGAAGCGATTACCCACACCGAAAAGAATAGACGAAGAACAGACAAGATGTCGACTGGAACTAAACGCAAGCTCCCCGCCAAGTTCGCACAGCCTGCAGTAAGAGTTAAGCAGGCGAATACTGCACGCACACCGCCGAAGCAGATCGCCGCCGAGGCACGCGCTGTTGTTGGAAATGCAGCACTCGACCAGGACATCGAGAGCCCATCCGATCAGCTTAAGAATGGGGAGACTATCGAGATCTCCAGCGACGAGGAGAGCCTCGACGACGATTCCGAGATCGATGATGAGGATACTGCGAACTTCCACGCCGAGGATACGGAGATGAAGGATGGGGGGGAGAAGGAGGAGGGAGAGGCATCTTTCGGGGATTTGGTCCTCGCACATACCAGCGAGCCGATTAATGTCAAAGAGGCATTCCCAGGAGAGAAAAGGAGCGAGAAGCGCGATCTTGTCGTCCCAACCGGCGCGTCCCTTGGTGTTGCGCTTTCCCAAGCCCTGAAGACCTCCGACCACGCATTGCTTGAGTCCTGTTTACAGACTTCCGACCTCGCAACTATCCGCGCCACTATCCAGCGTCTTGCACCACCGCTTGCGAGTTCGCTTCTTACGCTCCTCGCTGCGAGATTACACAGACGCCCGGGCCGTGCTGGATCCCTCATGGTCTGGATTCAATGGACGCTCGTCACGCACGGCGGCTACCTCGCTACCCAGCCTAGCCTGATCGCTAAGCTCGCCGAGCTGAATCGCGTAGTCGAGGAGCGCGCCAGAGGCCTGCAGGGCCTCTTGGCGCTTAAGGGAAAGTTGGATTTGCTCGACGCACAGATGATGCTCCGTCGGTCGGTGCGCGATGCACGGAACCGCGATGAGGAGGAGGAGGAGGATGAGGATGTTATTTATGTGGAGGGCGAGGAGGATGTCTCTGAGGACGAGGAGGTACCGGGTGTGAAGGTGAACGGAAAGAAAAACATGAGGGAGAGGTATGAGGATTCTGAGGGCAGCGAGAGTGAGGGCGAGATGCCGGATACTTTTGGGGAGATGGAGGTTGATAGCGATGATGAGGATGAGGACTCTGATGGTGCTCTTATTGATGATGAGGCGGAGAGTACCGATGATGATGAGAGTGAGGAGGAGGAGGTCGATTTTGAGGATGCGGATGAGGAGGAGGAGAGCGAGGATGAGGCGGCCACTGTTGGGGGTCAAACTCCAGGGAGGACGCCTAAGGCCAAGGGCCGTAGATGAAGTGCTCTTGATGAGAGATTGAGTTGAGCACAGACATGAGGGAAGATATCACAGTGAGCTAGCTGTCTTGTAAGCGATCGAGGGAGAGACAAAATGGGGTGTTATTAGTGGCGTTGCGTGCATTGCATAGGAGACTGGCGTTCGAGGGTTCTTTTACGGAGAGAGAGAGCAGCCTTCGCTGCTTGTAAGAGCCATTCGTGCACGCAGCATACCATAGAAGTGTATTAGCGTTAAGGAATGGACATTTGAGCTACTACGATCGTTGCTAAAGGGGTGGTCTTTCAGGCTTTCAATCCTGTATTGTCATGACATCAGCGTCACCAGAGAACTGTTTAAGTAATACTCCCGGCCTCTGGGAGTAGAGTACTAATCCTCCCTAAAGTACTCGAGCAGTGAAGACATACTATCAGAGTAGGCCGTATGGAGTAACACATGATTGTGTAACCTCTCAACTAGCATCAATTCCAGGGATTTTAGCTTGTAAGCATTTTCGATATCACTTGAGAGTTATATCTTAAGGAAGCATTGACTTGAATCAATATTTTGAGAACCCAGCACTGTAAATCACCTTGCTTTACGTCCCATCGCAAGCCTATATTGGCTCTGACGAAGCTCGTCAAAAAGCTGGGCACTACTTGCGCGACTCAAAGGTAGAAGTGTCGTACATGAGTGGCCCATTTCCCGAAGAGTAGCGTAGTGAGGAGTAGACTACTCCCCTGCAACGCTGTTGTACAGGAAACCTGACAAAAAGGAACGGGTGCGACGTATTGCTTGAATCCCATTGTTTATGCTACCCTTAAAATTGCTTTCCAAGCACCTTGTAGCGAATTTTTATCCAATTACTGAACGCCACATATTGGTCCCTATAACTCCAACAAATGTTCAATCAGATATGGCCAAAAGCGGCAGCCGTCTGTGTAACAACTTCCGAGCTCGCCCCTTTCACAGCACGGATTTTCTCCATACGTTGCCACGGACTAATATATCTTTTGCCGTTTGTTAGGACCGTTTTCGTCATCACTATCGCCATAGCGATCACGTTTTCTTGGTCGCGGCAGAGGATTGGGCTTGGTAAATGTTAGCTTCAATGTTCAACATGGGTAAGCGGGGCAGCTTACACAACAACTTCCATCCGGACAATTACCATTCCAGTCATCGGGCCAAATCCTGGCATCCGGTTGGCGCTTCTCAGGCACATAGAAACAATACAACAAACGGGCATCCGGGTTCAAGTTCCTCACGACTCTGTTCGAGCTGATATCCCCAGAAACGGCATGATTGTTGGTAGTGACAGAGTTAGCGTGCTGGGGTCTGCAAAGCCTCAGACGCGCCGTGGCAACCCCTTTTTCCAAGTTAAGTGGGAGCTACCAGTATATGCCTGCTCTCCAAATTTCCTCTTTGGCGTGGATAATTCCTTGTTCGCCGGAGCTCTCTGGGTCGTATGGTTTATAGGAAGGAGGCCTTTTCTGAAACACCTGATTAAGATCTCTTGGCCGCGGGCGACTCCTGTCTCATCCGCCTGAGAAAATCCCTGGCGGTTCTGCACCTCAGAAATGGCAAGCACATTCCGAGTGGCAAGGATAGCCTCATCGGCGATAAGATCGGCCGCTCTAATCGTCTTTGCATCGTCCAATGCGTCCTCAATAAGGCCAGTCCAAATGGTATTGTTGTTCTGCTCGCTGCGATAGAGCTCGAAGGCTTCCCATTCAATGCCACTTTTTGCTGGATCACTATTCATTCGATGCTGAAAGTCTGCGCGTAGGTTGGCGGTTGTCTAATTCTTCTTCAGATTGTCGATCTTTCTCTTGTTAGTGTCTTTGTGGTCGTGATACACGTGGATATTGAACGTCGGCTCCAGCGGTGGCGACGCCGATGGAGTCTTCTCTTTCGGAACCGCGAATAGAAGTTTGGCCCCGTTGCGGCGCAAAGGACGCATGATACCGGTATCTTCGACCGTCGAATTCTCATGTATGCGTGGTCCGTTTTGAGTCCAAAGATTCTGAGCTTGCTTGGCGAGATGCAGGGCGCAGTCTGCCAATGTCGCGACAGCATTCGAATTAATGTGATTCGGACCGGCAAGAAATGTGCGCGTTATCTCAGAGACTTTGTCTCTTCTCTTGAGCTGGACTGACGTCTTTTCCTGGGGGCTGAAGTCATTTCCGGCTGGTACCGGAGCACTCGGGTCGTACTGTTGAAGCTGTTGGATGAACTGGTCCTGCACTGCTTTAGTAATGTCCGACTACTTAGGCTTGGCTGCCACGCAAGTGATCGAGTCGCGGCCTTTGTAGTATATCTTGATAGTGTATGCCCGTTCTGGCTCCGAATAGCAAGTAGCGTGTCCAGTTTCTCATAATAGTCAGCTTGATGCATCGAAGCCTGTCCACCAGCGCCTTCGGCTGTCTCGCCCTCATCTAAAGCTAGAAGGCCTTGAGAACCATGGCCTGTCCAGGACCTATTCGATACCAAAGGGATGACTAGTTTAAAGCTTGTCCACGCAGGGTTAAGCGCACCACTGTCGTCTTTTTCAAGTTGTTGGAAGAATTGAGCCTTCACTTGTTTGATAGTGTCCGACTTGCTCGGATTGATAGTTACGCAAGTGCTTTAGTCCCCTTCTTTGTAGTACATTTTGACCGGGATGGGATCTTCCTCTTGTGAACTTTGAGAGCCTGACTCTGGCGCTACATTGTGGATAGCATACACTTCAACTCTGCCTCGATTAAGGCGTCGCACGACACTGGCACTGCTGAGGGTCGATTCCTCGTCCAGGACAGGTCCAACATTGCCAAACTGATCATCGTACGCCGTCGGATTTACCGTAGGGTTTTCGAGGTGTAGATTGAAATCTGAAATCTGAGCATTTATCTGGCGTCCGACTTCCTGAAAGAATGACGTCTTTAATGTTGCGACCGTAGCGCTCCGCTTCAGGCGATGGATGGTTCCATACTGTGGTTGGTGGTCGATCCTATACCATACGTCTGCAGAATACTCACATTCGTCATCTAAGTCACAGTTGCTTCCTCGGTCGGGTATAGCAATCACATTCATGACAATGCGATTCTCTTCGTCGTCCACCTCGTCGGTGATGATACCCGCCTCAGCCAGCGCGGAGGTCAAGTTTAGCTGCGAACCACGGTTTTGCCACATACTACTCCAGTCTGGTCCAGCAACGTAGTCTCCAATCTAATTCAGCGCCAGCTCTGGCACTGGTCTGACTCCGCAGGCGTCGAAAGGAGTCCGCCCTCGGCTTTTGTACCGTAAAACCCATTTTTAATTCCATGTACTTCATCTCGGTAAGGTCATTTGGATAGTGATATACTGTGACGTACTCATCACTTTTGAAGCTTTTACTCCCTCGCTGATCTTTCATAGCAAGCACTTTTCGGATCCTGGGACTGTCTTCTGCATCCACCTCGTCGCTTATTATATCCGTGCCGAGTACGTTCCAATCTGAATCGAGCCGTGGCCCATGATTATCCTAGATTCTACCGTCATTCAGCCCCGCGACATGAAGCATGAATTATTCAGTTCAAACAAAGCGCTTGCCCCGTCGTGGTTAATCTCATCATGGAATAGAGCTTCTATATCACCAATCGAATGAGCTTTGCGCGAACTTATAGTCTTGCACTTCGTTGAGTCGCCCTGGTCGTAATATATCTCCACTTCGAAGTCTTCAGGAAGACTATCCAACATCGGGTCGCGGCCATAATACAGCGCATAGATCCGAGCATGAGCGTAGTCTTTGTCTTGTATTAATTCCCCCAGGAACTCATCATTGTCAAAGTCACAGTCGTCCTCCTTCAGTCTCAGCGTCAGTGAAGACATTCTCCCATTCTTGAACAACTTTAACAACGACTGCAGATCCCCTACTTTCCCATCATCCCTGCTCTTAAACAGATGCGTCGTGGAATTTCGTGAAGCGTGTTGACTCCTTTTGTAAATAGTGACAGCCGCAAGGGTGACACGTGATTCATGCTCGTCCTTCTCGTCCTCCTCTTTCTGCTCATCTCGCTCCTCGAGTATCAATTGAATCACGCCGGTCGCCAAATCGATCGAGTCCTTGTCCACGATGTACTGATGCGAAAGTTGATTGCGAGTCGACTCCCCGCCTGTACTGTAGATGTATCCCTTCTGGCCCTCAAGGCGCACGCGGTAATGGTGTAACTTCTTACAGCGTTCTTGTACCTCGAGCGTTCACAAGTACGGCATTCAGAGAGATGCCCTCTGACTTGTGGGGGTCGATGCGTATGATATATGGTCAGAAGCGAGAGGTACTAGTCCACCACTTGAATGAATGTTGATGTACACCTCTACCTGTTTCATTGGTAATGGAAGCACTTCCTGTCCCACGTCAAAGGATCCTGCCGGCTGATAATCGGCAAACATGGGCTCCCCATCTGCGGGCGAATACTCTAAAAAGTCCCCAATGGCCTCCTTGGGCCTAAAACTAGCCCATCATATTGTTTTCGTATATTGCAGCCCACGGCCAAGATGCTGCCTCTCTGCCTCTCCTCTCGCTTCTGACCAGATATCATCAAACAAGTCGCCAGTCACAAGACACTCTGTGCTGCCATTCAAAACCGTCGCGTTTCGACACCGCAGCAGCAGCACTGAACGAATAAGCGTTGACCATCACACCCTCTTCCTCACTTTCGGCTGCAGGGCCGCCATTGTTGGCTTCATCGTCTTATTCAATAGGGCCGTCTGATGGGGCATTGTAGGCCATATTATCATTCGCTATCCAAGTTGTCTTGATCCTGCGGTGGATCGGGTATCTGTCGTGGCCTAAACTGGCCGACTATTGGTCTGACATTCCTACAGGGTGGTGATGTCGAAGTCCGCCGTCTCTTCCTGGTGGCCAACTTTCTTGGTCGAATCTCCTTACACATGCTTCGTCTACTCTTTCACGCCCTTCTTGAAGCTCTTTGGTAGACATCAAGTGTTGAAATAAGTCATCACCGGGAACTTTTGAGATTTCGAGTCATTTAGACCGCGGGATGCGGCTGGGAATCGTGTTTCTCCAATCGGGCTGCGATTACTCCCAGTGACTCCGTGATCTTTGGGCGCGAACGAAGTTCCTGATATAAGCAGCGAAGAACCGACTTCAGAATCTCGGATGAGTACTCTGTGCTGACGAGACTCTGATCAAGCTTCTTTTTCCAGTTTTTAGGGCCAATTTCCGTTTTCAAATTGTCGGCCAATATGTGAAGCATGAGCACCCACATGATTTGGCCAATTTGATGGACATTGGTAGCGGACCCAAATTCGCGTTCTCTTCTCATCTTTTCGGGGCCATACTCGTCTATCTGATTCTTATCCGGCCGAATGGATTTCTGTAAACATCAGTATCAGTATGTTTAGTTGGGTCACTTCATGGGATTCCAAGATGTCATAGTTCTCTGAGCGCATAAAGTGAGGGCTGGGCCAGAGACTTACTGGTGGGCCCCACCAGTTTTCATATAGTCTCTTCTCAACGTTCAGTAACTTCTGCTTCTCCCCAGATTTATAGTCATTCCACTCACGCTTGAACCATTCCGCAATGCCCAGGTCGCCGATGACGAACCTGCAACGGCCATCACCTTGTTCGAATTTCTGTTCATCAGCTTTGGTGAAGAAGACGTTATCTTTTCGTATGTCCCAGTGGACTATACATTTTCCATCCTTCCAAGTCTCTTGTTCCGGATAGTAGTCCGTGCGAGGGTCATACCGATTAGGGCGACGGCCTTGTGTTATAGAAGGCTTTGATACATCTGCGAGCCACAGTCTGCCATTTTTAGTCGCGAATTCAAGAACCAAAGCCGCACGTACGAAACACTCGAAAGCCTTCCACAACTCGGCCTCTGCCATCGGCTTGCTGAACCCCTCCCTATCAAAACGTCGCTCCTGGAAACCCTGATCCATGTATTCCATAATCATCCTGTGTACTTGCGCCCAAAACCCTTGTCCTCGATCCTAATGGAGGTAATCGTACAGCTCTGGAAATGCGAAGAGCCGGTCTTCGTAAGAAGCTCCATTAACGCAGCTTCGTATCAGCCAGCGTGCGCCGGATATTACCCTCGATATGCAGGTCGCTGCTTGACCACAAAATCGTAGATATGCTGAGCTTCCAGCGTACCTGCCATCGGTGAGCCAGCCCTATCTGTGTCATACTGCAAGTGCCCAGCACACCCACAACTCCCTTCGCCATAGTAGCGGACGTTCCTCCATCTTCTTAGCAGCGGCTTTGCCCAGTCGCTTTGGGAGTTCTCACATGAGTCATCTTCATCTGCCTCAGGTTCCCCATTATCGTTGATGTAGCTCATGTCTTGAGAGAGGAAAGATTGACCGCACCAGGAGCGATGAATATTAAGCGCGATAGGAAGTCCGGCTGATGGCGTACATGCAAGTGTGGCTGGCGATTGCGACTGAAATAGGTTGACTGGCTGACAGGTGGCGACTTAGGGTCGATTAAATCGGAGGTGACCTCGAGATAGGGCGTGATGAAGTTTGACACCAAGCCGCTTCGACAAAGTGTACGCTTTAACAGGAAATACCGATGTTCGCAAGAAACAGAGAATCTAAGATGTATCGCTGAGACGAATGGAGATAACAGTTAAGAAATGGTTGAGGCATGCAAGGCGCATAAGAAGGACCGCTGAAAGAAATTAACTCAAATGTAGTAGACTACTTACGTCCCAAAAGCGTCAACATCTCGTATCTCAACGAGAACTGCCGAATCCGTCCATTTCGTAGTGGCTTGGAAAAGAGAAACAAAGAAACTGTAAGAATGAGGACAAAGATAAAAGGTCGAGATGAGCTGTCTTCGAGTCACCAGCTCGGCAATCATGGCAGTCGAGCTGGGTGATGGACGCAGCCACCTTGATTCGAGAGACCGGACGATAGTGTACATTTCGGCGGCGAATTTTGGTATTGATGGAAAGAGAACATATGATTAAACATATGGTGGTGAAGAGGTGAGGTCTGGCGACAATAGCCGAGTCCTCGGAGTCGGAGAAACCTCGAACTCCGCAACGCGTCGGTGAGCCATCTCATCACCTCTTCAGTCGCGTCGACCTAGAACGACGGCACATGTTTTGGCCAATTATTGGTCGCATTACTGCGTTGCGATCTTGATAAGCGCGTCGACTAATTTGGCCCATATGAAGTCAGGATTGATCGAAGTGATAACGATTCGGAGACCCTGGTGTCCTCTGTGTCGCCTCTTCATCTCCACCTCATCTGAGACCCGTGGAGTTTTATTTACCCTGGTCACACCAGCCCAGGCCAATCACAAATGAAAGAAATTGGCCGTCGTAGAAATGGCAAGTTGTGATTTAGTATTTCAAAATTTGCATGTTACCTTTAAACTAGAGTTGTCGTGTTTCACCCGTCTAACTGTCGCATGCTAACACATTTGCAGGCAAGCAGCAGGCCTGCGAGCCATGCCGAATCTCAAAACAGAGCTGCTCACACACTTTGCCACATTGCGATCGCTGCGTAAAGCGTGGCACAACCTCGAAATGTCATTACCATCCAGCTCCTATGACAGCAGGCTACAATGGCAGTGTACGTGACAAATCCTCTCCAGCAACCTCAACCAAGAGGACTCTAAGCTTGACATCACCATCTCCCATTGCTTCGCCAAAATCCAAAGCTTTGAAAGAGAGGGCAGACAGCCCTGATTTGGCACCCACCCAGAGCGCGTTGTTCCAGCGAGGTCCCGTCAGCTCGGGACCTACGTCCTATTCCGCCATCATCCGTGAGAACAGGCAAAAATTCGGCAAAGACTTCTTTGAATCTAATGATGGCAGCGCGGTAAACTCTATCATAAAGAAAAGGTGGAGAGACAACAGCACCGCTCTGACTACATTGGCTAGTTTTCCCAGCAAGGGCACGTGTGACTACCTCCGCAACAGCTACAGCAAAGTCAAGGACCCTAAGCTACCGTTGTCAGTCATCAGGGCCGTTATAAACAGCATTTGGAGGACCTGGCGAGATCAGCTCGAGTCACGGGACGAGGCGAAGCTTGTTGAAATCCTGGATGTCCTTTATGCAAACGAGCGTCCATGGTCTTCAATCACAGATCCCACTTTTGGTGACTGGCCCGACATTTGTTGTGGTCAACAGCTGCGTTGGGAAATGCTCGGTCTGGTATTCACCTTCTTTGGCATGGCCTTCATGCAGCTTCAGGAGTGGGACGAAATCTTCAAAAATCTCGACAAGGATATGGATAACCGACGGAAAGCAGCAGCGAGAATGAAACGCTGTGCCGATACTTGCCTCAGCAATGCCGAAGCGTCAGGTGCGCTTAATGAGGTGATAGTGAATTTGAAGATGGAGATTATGCTGCTAGAGAGTTTCTGCATAGGCGACGAAGATATCAGGATCGTCAAACGGCACGCTGAGCTTGCCGCTGTAGTGATGTACCGTGGGCTCCATAAGCTATCGAAACCCGTTCATAACACCCCGGCAACCGAGTATCAAAAACGAGTCTTCATGCAAGCTTATGATACCGACAAGTCCCTGTGTTGTTTCTCAGGGCGACCACCATTGATAAGCGAGCAATATTGCTTCATGAGGCTTCCGCTCGATCTTTCTGACGAACAGCTTATCTCGAGTCCGAGAGTGTTGGATGAGGCCATACAGCGTCTCGATAAGCATGGCTGGAACACAGACGGGAAAATCCACGAGATTACAACTGCCAGAGCAAGGATCGAACTTAGCAGGATCAAGGAGGAGATACTTGATATAAGTTTGCGGACGAAGCCGGTTGATCCGAGGAAGCTCGAGTAAGTATTACCTTTCGCCCTGCCAAAGCTACAAGACTAATTCTTTCAAGTGAAGTTCTGGCGTCGCTGGAGACTACAATGGCGACATTCCCGTCCCAGTTGCGGTACAGCGATAAGGCGCCAAACCATGGAGGGCCACAAGGGCAAGCTTTCTACTCTCAAGCGGTGGTTCGACTCCACTACCTCCAGATAAAGTTCTACGTCGAGCGAATGCGCATGTATCGCAAGAACTCCACCTCCCAAACCGTATTCGACATATGCAAGGACATAATGGTCATTATCAACGAGCTGTATTCTCGAAAAGACGAGCTATTGGCATTCAACCAATGGTTTGACTGGATCGTAACTTACACTGTCCGTTTCCTACAATCTCTTGGCTGACGCTCTCATTTAGCTCGTAAACTTCGGCGCCAACGCAGCCGGTGTCCTCGCCCTCACCTTAATAACATCTCGCACTTCCCGGTCCCCCTACGCTTCGATGCCCTCCTCCCAACAACCTTCTCAATCCCAATCACAAACCCTCTCGCTATCCCAATCCTTATCCCAACCGCCTCCATCCTCCCAAATTTCGACCCTCTCCACAGCCTCAACAGTCACCCGCTGTCCCCGCAATCCCCTCCAACTGCTCTCCGTAAAATTCGACTACAGCGCCACCATCGAGCTTTTGACGCATTATTTGGCCTTTCTTAAGTGGTCACGCGAAACAGACGGTAATCATATTACGTGTGTTAGGTTGTTTAAAATTTATAGGGGCATTGTGGATCAACTTATGAAGGCGCCGCCGCCACCTTTCATTGGGTCAAGCCAGAATGCGCCTAGGAGTGCTAATAGCAGTTTTGGGGGACCGATGAACCCTCCCATGTTGAGGTCCAGTACGAGCTTTAACGGCGCGACTCGGTCTGCCAACTCAAGCTTCTCTGGCGAAAACTCCGCCAATGACGACTCATACAATAACTTCGGCTCAAGCCTCACAACCACGAATGCCAATTCCGACAGCAAATCCTTCCACGCCCAGGCGGCTACGCCAACAAATGGGCTGAGTTTTGAAGGCCTAGCTGGGTTTGGAGACGATGGAATTCTTTATGATCCCAAGTGGGATGAGCTCATCGATAGTGCGGACTTTCAGCGGTATGTTCAGAAGACTGATCCAACTATAGAAGTAGAAGTGGCGGAACAAGGAGTACAGGATAATTGTTTGGGGAATATGAATATTTGGGTTACGCCGGGATGGTTTGGCGGGAGCCAGGGATCTTGATGTAAGGTTTGGAGGGGGCCGGATATATTCTTAGCCTTTTGTAGCTTTGCTACTCGTAATGGTGGGCATTAAAAGTGCTTTGGTGTTGGATAGCGGGTGAATCATATCCTTAGGAGAAATTAAGCTTGCTAAGCTTTTCTCTTTCCCAAGTAGCTTGCGTTGGCTAAATTGACTTCTGATCGTATATGCCAATTTGTAATTAAGTGATCAGGACACATAGTCTTCCATATGAGCACTTCATTTATCAGCACCGAAGGAAGATCGTGGTTTTGCTACCGCGCAGCTAAGCCAAGCAACGCTCCTTAATGTAGCTTGGCTGTTTTTTTCACAAAGTCGACGGACCCCAATGACTACATCGGCTGTGTAGACTAGACTCAAAGGTACAGTGAGGCGTCCTGCTCGGCTTAGGTTTACGGTAGCTGCACCAGGTTCACCGTACGGTAGGCCGTGGCACTACTGGATACTGACTGGTTTAGCTTGTCTAAGCTTCTTTGTGATGCATCGTGGTAAAGACCACATTTCGAGAGGCGTGAACAGTTGAGTCGGGCATCCAGTTGCGCGTCGAAGGTACTCGTACTTGTGCGGGCTTAATTGTGGACTTGATACCGTCTTCAAACAACCTTACTCTCATTGCCCTCTCAACCTCTCAATATCTCTCCTGACCCCCTCCAACTGGTTTTCCATCTCGCCCCACACCCTCGCAATCTCTTTCATCGTTCTTTCTCTCAACTTTCTGTCTTCATCCTCATCCTCATCCTCGTCCTCGTCCTCTTCCTTTTCCTTTTCCTGAGCAACCCCATACCCCGCTAACACTCTTTCAGCATCTCTCCTCCTCATCCCAAGCCTCGCCCTCTGGTCCCTCAAATTCTCCCCATACACCCTCAACGCCCTCCTAACCTCCGGCGTATACACCGCGCTCCTAGCCACAATGGCAATCTTATGCGTCTCCAACTTCGTAGCTTGTGCCTGCAGTGACAGCAGCTCAGCAGAGATCTTGGAGTGTCGAGCTAATAAGCCGTGTTTAGTGGCTTCTAGGCAGCGGATGGTGGCTTGGGTGCAGAGTGTGTATGTTTGTAGCGCTTCGAGAGCGAGGGGTGTGAGGGCTAGACGAGCTGCTAGGAGGTCGGCGCGTTCGGTTGTTATTCGGGTACGTAGTGCTTGGACTGCGGTCGGCAGTTGAGGAACATTCCTGTGCAGGAAAGAAGCGTTCGTAGTGGGGTGTAAGAGGCGGGTAAGATGGAGGGCTTGTTTGGTGAGATGGTGGCTCAGCAGCGCTGCTATTTGGTCGATATACTCCGGAAAGCGTTGGTATGCTGGACTGCTTTGTAGGAGCATTGTATCAGTAGGGCCGAGCTTGGATTGCAATTGTAGAGTGAGGAGGATAATGAGCTCGGCGATGTCGGGCGATAGTGGGACTTCGGTCGTGCTGGGCACCTTGGTGGTTCGTGGGGGTCGAGACGAACGTGTCTCTTCCGTGAGTGGGAGGTTGGAGAGAGCATCTTTCAGTATTTGTGTCTTTGCTGCTTGGACCTGTAGTCGGTGGAGCTCCTGCGTGTTGTTAGAATGCTTAACTGGTTGCGTGGTGAAAGGTAAACAAACCGGCGCTCGCGCATTTCGTTCGGTTTGTGTGCGATGGGATTTCGTGCTTCCGTCTGGGTTTAATAGCTTGGTGGTGAGTGTCTTATGTAGAGCTGCAAATCTTGGGTTAGCATTTAGAATTGCTGTGTCGATTGGTGGTATCATAATTGTATAGTTGGTCATGTTTACTTTCGGTGGGAGGTGCAGCCTTGCGGGATAGATGTCGTTAAGTTTAGGTGGGGCATCTCGGGTGGATCTGGTCGATCTACAACTCATGAGCCATCCTCCTTAGTCTTGTGCAGGACGGCGTCCCCACATATAATTGTCTGTTCGTAACACAATTGTTTGTTGTTGGTATTTTGGAAGACCTGGGCAATTTATTTTTTCATTTACTTGGAAATTTTATTTTTAAACATTTTGCAGTCGCCCACTTTATCCTGGGATGCTAGCCAGTCGGTGAAACGCTTGAAGAAGCTCGCAATTGATAATCGAGACAACACCTGCAAAGCCAACCAGTTGATCATTGTTGACTGATTGTTTATCTTACATGTAGAAGTAAATAGAAACCGGTTGGTGTGGTCATGATGTTTGTTTGCGTGTTTGTCTATCGTTTCGTTAAATCAAAAACTTGGTCAGTTGGCACTTCGGTAAGTCTATCTGTAGCCGTTGAACAATTGGGACAAGGTGATTAACTAGAACTCTGCCAAAATACAAGGGTTGAACACTGGTTATGTTGAAGCAGCGCTGAAGAAACCTGGGGTTTCCCATTTACCAACCCACCGTGTTTGTCCATAACACCGGCACTATTCCACCAAAACGCATATATAACAGAAAAGGTGCGGGCTCTCGAAAGTGAAAATGTCCAGGTTGGGCAGGTCACAGAAACTCATACGTTTCCACACACTGTCGACCTTAAGATCTATAGATGACTGGATGAGTCTGGAGAAGCTTAGAAGGCAAAATCACAGGCTCAGACGCCAAAACAGGACTCAAAAGGTGAAAACAGAGGCCCAGAGACTCAAGATTGCAGGGAGAGCTGGAACTCAAGCAAAAGAGAGAATCAACGAGCACCGGCGCAGACCACGATTTTACAGATCTTCGCTCTCAGCGGCCCTGTTCTTCCCACTCGCTGCGGGTTAGATCTGAAGAGTACGAGAGGCAGATGCAATTTTTCCTGTAATCTTCAAATATAAGCTGTTGCCAAAGCGTCGGGTACTAGACGGTGCAGAAAACATCTCAAAGCTGTTAGCAAACTCATTAATCAAACCAACTAGAAGTTTGTAGCTAATGTCTTTATCACAGTGGTAGCAACTTTGCTTTCGCCGACTTCCTTATGTCTTCTGCCCGATATGAGGCAATCTGCACCAACATCAACGACTAGCACGCTCCCGCACATAGACACCACTATCACATGCTAACTCCAAATAGTGATGCCCACCACATGCGCGCCGAATCAGCACTCACCAGCGATGGCGTCAAAGTAGACACTAACAGCTTGCTAAACGGCGGCCTCGCAGTTTACGCCTAGCCGCATCCGACTCGTAACTCTCAGCAGCTTGCAACTTAGGTCAGAAGAAGCCCACAAAGTGGCTGATGATTGATGTCCTCAAAGCCAGCGATGATAGGAAAGAGACAGATAAGCCGGACAACCGTGTTATTATTGACATTACCAAGCGTGTGCCACGTGGACGAGTTGGCTCTTATGAGTGGGTTGCTTACCTGGCCACAATCCCATGGGCAAGGAGATGGAGGAGGAAGATGTCATGAAGACACTTAAGATGCTTATGAAGGGGAAAGACCATGGTGTGCCTTGGTGGAGGATTCTGGATGAGGCAGGGGCGGCAATTTCAGAGAGGTTAGTACCCCCACAACCTTTTTGAAAAGGAATCGGGCCAAATTTAGTATAGCTATCCTATCTGCGATAACGGCGAATGGTAGCCACTTGGCTTACCAGCCTACATGCTAGATCGGTAAATTTCCCTTTTTGTCTTCCTGGACCCTTCCGCCAATCTGCTAACTTATTTTAGCAAGAAATCGTGAAAACGCCATGAAGCAGAACAGCCCAGAACGAAAACATCACAATCGAATCCCCGACCGAGACACAGGGATTGAAGCCAACAGTCAGGTCTGTAAATTTCGTGAAGAATGGCTGGCTTGAGGAACTGGTTAGCAGCAGCACGGCTACCACTGCCAAAAAGCCGCTGACGATCGAGGAGGAGAAGGAGAAGCTCGCAGAGTTCCATGAGAGACTAACGAGGCTGGGTATCAAGGCCGAGGTTAAAGGATCGAAAGTGAAGAAGCCAGAACCGAAGAACAGAGTTGAAGACACGAAGGGTAAGGGCAAGACGGGGGAGCAGAAGCCGAAGAGAGAATCCATCATTGAGAGGCAGCTGAAGACTCTTAAAGAGTGAGTCAGGACTTAGGAGTGGATCATTGGCTAGATAGTACCATTTCATCCTGCTATGCACTCCTATCACAAGCTCTCTAATTCGTATCCTCATAACCCTTCAAAGACTCGAGCTATATATACCTGACGCCAGCGTAACCTTCCCGGGGCAACAGCGCTACGATTATTACAAACATTACCACGACTTATAATAATGCTTCCCTTCCTTCCCGTTTCCTTTCTTTCTCATCCTCTTCCTTTCCGTCTCCCTCATTCTCATTCTCTATCCATTATCAATGGGATCACCTACTTCGGGGCCACAGAGCTCACACTAGCACTCCTCGACGTAGGCGCCACACTATCGTCCTCCCTCCAACCCGCTTCCGTCGTCCCCGCCACACTACCCGCCCTAGATCCCTTCTCCGCGCGTCCCATAAATCCCCACAGTGATCCCCTTCCCGGTCCCACACCCGGAGTATCCGGGACCCCGAACTCAGCGCCCAAATTAGAACTCGATGGAGTTCTGTAAATGTTGCCTAAAGATGGGACACGGAGAGCACTAGCAGAGGAGGTGGCGGCGCCTGGGCGTGCAAGGCCCGCTTTCTCATTCTCGGCTTCGGTCCAGGCGAGCATACCGGAGAGGGCTTGGAGGATTTGGAAACGGGTTGGGTCGGCACGGTCGAGGGTGAGGAATTTGATGACGTGCGAGGTCACTACTTGTCTGTTGGTTGTTAGCTTCTGCGTCTGCAATGTGACAATAATAGGAGAATTGACCACGGCAGGGTGACTATGGTGACACTTACTTCTCAATGTAGTCTTGTGGGTTAATCTTTGCCAGACGACGATTCTCGCGTTGCACCTTCTTAACAGCCTCGCGCTCTATGATGTACTTCTGACGGAACTCTGCGATCTCCTCGTCTTTCTTCTTGATGTCTGCTGCCTTCTCCTCTTCAAACGATGCAAGTTTAGTGGCGAGGACGTCCTTGTCTGCTTCTGCGTCCTGCACACGTCTATCGCGCTCAGTGAGCTGGACATGCAGCGCATCAAGCTTCTCCTGCCACTCCTCAGCAATGCGCTTCATATCCTCTTCGGCTTGTTTAAGTGCCTTCTCCTGTTCGCGGCAGTGAAGTTCTAACGGATCGAGTAAAGCGACCTTCTCCATCAGTTCCTCGCATTTTGAACGATGGTAGTCGGCCTGCTCCTTCCACTCATCCATCTCCTCCCTCGCAACATCAGCCTCTTCTTTCAAGTATCTGTTCTGTTGCAGCAACTCTTCTTGTGCGTCGCGAAGTTCGCGATTCTGCGCAAAGAGGTCGTTCTGTGTTCTTCTCAGGCCTGCCAATTCTCTGTCGTGGTCTGCGGTTTCCTCGTTGAGCTTGCGCAATACATCCTCCATCTGGCGAATCGTCCCAGTTTTCTTCCTATCCTCCTCCTTCATGTCGCGTATCTCCGCCTCCTTATTGTTTCTTTCATCCTCCAGCTCAGCCTCTAGTTCCACTATCCTATCACCCTTCGTCTCACACTCAGCCTCGAACACATTGCATTGATTCAATCTCGTCTTAACCCCCGCAATGGTCTCCTTAACCTTCAGCATCCGCGCATCTCTCTCCGCAGCAAACTGCACTTCCATATCTATCTTCTCCTGCTCCAACCTCTTATTCTCCTCTTCTTTTTCTGAGAGTTCTGCGCGGACGGAGGAGAGCTCAGAATCATGTTGCTGCTGGATGAACTCGAGGGATTTGCGCAGCTCCTCGACCTGCTGGCGGAGGGCTTCGCGGGATTGGGTGAGCTCATCGAGACGCGCGCTTGTGTCGCCGTCTGCGTCGGAAGAGGACATGACATTGTTTTGGGTTCCTTGTTGTGGTGGGTTTGCTGATGAGGTTGTGTCTGCTGCTGCGTCTGTGGTCGGTTGTGGTTCTTTTGATATAATGTGTCCATTTGTCTTCTCCTCTGTTCCATCGATCTGCGCGCTCTGTGTTGCTGTCAGCGGCTGTTCTTTGAGGTATGGCGGCCAGGTGTCCCTTACAGTCATGGCCACATCATCTTGCACCTCATCTTGCTCCTCCTCGCCGTCCACCTCTTCGCCGATTCTCTCGTCAATTGACGGCTTATGAGTATCTCCGTTCAGCTTGCTCTTGCTCTTCTTCTTTTTATTTCCCTTCTTCTTCGGCGCTGGAAGCTCGTATCAGTAAATCGTCCCTCCTAACTTCAACCTCACATTGCCCGTCGGACTTTGCGCAGCTTGCTGCCGAGCGTTGTGTTGGGTTTGAAGGCAACTTACTCATAGCGGTTTCTGAAGACATGATTGCGGACATCTTTGCGATGTTGTGAGTATATTCAGCGGTGCTTGTTCAATGTTGCGACTTTAGTGTACCTGTCGTTATCTCTCGCTGTCAGTCCAGGCGTATCCGGGGCTTCGCTTCAGTCTGGGTTTAGCGTGATTTTATGGAATGTCACAAATGCTGCCCGGCAGGGTACGACCACCAACGGCAAATGAAATTAAGCTTTTTCAAAATGTAACTCTACTTTATAGGCGAGATGTGCTCTACGATTCGGGAGTGGGCCGCTTTTATATCTATTTCTGTTTGTTTCCATTTTTGTTTCCCATACGAGCTCATAGCCACTAGGATTTCATCCCGTGTTAGAGGGAAGCTCCAACCACAACCACCACCTGAGCTCGTGTTAAGTTCTTGAGAATCACATGAAAGTTAGGCTTCACAGTGCCTGCAGAGCTTCATAAAAAACCTGTGGTACAACGTATCGGCAGATGTTCCATGTGTTTCAGATAGAATACTTCATGCCCTACAGACGGATCTCACTCCGAAATGTTAACATCTCCGAGCCTCTTAAGCTATCCACCGAGAGACCATGGGAAACTGCGGCGGATTTTCGGTCTGCCATTACTGTTCTGCGAACTTTCTCTTCCGTACTCCGCACTTCTCAATCATGCGGATATGCTAATGGAGCTTGTTCTCCATGCATTGCCCCCCCAAGCGTTCTTCCATCAAGTATTCTATGCCTCCGCACGGTACTTCTTCAATCACTTACAAAGTAGTCTTGACCTATTCTCCCTAGTTCTTCCATGGGTCTTAAAGATGCCCTCTGAGTCTAGACCTTCTCCAAAACCTCATCTGCCACTGTTAATGCTCGCACTCCTGGGCGGAGTTATTCAAGTGTTCTCCTGAACCTCAGTCTAGTCTTTCTTGGCATTCTTCTCGACCGTCTTCATGATATTCACCACAGCCCATCTTAGAACCTCAACCATATCTCCTTCCTTCTCCTCCGGCACAACTTCAATCCCAGTTTTCTCCAGCACATCTTCCCTATACTTTCCTTCCACATCTCCATCTTCAAATAACCAAGCGTTGTCTCTGACATAGTTTGGCCAAACCACTTTGTCGACGTATCCAGGAGGGTCCACCCACCAGCTTTCAATAGTGGCGTAGCCATCTCTGTTTTCCCTCCGTTTCTTGCAAGTGGCATAATCAACTCGCATAAAGAGCTTCAGGTCTAGGTAGCCTTGGAAGCTCTTCATCTCAGGCGAATACAACAAGAATCCGTCAAGGATAGACAAACGGTGTGAACTCAGTTGGGGTCGAGCCGACGGCGTATTCTGCAACCAGGTCTGCACCTGGCTGGATAAGCTATCAATAACCTCCTGACTAACTGGGCAAGATGATATCGAGTTTCTATCTTCCTTAGAGTCGTGATATGGCGGAAAGACGCCGTGTTGGGACATGTGACGCAGGGAGGCTGTCATTTTTGGGATGTCAAGGGCGGCGGCGCAATCCCAGTCTAGGAGGCCGTCTTTTAGCGGAAGCCTAGATAGGTTAGAGAGTTGCCATGAGAAGTGTGTGAGCAATATGAGACGAAACTAAACTAAAGGGCGATAGAGCATAGAAGTGACGCAGACGGGAAAGCAAACGCAAAGATGGTGACATAGTCGGCGAGTTTAGAGCCATCGACGACAGCAAGAGAGTGACTCTGAAGATATGAGAAAGTCAGGCTTACTCTGACTCTGGCCGATAGAAGTCGTCTTGATGCAGGATAAAGCTATTTAGAAAGATTTCTCTCAGCAACCTGGCCAAGGTTGTCTTCCCTGAGCTCGAGGCCCCTGAGATGCCTACGATGATGGCTTTCTTCTCGTCGTCCGCCATGTTTATAGCTCAAAGTGAAACTCGGTTTAGAACTCAGGTCGTTGAGGTCATCCACGTGATTTATGTGACAAATGCCATGAAACCGCTCTGCCGATACCTTAGTGGAGAAGGCTGACAGTCAAATACCTCGGGGACCCATATATTTGGCCTCGAGTGTCTTTGCTAAGCATTTCTGATGGGCACTAAAGGTGCGATAAGATGTACGGCCAGCACATGGCAACGACACTGAAACTCAAAAATATACAAAAGATAATGATTGTAAAAGCTTCATTTGCGCAATATAGCCAAAATTCAAAATATAGAATCAAAGGGCCTCACTTTAGCCTGATCCGTGACGATGAGGCTCCGAACCCCCTAAAAGTGATCTGATTTTGGCCTAGGTGGCGCGCCTCAGGCCGCGCAGTCACCGTAAAACGCCGAGGTTCGCACGTTTGACGACAAATTTATGACACACGCGTGGCACCTAAGCTCAATCCCAACCTCGATCTTCCTCTCGACTTTCTTTCTGACAATTGATATCCTCGTTATTTCAAAGATGTTGTCTACCGTCAGAATCGCCAGACAGGCTGCCGTTCGCGGCTCAACTATGAGAGTTGTTGCTGTGCGCAATGGTTCTACCTGGGCCAATGTTCCACAGGGTCCTCCAGTGAGTTTGACGAACGTGATTGTTGATGTGAGGCGATTTATTAACGTGCGATAGGATGTAAGCTTCCACCATGATATATGAATATATACAGGCTCAATTGCTAATATACAGCGTTTGACAGGCCATTCTCGGTATGTGGCATTCCCAATTGCTGTCCAATGGCGCAAACAAGAACTCAGGCTAACAGCACCCAGGTATCACTGAAGCATTCAAGGCCGACTCCTTCGCAGAAAAGATCAACCTTGGTACGCGCCATCACATTGCAACACTACCAAATCATTCTGACATAACTTAGGTGTCGGTGCTTACCGTGATGACGCCGGAAAGCCATATGTTCTCCCATCCGTTCGCGAGGCTGAGAACAAGGTCATCGACGCCCAGCTGAACAAGGAGTACGCCGGCATCACCGGAGTCCCGGAGTTCACCAAGGCCGCCGCTATCCTTGCCTACGGCGAAGGATCCTCCGTGCTCGACCGTCTCGTCATCACCCAGTCCATCTCCGGCACTGGTGCTCTCCGTATCGGTGGTGAGTTCCTCGCCAAGTGGTACCCAGGCGCAAAGAAGATCTACATCCCAAACCCATCGTGGGCCAACCATGGCGCCATCTTCTCCGACTCCGGCCTCGAGGTTGCCAAGTACAGATACTACAACAAGGAGACCATTGGCCTCGATTTCGAGGGCCTGATCGCCGATATCAAGGGTGCTGAGAAGGGCTCCGTCTTCCTCCTCCACGCCTGCGCACATAACCCAACTGGTATCGACCCAACACAGGAGCAGTGGAAGGAGATCTCCCAGGCCATCAAGGCCGGCGAGCACTACGCCTTCTTCGATATGGCCTACCAGGGCTTCGCATCCGGCAACACCGACAAAGACGCCTTTCCAATCCGCCACTTCGTCTCTGAAGGCCACAACATCTGCCTGGCTCAGTCTTTCGCCAAGAACATGGGTCTCTACGGCGAGCGCGTTGGTGCTTTCTCCATCGTCACCGCTGATGCTGATGAGAAGAAGCGTGTCGACTCCCAAATTAAGATCATCGTTCGCCCACTCTACTCCAACCCACCAGTTCACGGCGCTCGCGTCGCCTCCACCATCCTTAACGACAAGGCTTTGAACCAGCAGTGGCTTGGTGAGGTTAAGGGTATGGCTGATCGCATCATTACCATGCGCGCATTGTTGAAGGATAACTTGGAGAAGGCTGGCTCGAAGCACAACTGGGACCACATCACTAGCCAGATTGGCATGTTCGCATACACTGGTCTTACTCCAGAGCAGATGCAAAAGCTGGCTAGCGAGCACTCTGTGTACGCTACCAAGGACGGTCGTATTTCCGTTGCCGGTATCACCTCTGCCAACGTCGAGAGATTGGCCAAGGCCATCTACGCTGTCAAGGGCTAAATTCCGAGAGGAATAGTTGCGTAACGATAGACGACGATAGGGTGTATGATATCAGCAAGAAGCGAGCGATATGAAATTGCATTTTTGACCTTACAATGGCATGGTAGGGTGGTGACTGGCTGGCGTTACGCTGTAGCATTATACACCTTGAATACCACTTGTTCTCTAAGCCTTGTGATACTCTCATACCACCCGACGTCTGCTGAGAATCACGCAGAACCACAATGCCGAACACATTTGTCCTGCGCTATAAATTGTATCGGCTACATTGTTTCCTCAAGCGTCAATAACCGAAAATAACCTTTCTTGCAGTACATAGAACCAGCACGCTCAGGGCTGGGATTTCAAGATTATTAATGACTTCTCATGGAATGCGTAGTGCTGGTTATTGTCAGTGTCAATTGGTTAGACTGTCATTGGCAGTATCGGCAGCAATGATAACAAGCTCCTCAATCACATAAACAATATATGACCAACTAATTCTGAGAAACTGTGCTTTTCAGCATGTTACCTCGTTCACGATGTTCCGTTCTCTGGATCGCATCCGATCATGCCATTGTCGCCAGCACCAACTCCCTTTCTTGTTAGAGGCCAGTAACTGTCTCGGCCGGTTAGCTTTATACATCTTTGGTTTCCTAACTTTGAATCCTGCCGTCTCTGAATGATTGATTACTGGATTAACACTTATTCAGCTACAACCTTAAAACCCGTGCTTAAATGTTTAGCTGTATTATCAAGCACAGCTAATGCTCTGAGGTTTTGGTTAAATGCAAGGTTGTGTTTGTCCAAAAGCCCAGGCATACAACGGCACAGGTTAGATTTCTTCTACACAAACTCATAATAAGAACCCAAAGGTAAAATCGGCGGCGGTGCTGACAGTAATCTCCAACGCGATGACAACAGCATATATCACTTTCCTTGCTGCCATCACCCACTCGAACAAGCCGTCAGGTACGAAAATTCCGCAGGAGTGCCGCCATACAAGTCGTTGATGCGCTCTTTTTGCTATACAGAACAAAAAGACATCTGCAAGTTAACAAGGCTTTTTATAACAAGACGCTATGTAGCCTTGATACCAACCCAGTCGAGAATATGAAGGTGTAAAAAACAATTGGCGGAGTTACTAACGTTGATGGTCAGCTAACTAGTTAGCCAGTCTCTTTTTCTCATTCCATCCCTGAGCATGTCGCGGTCACCATCGTCATCAGCATCAGCAGCCACACAGTTAAACACCATAGTCTCATAGAACCACAAAGAGAGATGATCAAGTGTCACAGGTTCGTTTTCCATTCCGCTTACATTACACCAACGTATATCCTGCAAACTTTACACATCACTATCCAGCTATCCTTCAACAGTCTATATGATTCGCACCCCTCATAAAGCGTCTGGCCACCCATACGTCGCAAGGTGGACTTTGTACCAGTATTCATCCTTCCGAAACCCTTCCATCTTCGAAGTTCCCACGCGCTCGGCTCTCAAAAGCTCAGCCGCTTCAGGCCCAAATCCGCCGCTGGATCGTATCAGTATGCCTCCAGGAAACTTGTCGGTAGTAAGTACCCGCAAGTCGGGAAATCTCACATGTCGTAGAAATCAGAAGTGTGTTCGCTGCCTTCTTTGTACAGCTTCATAGCGAATACTGGTAGATCGGACTCGTCTTTAGTTAATAGTTAGGGCTCTTCCACAGGATAAGGAAGTAAAACGAAATCATACCGCTGAAATAGACGCCAGTCACCACCAACAATCCTATGTCGCGGCATCTCTTTCCCATCTCTTGTCGGCATTTCGTATACACCTTCTCTGACAGACTTTGTCAAAGATGTCATGTCATTCTTGACATCTTTGAATACCGCTGAAAATGGTTAATTAGTTACCATATGTGTAAGGTGAATGTGGGGAATGGGATAGTGCACAATGTGTACTCTGCCCAAGTGCTTGGATCCGTCTGTAGGTTTTTGCGTGGCCAGGTGAGATTTGGGAGATGATGTCGCAGACTAAGGTCCGGTAGGCGCGTCGCTCGGGCTTGGTGAGTTAGGTGGACATATTGACTTATAAAAAACCAGAAAACAAGAGGGAGAGAGTGACGAAGTAGCAATATTGGAAGATGAGGTTGAGATGATGAAAATGGGAAATGAAGGTTAGATACAGCGGTACAACAGGCACCCATGGTCCTTCACAAACAACGAATCGCATATCACAAGAGTGAGGACTGAGTAGCTGACCAGCTTAAATAACCACAAGTTCATAACTTTCAATCTCACCATTACGCCAAGGTATATCCTACATCCCACATCTGCTTTACATCCCTCTATCCTTCAACCTCCTATACTTATTCACATCCTTAACACTCGGCTTCACCTTACTCAAAGCTTCCTGCCAATCCTCCGCACTAATAACAACCTCATCACTCAAGCCATCCCTCTTCAGCGCCGCGACAGCAGCCGCCTGGTGGAGATTACCCAAGTCAGCTCCAGAATAGCCCTCCGCTCTAGGATCTCTCGCCACAACCTCAAGGCCTTCAAGACTTGCGCCCGGAAGTGCCTTGCTGTACAACGCCCTCAGAATCTCCACACGCTCATCGGCGTTAGGTAGGTCGATGAACACACTTGTGCCCAGGCGACCAGGACGCAGCATGGCGGGATCGATCATATCGGGACGGTTGGTGGCGCCGACTACGTAGATACCAGCTCTGTTACTCAGACCATCCAGCTCAGTAAGCAGAGTATTGACGACCTTGGATGAAGCTTCCGACAAGCTGTCCTCGCGCTTTGGTACCAGTGCGTCCAGTTCATCGAAGAAGAGGATACAAGGCACTGACGATCTGGCGCGCTCGAAGACTTGACGAACAGCACGTTCTGATTCTCCAACATATTTGTTGAGGAGTTCCGGTCCCTTGATCGAGATGAAGTTGGCTTTGGACTCATTTGCAACAGCCTTTGCGAGGAGAGTCTTTCCGCAACCAGGTGGTCCCCATAACAAGACTCCGGTGGGCGCAGTAATACCCACTCTCGCAAAAGCCTCAGGGCGCTTAATAGGCTCCACGATAGCCATAGCAAGCTGCTCGCGCACAGAATGCAAAGCACCGATATGTGCCCATGTGGTGTCCGGGATGGTAGCGAAGCCTTCTCTGCGGGCTGAGGGTTGGACCTTAGGCACCGCAGCTAAGAAGTCCTGGAAAGTAATGGCAAAGTCCCCTTCCGGGGCGGACTCGCCTGCGTGCTTAACCAGCGATCTGAGAAGACGGAGAGGAGGGGAGAGTTCAGATGCTGGAAGATGCGGAAGGATGTTGTTATCGTCGATCTCCATGGCCTCGGCTAATGCCGGTGCTTGTGGGGCCGCGAGCTCGAGGAGCTCTTGCGCAGCGCGCTCTTTAAGGGCGGTCATCATGCGTTTCATTGCCTCTGTACCAGCCACAGATACGACATCGTTTAAATCGGCTCCGACGAAGCCGGGTGTCATTTTGGCGAGTTGGCGGAAGTTCATGTTTTCCGGCAGGAGCAGTTTCTGAGTAAGTGCTCGAAGGATCTTCTCTCTTGCTTGCTCGTTTGGAACACCGAGATTGATTTCCTTGTTGAAGCGGCCTGCTCTGCGGAGGGCTGGGTCGATGGAGTCTGGTCTGTTAGTTGCTGCGATGATGATAACTGGCTTTCCGTCTGTTTTCTCGAGTGCCATGTCGTCCATACAAGTCAACATCTGCGCCACGATTCTCTTCTCCATTTCTCTCTGTGCAGACTCTCTCTTGCCCATGATAACGTCGATTTCGTCGATGAAGACCAAGCAAGGTGCCATCTTTTTCGCCTCGTCGAAGATTTCTCTGATCTTCTTCTCAGACTCTCCGGACATACCCGCCACCAACGACGGAGCTGATAATGGGATAAAGCTCACTCCAATCTCTGCAGCGAAAGCATTGGCAATCATCGTCTTTCCACAACCTGGAGGACCGTGAAGCAAAACACCTCTGGGTGGTTGGATTCCGGTCTTCAAGTACGTCTCGGGGTACAACATAGGCATTGCGACCAACTCATTGAGCTCCGCAATAACATCATCCACACCTCCCAGATTCGCAAGTGAGATATTCGTAGGCGGCGTCCTATCAACCTCCACCTCCACCTTCCTCTCCCTCTCAGCCTTCCTCCTCTTCTTACTTGGCTCTCCATTCGGCTGCCTGTCCGCTTTCACCAGGCTCTGAGCCTCAGACCTCATTTGTGCGCCAGGGGTCTCAGCTAATGGGACCTGTTCCTCACTTCCTGCCTTTTGTGGTGTGTCCGACCCAGATTCCGGTCTTGGGGATTTAACATCCGCCTTCGGCACTCCCCACAGCTTCGTAATGCTCCGATTCATGATGTTATGCTCCTTAACAATCTGGGGCACTTCATCCACCATGCCATCAAACTCGTCATCAAACTCCCCTTCCGAGTCGTCGCCTGCCATCTCTTCCTTTATGACTTCCAACACCCTCTCAATTGAGTCTTCGAGTTGCTTCTTTGCGCGGCGTTTAAGCGAGGAGTTGGAGGATTTGATGCTGTCGTAGACGACGGAGACAGTGATGAGTTTTCCTTTTCCGCCGCGTTCTTCGATTTCGTCGCGCTCGTCTACGAGCTTTCTTACGACTTGGTAGACCTGTTCTCTTGTTAGCTAACTGATTTTTGTCGTATGGTGGGTTTTGAGCACGCACATCCCTATCCAACCCCGCCGTCAAGCTCGGTCTCTTCGCAGGGCGTATGGGCATAGTCGCTACAAACTTTCTGGGCATAAGCAGCCTCTAAAAGTGCAATAGCAAATACAAGAGCTGTAACCCCAATGGCCTGTCCTCAAAAATTTTGGTGATCGTGCGGGAGTTGCCGTGCTTATCGGCCGAGATAAGAAGTGCGAGCCAAGCAGGGACCTGATGACGCTTGTGTCCGAGGCGAACTTGGATGGGGAGAATACAGAACTAGATCCTGTTTAAAGCCACCTATCAACCAGTCACCGGATTGAAAAGAAGTCAACAGAATTGCTTAGGAGAATGCGGTGATAGCGAAGATAGCGAAGTAGCATAAATCATGGGTGGGAACAGCAGCAAGCCGTCGGCGCAAGATGAGTATGTCTCCCAACCGCGTTAAGCTGCGTTATGCGCCAATCGGTCACTGCATGATTTTCCTCGATAAACTATTGCTGCCCGAGAAACTGACGCAGAGAGATTTATAGGGCCATTCTTTCCATGAAGATCCAACGCGACCGCCTCCAAAAATACCAAAAGAAGATAACCATCTTAACCACCCGAGAGCATGAGATAGCTCGGGAACTTCTCAAGAATGGAGATCGACAACGAGCATTGTTGGCTCTGAGGCGCAAAAAGTATCAGGAGTCGTTACTCCAGAAGACCGATGCCCAGCTTGCGCAGCTCGAAGAACTGACGAGCTCGGTGGAGTTTGCGCTTGTGCAGAAAGATGTAGTCTTTGGTCTGAAAGAGGGAACGAGGGTGTTGAAGGAGATCCAGAAAGAGATGGGGGGCGTCGAGGAGGTGGAGAAGCTGATGGGTGAGAATGCTGAGGCTATTGCTTATCAGAAGGTATGTGTATCCTTGGTAATAGACGGAATACTCGCCTTCAGGCGGCATTTGAGTATGGAAGATCAACATGCTAACTAATCGACAGGAAGTATCAGAGATGCTAGGCGGCAGCCTCACAAACGCAGACGAAGACGAGGTTGAAGATGAGCTGGAAGCGTTAGAGGCGAAGATGAAGGGGACGCCGCTGCCTAATGTGCCGGCTACTGAGCTTCCTGTTAAGGAGAGGGCAAAGGCGAGGGAAGAGAAGAGGAAGCAGGAGGCAGACCAGTTGGAGGAGAGGCAGGTTATGCTTGCTGCTTGAGATGACAAGAGAAAAGATAGATAGAATTTGGATACCCAGAATGAGCGACCAAAGTTGAAACTGAATCCTTGAGACACAAAGCCAGTGACGCAAGAATACTTTCGTCATGACCATGAGTCTTCAGTTTCAGCTTGCGTCTTGTTGCACGGCGTGACAGGCTGGTCCATTGGGTGATGAGAAATGGAAGACGGCGAGCGAACACATCGCAGTTGGTGGCGAATCTTTTGAGCAAGAGATAGCGCGGCCATGATATAGAGAGGAAGTAGAGATAGAGTGGTATCTATTATATATAACTTTCCAATCATACAGTGTTGGAATGGCAACTCGCCAATTTTGCTCATCTATCTTGACATGCCATCGGTATCGCGTCAATTTTGCATAGTCTTCGTCAACAGAGCAAATAACGCTTTCTAGAACCTAATGTACAACGTCTATCATTACACCGCCAGTCGGCACGTTTACTTGGTCTCCTCAGCAAGGAAACTATATGCAGGTTAGTCAAGATTCTTAAAGATAGGCAGCTGATTGGTGTAAACATACGAGATCAAGTCGTTGCGATCCTTCTCCTTCTTGAGTCCACCGAAGGCCATCTTGGTACCTGGGATGTACTTCTTTGGGTTCTCGAGGTACTCGAACTATGGCATTGTCAGTGTCTGGTTGGAAGGTTTGGTGGTACGGTGATGCTTACGAGATTGTCGTTGTCCCACTTGATAGCCTTCTGCTTGTTGGCATCGGTGTATGCGTAACCCTCAACAGCACCGGTCTGGCGACCCCAGAGACCGTGCAAGTTTGGGCCGATCTTGTTTCCCTCACCCTCCTTGAGAGTGTGGCACTGAGCGCATCTGGTCTTGAAGAGGTTGGCACCCTTCTTGACATCACCTGTCGAGTATGTTAGTCGGTAGTTCGAGTGCAAGGCGGCATCATGTCGTCGAGATCGTTGGCAGTATGCTTTGAGAAGGTGTTGAAGGCCGAGAATCTAGGGCATCGATGGTTGGTGTGATGAGTGGCCAAGTAGCGTCCGTCTTGCGCGACGTTGGTCTAAGCCAGGGATGAGAGCGCATCGGAAGACGAAGCGCCCCAAGCTCTCAACATTGACAGCGACTTCGGATCAGGTTTTACTATCGCCCATATCCTGCGCAAAGACGCCCTCAAGGCCATCGCCAAGCTTGAAGTCATCACCACCTTCTTCGCCTTCTCAATGGCACATTGCCGTCGGTAAACACCATGGCGTGACGATCTCGAAGTATGAGAGTGATGTTGTGGTTGTTACTAACCTTGCTTGAATCCCATTTTGATTGATTTAGGTGGTTATTAAAGTGTTGAGAGAAGGGTATAAAGATGCGTTTATGCAGTTGTATGGAAGATGGAGGACGTTTTGGTATAAGAGGTCAAGAAAAGTTCTAAAAAGCTGGCTCGGAGGTGACGGACTGGGCAACACTTATTGACACTAGCGCAGGTGACGGAGCACCAGCCACAGAAAATGAGCGAATGCAGGTGATGGTTGAGCCAATAAGAGAATTGTTTATGGTCAGATTATGGTACGGTGCTGTGGTTAATGCCAGATCCGCCGGGATTGTTCCCAGAATGCGACGGCTGGACTGTGGCTGGTGCCGGCTCGGCAGCGGGCAATTCCGGAAGAGACGGTCAAACAAGGCAACTGCACGGTCACGCCTGGCCAAGGACGAATGGGAGATAGCATAAACGGGACAACTGCGGCCGTACACGAGTCGCTGCCGGAAGAAGGTCGCCGTAGTGGTTATTGGCGCTGCCACCGCGTCAGACTAAAGTTTTGACAGAAGTGTAGGATAGCCTCATTATTTCCTCTTCAGGAACAACCACAAGTACCGCCGTTATGTCGTCGACAATCCCTCGCTTCCTCCTGCCACAAACTGGCGCGATCTGGCGCACAAAGTTCACCGCTGCACCATTGAGGGCAGCCAGCACCGTTCGCAATGCTTCGACCAAACCACCAGCAAAGGGCCCCCTAGTCCTCGAGAAGCCTACCAAATTCAACCCACCTTCTCATGGCTCCAAGCCACGCGCGCAACAGCGTTACCCTGGCCCAGCACTTTCATACGAGCAAATCCAAGCACAAAAGAAAAAGAAGTATCCATCTATGATGCCGCCAGAAGGCACATTCATGTACTGGTTCCTTAATAACCGCTCGATCCATATCTACATCACCCTCGGCACACTCTTCTCCATGGCCGGCTTTACATGGATAACCAACTTCAAGCACACCAGCAAGTTCGCAGATATGCTTCCGGAGGCCTCAGACCTCTTCTTTCACCCGATAAAGTGGTGCAAACAGGTCGCGATGGTGTTCAGACTGCATGCTGCGGCTGTGAGTGCTGAGACCGCGGCGAGGAGACAGGCGAAGGTCGATGATGTTGCGAAGAGGGCAGAGTACAGAAAGGCACATGGTCTTGAGACCGAAGGATTCGGTGGCTGGACCGCGAAGACTGATGAGGAGAGCTTGGGTCCGGCTATTCCTTACGATGGACGTGTGCCAGCTGTGGCTACTGTGGGTGCCATTGAGGGAGTTGTTGAGTCTGAGGAGGCTCCAAAGCAGAAGAAGCCATTGAAGAAGTGGCTCGGAATCTGGTAGATGGAGGATGGACAAGATCGAAAGACTGTATTATACTTGTAGGAGTAGGAGGTGCTTAGGGATTGCAAGGCGGATACCACGGCCATGAATGAATGAAACGACTAGGAATTTACCTTTTCTCTCGCTTCTCCTTCTCCTGCAGTGTGTTTATTTCGCTAAAGCTGTTTTTTCTTAGGGAACTCTCAGTCCTCGGCCTGTCTCGTAATTCGTACCTGCAGGCCTTGGCACGCTTCTCACTTCAAAGTCCAACCTCGAACTCCGATCTATTAACCTCAACATCAAACAACCCAATTTATCATCAGAAAACTTGAAGAAAAAAACTACATGCTTTGTTTCTTGGCACACAGGACATCAGAATAACATCATTTGTCATTAGACAATGCCAGAGCGCACCCCAGAAGCAGAGGCGTTCTTCCACGGCGTCTACTCCGCCATCCAAGAAATCCCGTGGGGCAAAGTGACAACATACGGCCACATAGCAAAATTAGTTGGCTTCCGTAAGCTTTTCATCCTGACTCAGTTAAGCAGAATTCTAACGCAAAACAGCCGAAAGACCCCGCCAAGTAGGCGTCTGCCTCAAGCACCTCCCCTACAACCAAGCGCTGGAGCACAACAACGACAATGTGCCGTGGCAGAGGGTGATCAATGCTAAGGGGGAGATATCGCCTCGGTAACCTCCTCCATTATTGTACCCTTTTTCGTCATCTTTTTGTCACTCCATCGGCCTTTCTGTTACTGATTAGCACTAGGGGCCTGCCATCAGCAGCAGCAAACCAAGCCAGGGCACTGCGCGCTGAAGATGTTGAGGTAGGAGAAGACGCGATGGGGATTTATCATATCAATATGGTGGAGTATGGGTGGTTTCCCGAGAGGTTGCCTAGTGAGGCTGAGAGTTGCGACGAACAAGGCGAGCAAAAGAAAAAAAGGTGGAGGGAAGGGGAGGGGGAGGCGCGGAGCACTTCTATAGGTTAATCAGGGTTTTTTTTGTTACTGAATAAATCCAGTTTTTGTATTGATTAATCGAGGTAGCTCTCGGTAATGGGCCGAATGTCTGTAATGTGGTAAAGATCAATGCGTGGCCAAGATAATAGAAATCGTATGTGTGTGTGTCTCTGTGTGTAACCGTCTCTACTACAACACCCCAAGGCCAAGATCATTCATACGCTCCTTCAATGATCCGGCAACAGAATCCTTCCTGTTCTTTTTTCCAGTAACCGCAATCGCAGTAACAGTACTTGGAGTAACGGCGTTCGGTGATGTGGTAGTGCTCGCCCATTCCATGATCTTGAGGACTTCAACGTCGAAACCGTCGTTTGATACTTCGCTGTCACTGCTATCGTCGTCTTCCAACTCCGGCACTACCCTTTCGGATGATGACAAGGTGGGGTTGATTCTTCTGCCGAGTCGGGAAGGCTCTACTCTCTTTGGGGTGGTGTGCGTGGATGAGGTTGAGCTTGATGCTTCATCTGAGGTTGAGGCGGATCTGTTTCTCTTCTTTGGTGTGGTGGCTGAAGGAGGAGCGTTGACGGCAGTGAAGTTCCTCTCAGCCTCAACTAGGGTAGGGGAGACGGTAGTGCCTTGAGCGGCTGGAATCGGTGTCTGCGGTTGCCCAGCATGCTTTTTGGTCTTGCCCTTGGACTTCGAGGCGCTCTGGACTTTCCTCTTGGAAGCCGTTCCAGGGACCCCTCCGCCATTCTCATGATTATTGTTATCCTCACCTCCAGGACCATCTCCCCCTCCATCTCCGCCACTGCCATCTCCTTTTCCCGGAGTATCGCCCTTTCCAGCAATCTTGCAAGTCCTCCCACTCCACGTACAAGTCTTACACCTAATAAACCACACCATCTTCTTACAAACGACCTCCTTTTCCGCCTTGTCGCCTTTGGCGCACTCCGTACACCTCTTCATCTGGACCACTCCGTCGCGCTCAAGTTTTATCGTGTTATGTAACCTATTCAGCTTACTCCCACGGAGCTTGCTTTGCATATCCGGCAGGAACCCCCCAGGTGGAGCAATAGCAGACTGGAGTCTGGCCGCTGGTGTCGCAAAATTAAGTCCGACGTGAACCCTCACGGTCCCCGTATCGGTGTGTTTCTTTATCTCCTCGGCGTTCACAAGTCCCGATCCCATTTCCACAGGATTAAACTCGTACGCCACGAAATCCCTGTAAACTCCTCTCGTAACGCCCTTGCAGATTTCTGAGGCGGAGAAAGGGACACAAGCGTCGAGGTCGATCAGAGCGTCAGGGTCGGAGGTGGTGGCGTAGGTTATGGTGATGGTTTTGATGCCTTCTGATTTTGTGGCGTGGTGTTTGAGCCCCTGCGCCCCTTGGATGCCTCCGCGACCGTCGGCGAGGTTTTGAGAGAAGATGAAGAGGGTGTAGAGTGCGTAGTGGCGGATGGTGATGCCTGGCTCGAGTGAAGTTGCATTGAGGAGAGTGAATTTGGTAAGTTGTCCTAGTGGAGGCGGGACGTAGAGTTGTTGTGGTTGGAAGGAGATTGAGCGTGATGGCGGCAAGGTCGACAATGGCGAAGATGCTGGCGGGTGGTTCTGTACACAATTAGCACTAACAACTTATCTCCTTCTGGTAATGCGAACTCACGTCTCCATATCCACCTCCGACTTGATTCTCATATACCACTAAATCCGAATCATCACCATGATCATATTGAGCAGCATCGACACCAACACCACGATCAAGTCCCAACCTCTTCAACCTCGCCCTCTCAGCACGTCCCGCCTCCCGCTTCCTCTTCTCCTCGGCTCCTCTGGCCTCCTTCACATGCTTAGGCGTCTTTGGCCAGTCATCTCTAGTTCTTTCGGAGGGACTGGTGCTTGACGCGTAGTCGATGGAGTTATCATCATCGCTGTCCGGTGGAGGACCAGCAGCAGCGTTATTGTAGTAGGAAGGGGTGTTCTTTGGCGTGCTTGAAGTAATGGCGACGATGGATGGGAGGGGTTTCTTGCTTGGAGTGGTAGGTTCCGCCATCGTGGTGTTTTTGAGGTGTATTCGAGACAATATGGAGTCGAAATGGGGCTACTTGTAGATTTCGGGGAACAATCAAGTCGTCGATGCACTTCTCGGTGCTTCGTTGGCAATTTGAACACCAAGGAATGATTGCGCTTCCTTGACGAGAACAATACGATCGCGCAAAAGAAGGCTAGGATTGAGGCGCGCTTCTTCCTTGACGCGCTTGAGGTGACGGCCTAGTCTTAAGGGTGCTCGGCGCGACGACAAAGGGCGTGCCTTGAAGAGCGTCGACGACTAAGGAGTCAAGCTGCCTCACAAACCGGTTGACAACGATCCGCGAAAGGCAGGGTGCTTTCAGCGCCCTCACATCAACGTCTTCGCTCCTAGCAGCCATTCTACGAAAAGGAAACGGAAATCGAAACAGAAACAGTGGAACCTAGTTAGCACAAGGACACAGGCTCAACTGGTTCCACTCCATCAAAGCTGCAAGACTGTGCGATGCTTTGGTCGGCCTTAGTATGCAATGATTTTCAGTCTGTTTAATTCATTTCATTACTTTTCCATTCCCACCAACCTTTTGTCATAACTCGTTATTGCGGACCTTAAATCTCCCCACCACTCCCAGCACCACCCTTCGGTTTATACTTAGGCATCTTCTCATAGGCATTCGGGCTCGGCCTCCTCTCTCCCTTCGCATGCCCACAATCCTTATCATGCTTATGTCCTCGTCCCCTTTTCTTTTCCGGCCCGCCTCCTATTCTTCTCGGTCCTGCGTTTTCGCTACCGGAGTCTGAGTCGGAAGAGGATGAGGAGTCGGAAGAGGAATCATCTATTGACTGTTTGGGGGCGTGGTAGATACAGCATACTAGAGCGCGGTTAGCATGAGTCCTCACAGATTAGTCTCGCAATTCCAAACTCATAAGACAAGGTTGCCGATTGGCCAGCTCTGGCAGCGGTCCCGCAGCCCTTCCTCGCACAAGCTTTCACCCTCTCTTCTCATCCCGTATTCTTCTTCCTACTCCAACAGTAAAACGCACCTTTGCTACTCTTCCTTCCCAAACCCTCATTATCCACCACATCCTCCGCCCACTGTATCCTCCTTCCACTCTCTGTTCTCTCCACTTCTCCCTCTCCTGCGCCTCTCAACCTAAGCGTCGGTTGTATCGTCGTAGTATCCGTCGGCGCAACCGTCACTGTCTGCGTGGTTGATATCCTCATCCTTTGTGGATCCTGTATTCTTGTCGACGTAGAAGTAGGAGGATGCGACGAGGGACCGCCAGTGGACGAGGAGGGCTCGGTTCCGGTGGCGGGACCGAAGGTGGTGAAGAGGGTGTTAGGTTGCACCATCGTCGCAGCGCATCCCAGAATCAAGAGTTTCGGAAATGGTTGTATACGAGTTGTATAGTTATAGGTGTCGTGTCGTGGGCTCTTAATAGCTCTTATTTCTTCGTGACCGAATCACACCACTCGCCCTTCAACCAATAGTTCCGTTCTTAATCGTTGTTTGTGCAGCCAAGCTTGCTTAATGGTTCTGCGTGATATATCACAATCTCGTCTGTAACTTCGTGTCAAGGCGCGCAATGCAGAGCTGTGTGATTTATGGCAATTTATGAGTTGTATCCTGTAGGTGTTGTCGTGAGCGGATGCGGATCGGGATAGCCGCTTTGTCCCGAGCATCACGTCACGTTGCAGGCACGTTTTTAGTGCCCGAGCCTAGCGCCCAGTAACTGACCGCGCTTCTCGCGGCAAAGCTTTGGTCGTGCATCATATCCGCCTCAATTTAGGATAACACTTTAGGGCTAGGTACTCCCTGCAAATGAAGCGAGGCTCTAATGTTACGGGAAAAGTGCTGTAGAAGCGCGATCCACACTGCTTTCCTGTGACTCTGGCCATGAGATTCCCAGGTCATTATTAGTGTTTTGCAGCAAAGAATAAGAAGCATCAAGCTCGAGATTCCTTCCATTTTCTCCACCCGGTATCTATATAACCACTCATGCTATCTTCACACGCCCTCTTGACCTACACGCCACGCCAATGAAACAAGGGTATTTAGCACAATCAATCATTCGCCTCTCACCCACCATTTGACTAAAAAATCCCCCAACCTTCAATCCGTCCATTCCTCCCCTATGTTCTCGTAGGACTTCCCGGGATTTCATTCTCCTCCCCCGTCGGCGCCTCCACCCCAACCTCCTCCTCCTGCCCCTCAAAATCATCGCTGACACTCGGCATCTCCAAACCCTGATCTGCCTGCGTCATCCCATTCTGCCTCTCCCAGACCTCGCGCCTAATCTTCTCATCCCTTGCCTTCCGAATCCTCTCCACCTCCTCAAAGCCTCCCGACTTTTTCAGCTTTCCCTCCTCCACAAAATCCCCAAGCTCTTTCTGGAACTCCCCTCCCTGCCTTGACTCCAAGTCTTTCTGGCGCAACTTCTCTGCTCGTTCGATGGCTTCCAGGCGACTTTCGTGGTTGGGTTGTAGAGCACGAACTTCACCTAGCACGCCATCTTTCGCCTTGTGAGGGTCAATATCGGGAACGTGGTTCAAGCCACGACTGATGGTTCTGGCTCCGATATGCCCAGCACCACTAGCAGCAGCCTCTTTCATTTGCTCCTTAGTAGCCTGCTCCACAAGCGCAAAAGTACCCATCGCCTTCTCCAGATCATCCTGCAGATCTGCAGCAAGATCCTCCTGCATCGTCAACTCCTCCCTCTCATTACACACCGTCTCAAGCTCCTTCTCCCAGATCTTCGTCCAAATTGGCCGTTCCCTCTTAAGCAACTCCTGGATCTTCCTCAGGTCGTGAGTAGCGACGGACAAGTCTTTGGCGACTTCCTCAAGTTGGCGGGGCAATGGGCGAACACCACGCATTACCACGTCTTTCCGCAGGTCTTCGATGATGTCTTGCAAGTCGTCGACGCGGCCAACGAGGGCGTCGGAGTCGTCGATCAGTGCTTTTTTGCCAGCGGAGACGTATTGGCGGCCTGAGTCGCCGATTACTTCTGCTTCTGCAGCCTTGGTTGTCAATATCTTAACTGTGCCTGCCATCTGTCTGATGCCAGACATGGAGTGATCCATGTGACTCTGATAGGTGTTGAAAGTTTGCCTGACAACTGCAAGGTCGCGACGTAAGGTTTGCAGCTCGCCGATATCCACTTTGCTGCCTCCATTTGCTTCTCTAACACTCTTCGAATCCATCCTCGAGACCTTCTCAGGCACAAAGGAGGTGCGCGTGCTGGGTGGAGCAGTTTGCAAACGACTCATTTCCTTCACAGCATCCTGTTGGCGCTCTGACACCCGTTGCATTGTTAACTTCTGATCTTCAATGGCTATTTGAACACCCTCAACCAGCTTTCTGAGATCCCCGAGTCCTTCGTCGATGTGCCTTTTGACCTCATCCAAAGCCTCCACATTCAACACCAGTACTGAACGATCTTTGATATCATTTAGATCTTCGAGCTCGTGGCGGACGCCGGAAATAGGGTCTTGGATGTATATCTCTGGAAGGTCCACGCCGTTGTTATGCGTGTTCCAGGCGAATTTCTCGATGAATGCTAATTGTAACCTAGCCATGGATAAATCGTTATATCCATCTGCCATAACGAATTTCTTAATCTTCGTCTTATATTGCAGAAACAGCGTGAGCTCCTTGCCTGGCTGCGGCGATTGCTCTGGAAGAAAGCTCTCCCTAACCTCGCTAGGTGCATAAGTAGTCGGTGAGCGAGCACCAGCTCTTTCCGGTTGCGGCAGATCTTTTCTCTTCGGTTGTCCTTCTAACTCATCGGTAGATACAGCATCGCCATCTGGGCCACTCAGAGTGGCGTTTGATGCTGGAAGTTCCAACGGGCTGTTCACCTCGTTCACAGCTGGGTCCTCCTGGCGCAGCTTGTCCACTGGAGTCTTAGCCATCGGACCCTCGTCATCAGGCGGTACAGGTGGCAATGAGTGTCCAGAACCGCCTTCGCTCCTCTCCGACACCCTGCTCGGAACACGGTTTATGGTGTCCTCTGTAATCAAGCGACTCGTTGATTGTGAAGCCGAGTGCCCGTGGATGGCTGATTGTCGTCCTCGGACTGCATTCAGTCCTTCTCTGAGATCTCTTCCACGATTTGGCACTCGTGCGTTTTGCGCTGGGTATGCCGGCATAGGCATAGGGGCTTGAGAGCCAAGATGCTTCGTCAACTGGTAAGTTGAGAACCTCCTCGAAGCTCTTCTCTCAAGATCACCTCGACTTTGCAACTCCGCGAGAGCTTTACTTTGCTTAGGAGGCGGTGGGGGTGGCGGGGAATTATCCAACTCAGCTGGCTGTTTTGGTTCAACTGGCATCGTCGTTTCGTCTCCAGGATAAGGCGGGAGCACAGGTATATTCTGCATAGTCGTACTCGAGAGTGTCGACTGGTCCGAGGAAAGCGAACCTCGCGAGATATCTCGTTGAGGCATCGCTTGCGGCGGTCCACGCTGCGAATTCATGCTTGATCCTCTGGGCGGAATATGACTCGAGTTATCCTTCTCCACCACCTTCCCATCCACAATCTGATAGTTGTGCGGCATATGATTCGGATCAATGCCCTCGTTCAACAGCGTCGTAACACCAGTCCCGGCACTCCCAATACTACTCGTGCTATTCTGTCTCGGCACACCATCTCCCTTATCACCGTGTGATAAATCCCGAGACTGTTTCTGCCGCAGCTTTTGCTGCTTACGCTTCAGACCATGAAGCAGCGCAATGATGATGTCTCGGATCTTTGGCAGGTATTTATCCAAACTCTCCTGGCTTGCTTCCTGGCTGAGCGTCGATTCGAGGATTTCGCGCAGCAGTTCTGGCACGTTTCCAAGGTCTGAGGTGTCTACGCCTATGGCCGAAAATGCGCGGCATGCGATGTTAAACTCGTATCCTAGCCTTACATATACATCAGAGACTTGTGAGTCTGTGGCTTCGTTTCTGGACCATAGTGTAAGGGTCTCCAGCAGTTGTTTCGTCGCAACAAGGAGGTGGGTAACGCTCTTTTCGATTTGCGACAGCGGAGGCGCGGAGCTGCTTGAGTGGGTTGCGGAATGCGTTGAGCCCTGGTATGTTTGTTAGAAGCGTCCTTCCAGTTTTACAACTCCTCATACGGATAGTAGCATACAGTTTGCCTCTGACTTCCCCTTCCACCTGCACTCTGACTGCCGCCAGGGCCGCGCGGCGAGTTTATCGATCCTCTAGATTGCTGTCCATTTTCAGGGGAGAAAGTTCTGACTGGAACAGCAGGAGGAGGTCCCTGGTCAGCTCCAGGCGACCTCCTCTGTATCGATCGTTGGGATGGTGTTGGCTGCATGGTGTTGCAACCTCCTGGATCACAAGCTGTGGGCTCGGTACAAGCCGCTCAGTTGTGCATGCTAGTGCTTCAAAGGTTAAGGGCGCAAGATGTATAGAGAAAGCGAAAAACTGAAGCTGTGCCTAAAAGCTGGGTATCAAAAAAGAAACATGCGACGATTGTTGCTGGCACGTAGTTGGACGGAGAGCTTGAGGTGAGGTGAGCGGCGTATGATGCTCGCTTCGGAGAGGCTGGAGCTGCTGGGGTAAACGACAACCCGATCTCCGTTATCAGCATATCCACCGAAGGTCAGGTCACGGGGTCTTGTGATGGACGTCAACATTCAGAGTGCAAGGTTCTATTTTCGGCTCAATATAAGTGCCATGGCAAAGACAGATGTGAAGTTTAAGAAATATTGAAGTATGGGCTTATTCAGCCTTGTATCGTCAGATCCATTTTATGCACCAGAAGGTGCGCTATTCTGCGACCACGCTTCTGGTGGTGTTTGAGCCTTATGGGTGGATCGCCTTGAGCCTCAGATGAGGTCCTTGAATTTCGTAACGGAGGCTAAGTTTGTTAACCGGTCAACTGTTCTAGACTTAGTTTGCATGCGGAAACTAAGTAACATCTGCCGACGAAGGTAGTTAACGTTACTCGAGAGAACTCTCTAGAAGGTATCATGCCTCTGCAAACTTCATGTGCGTCTTGTTCTGGCAGCATAGCGGCGTAGGCCAGCCAGTTGATCTTGAGCTTACCAGCGCGCCCTCTCGTGTAGCCTCAAGGCCTTTTCTTTTGCCTGATCGCCTATTGCGCGCTCACGAGAATCCGTCATCCGCCGGCAAGGAGAACTACTACGGTGCCACGGAGCACTCTTGTAATCTGGTGAAGAGGGATAGTGCTGCCCGTGCTCCAAGGCCGAGTGCGAGAGTGCTCTCACGCCCGACGTTCCCTGTCATATTGCGCCGTTTGAAATTTACATTTAGCCTTCTGTTTCTTCTTCCGACTGCCTTAAAAGGGGACAATTGACCGGCGAGAAGAGTGAGGCAAACATATGTTTTCATCTCATTCTCGCGCTTGGAGGATGCCTGAGGGAATACCGCATGGCTGGTGAGAGATGCCTATGAAGGCGAAGATAGCGGTGAGAAATACTCGTCAAGAAAATGCGTGACCTATTCGAGCATTGACATGTAGTCAAGCTTCGTAGAACTAGAAAACAAAAAATATTCACAATACTCAGAAGTGTCCTATACTTCGGTGGGCAGCGGTTGGCGGAGGTGAGGGCGGCAGCAATGTGTCAGTCTCCCCGCCCCGGCAGGGGTGCAGCTCTCGGTAGGGACTAGAGGCGGGAGACTAGGCCCGATCTAGCTGGATACGGTCTCCTTGATCTTCCAAGGTTCTCTCTCCGCCTCTAGCCCGCTGGGCCTTCTGTGTCTCAGAGCTATCAGTGAGCTTAACACCGTCTAGACTTGACCAGTGGCCTCAACATCGGACAGCCTCACCATTCATTGACCGCTACTGGTGCAAGCTGTCAAAGAAATAAAGGCACTTGTAATGGCTTGAAACAAAGACGCTTCTTTTCTTTGTCTTTAGGCAGCCGAGCTCACTGAAGAATTTGTACTCTAGTGTGCATTGTGCCTAAATATATTGCGACTCTGCGATACAGCGCAGCGTCTGCAGCTGTACGAATCGTAGCTAGACCGTCGCGTTTCACCAACCCACTAAATTGTGGCCGTTATTCAGCAAGCTACACAACTTTTTGCAGACAGCTGAGCCAAATACTGCTGTCGCGTGGTAGCGACGCGACCGTTAATGCCTAGCCCTCCCAGCACCCGTCCAATTGACAGACTACAATCGGGGCGCGCATTTGTCCCTCAGTTCAACTTCACACCACACACATTCCAGACGTGGTGATCTACGAACACACGCCAGATTTCCCTTCTTCATTGTAAGGCGAAACAAATAGTGTCTCTGAGAGAATCGACTTGGCTAGAGGTATGTCAAGTTCAGTCCCGGAGATCAGCAGTGCGGCGCGGAGCACCTAAGGGAGGTTGGGCTGGGCTCAACTTTGTCTCCTCAACTCTCCTGCCCATTTGCCAATCGCTACACGTCAGAGCGAACCTCACACATCCACATATTTAGACACAAGGCTGACACCTACTGAATGACACAGATTGGCATCACGGTTGGAAGCTTATCATACCCATTCACGCGTATCCAGCTGTAGGACACCGCACCGCTGAAACATCGGCGCAATAATCGCACCTTCGAAGTTGTCGCCCAGAAAAATAGCGGCATCTGAGGTAAGACCTATCATAACATTTATTTCGACTATACATTGAGAATAGCTGGAAATCGGAGCTACTTGGTCAAGGTGCTATTGAACTGTGGTCTGGCGGTTGGATTGGGTCAGCCAAATGCATGAGGGGGCTAAACTGACATGATGTGACAGGAAGCCCGGCCTAGTACATGGTATAGATTCTACGTCCAGTAACACCCGCGATACACCTCTCTTTCTGCCACAAGAAGATGGTCTCGGTCAAGAAACCATCTTCAACTGCTCAAACCAACGGCAATACGATGAACAACCGCGGACAGTCGAACATGTCGTTCGCAAGCAAGGCTGCCATGAACAACAGGCATCAGAACAGCAATGGAAATGGAAATGGTATGTACACCGAATCGCATCTTGCCACCCTAGATAACTGACTTCAATAGCTTTCCGTACCGATTCCGCCATCTCCGGAAACCGCTTTGGCCAGGAGCGTCAACTGCAGCCATTCAACTTTGACGATAACATTCCAGATACTTCGCTCGAGTCCAGCACGAACAGATCCTCAGAGCCATGGGATCAGTTTGCAGCGAACGAGGCCAAGTTCGGATTGAAGACCAACTACGACGAGAACATCTACACGACCACAATTGATAGAAGTGACCCAAGGGTCAGACAACGTTACGCAGAGGCCGAGCGCATTGCTAGGGAGATTGAGCGTAGCACTACCACCAACCGCCACGTTGCGGAGGAGCGTGTTAGAGACAATGTCGGCAATGTCGATGATAGTGGCCTTGACGAAGAGGACAAGTAAGTTTTGCACTATCGATTCTGTCGCAAGTGCACCCACTTACAGTTCGACAGGTACAGTGGTGTTATCAGAGAGAAAGACTTTCCGGCCCTTGGAGGTGGCGGAAGAGCGGACAAGTACACTCCACCAGCGCGCAGAGCGCCTACTGGCAATGCAACCGTCCGTGGTGCTCCAGTGGATCCAGCCATCATCTCCTCGCAGATTGCTCGCCCAGACTACTTAAAGGCCGCCTCAAAGCAAGTTTCAGCATCCAACAAGGTTGAGAAGCCACAACAACAGCCACTGGCGAAGTCTGTCGCATCGAAACCGGTTTCGACACCACTAACCACAACTGAGTCTAGCTCCGCCGCAACTCCAGAGCAAAAGCCAACTCCAAAGGACACTCCGGCTGAGGCCCGCAAAACTGACTCTCCTCAGGTAAAGCCCTTGGCGAATGCTGCTTCAAATATTGAGCGTGAAGTTACAAATGCGTTTAAAAGCTTTGCTGCGAAAGAGAGGACTCAAGCCGACAGGGCCCGCCTTAATAAGGCCAGATTGGATAAGGAGACCAAGCTTACCGAGTTGCGCGCTTTTGCCCAGTCATTCAAATTGAAGTCGCCTTTGCCTACTGATTTGGTTGCCATTATTGCTAAGGACCCAGCTAAGCAGCGTGCTATCCAGGAGAACGCCAGACGCCAAGCCGAGGAGGTCCAGCAAGAGACGGCAGCAAAGGCAGCTGCTGCCAGCCATGTTGCTAACCCAGCAACTCCGGCAGATCCCAAAGCCTCTCAGAGAGCCAACGCTTCTCCAGCAAGTGCCGTTCCGACCGCCGCAGCCCGTCACAACCCTAACCGTGCACCTAATGCTCCTCTCGGACAGTACCACTCCCAGGTAGGACGGCCAAGCCACCAGGTCCGCCCTGGAGCCCAGATCAACCACACTTACACTGGACCACAGCCACCTCTTTCCCAAAGGATGAGAGCCATCGAGCAGAGCAAGATTGGCGTCTTCCCACCTAACCACGTCCCTGAAAACCGCCAAGCTCCAACTGGACCTTCTGCGGCCGTCGACGTGGCTTCCAGGCGCACAAGCACTGCCTCTGTGGCGAAACTGAACCCAAACAGCTTGGACTTCCGCCCAAATGCTTTTGCCGCTAGTTTCGTCCCAGGCGGAATGAGCAGTGCGACATCTACTCCAGGTGCAGAGTCTGCCCAGAGCCCACCAGCTTGCGAGTCTCGCTCTGGTTTGTTGATCAAAAGAAAGCCAGGCCAGCCATCATCTAAGAAGGATGCCAAGTCAGTGAGGTCGATCATGGAACGCCTGAGCTCTGAAGAGCCACCTGCAGGCAAGGATTGGAAGAACTTCGGTGGCTTGAGACCGCCGTTTGATACTCTTCCAGTTTGGAGACAGGTCAAGGACAACGAGCCAGAGAATTCAACCATGAACATCACCTATGCTAAGCTCTTCGAGACTAAGCGCTCTGCTGTTCTCTCTCCACCACAGCCAATGGCCGTTCCTTTTACTGCGCCAGCTGCAATGCAGCAACAGCTGCCATTCCATCTGCAGCAGGGTGCTCACATGCCTCGTCCATCTCCAAGGGCGCCACAGATGCATATGCAAAACTCCCACAACATGGGCCACAACCAGTCCTTCAATGGTCATGACGAGCACCGCATGATGCCATCGCACTCAGCTCAGTCCTTCGCTTCCCCACGTCCACCTCAGGCTCAGATGATGTATCCATCTCCAATGGGCCAGCCAGCTCAGCTCGTCGTGCAGCAACCCATGCAATATATGGGACCTGGAGGGCCACAGATGCAATTTAACAGATCCCACTCCGGTGGTGGCCAGCCATTCATGCCACAGCCTTCCCAGATGGGGGGACCAGTCATGATGGCAGGACCAAACGGCCCATATTACGGGCCTCAGTCCATGATGAATCCAGGTATGATCTATCCGAACGGCATGCCAGTGCAATTCCAGCAGCAACCAGGCGCACCACCAATGTCCATGCCAGGCGTCAATGGCTTCCCAAGCCCAGGTCGCGGTGGCGCACCAATGATGATGCAGCAAGGCTCGCAACAAGGCTCTCAGCAAGGCTTCGCAATGAGCCCTGCGATGCAGTTTGGACAGCCGATGTACCCGCAACAGGCTCCTCCTCATAGTCAGTTGACCCTCTTCCCTCCGCGCCCGAATCTTCTGTTTCCTAACGTGCCTCAAGTGCAACCGCCGATGCAGGGCTTCCAACACCAAAGTAGACCGCAGAATTTTGGACAGAGCCCAATGCCACATTTCCAGCAGCCGCATCATAATGGTGGGCGTCCGAACTTCCGTAACAACCACAACGGCCACTTCAATGGCAGCCATCACAACGGAGGAGGACCAAACCAGCACCAGAACCACAACGGTCCACCGGCTCCGGCTCAGCAGCCAGGCACTGCTCCGACTGGGCCCAAGTCCAGCCCGGAGGCTGACCAGGCGAAATGAATTGGTGGGTAGCTATGCTATTTGGTCAATTCATCAGGAGGGTTCGGACCGCCTCGATAGTGGACAAGAGTGGTTGCTATTGGGATCTCGCGATATGAAAAGTTATGCATCTAAAAGTTTTGCAAAGCGGGTATGGTCTGGATATTGAAAATGGAAGGTGGGATCTTGAGGACGCACGCCAAGATCTTGTAAGAATGTTGGAAGGTTCGCATGGTTAGCTGGGAGCTGGTAGAAAACGACAAAAAGAGCTGTTGATGTGGAAGCGATATTACACAAGACGCATCATAGCTCGACTTGCTGTTGAGTTGCCGGCTGGTATCCAGTTGGGAGGTAGGGAGGGACCATGCGTCGCGTGGGATGTGAAGGGTGGCTTTGAAGAAAGCAATCACTAGCATGAAGTATGATCTTGAATGAGGTCGATCGCCATATATATGTGAGCAACAGTATAGAGAGAAGCAAAGGATAAGAGATGGTGGAAGTGGAAGTTAGAAGATGAAAAACAAGGTGGAAGATGAGAGGATGGCAAGCTAGGTGACGAGAGTAGCTGAGTATATGGTTCCCGTAGAAACTAGCGATATTTAGTAGCTAGGTCAATGGATCTCTGGGGAACAACTCCTAATCTCTATTGTTGCGGATTTGTTAGGTGATTTATTTTCTGGTGCTGATTTTGAATGCTTTAATAAAGCGAAGGAGGTAAATTTTACAAGTCCACTAATCATACCCTCCCCATCGAAACACAGCACTATGTACGCCAAATGAGGTACTACGGACCATATCTTCTAATTTATAGCCTCTGGTGCAACCGCCAACGCCCACAGTACATGGCGCACAGACATGGCACACTTGGTTACTTGATGTCGGCAATTTAAAGGGTTCTGTTATCACCGCTTTGTAGAGAATGTTTTCGAGTTCATCAGGGCCTCACTTCGAGAGGATGAGCGACCGCGGCATCGGATGGCTGTAATTTTGAGCGTTAGCATTAGGTTTTGATTTTCAGGCGTTAGCAGACCATAGTAGAAAATTAGCAAATTCACCAAGTACAGTAAACATGAGCATGGCATCGAAACTACAGTGACAAGATGTCTAATTCGATTACTACAAAGAACTTGAGCGCTTCAAATCCTCTAATATGGTCAAGCTACACACTGACATGCTATGCAAAGCCGACGACAGTCCCAAACTCCGCCCTACCAGCACCCTACCTCTCTTCGGTGAGGTCTAGGTTCACACTACTCGGTTGGTACATTTATCCTGGTGGAAGGGCGGAAGCATCGACAATTTCGTCGGCATCCTTGACTGCCTCATGCTGTGGCTCGAACAGAGGGGAACGAGGCAAGGCCATAAGGCCAGTACGCGCCGATTCCAGGATTCCGAAAGGAGACACCAACTTCATAAATGAGTCGATTCTCGTTGGCTTGGCAGACCTATAAACCGGTTAACGTCATCGTTCTGGGCTACGATTTCGATTTGCAAAATGAAATTTGAGGCGAAAAGCCAGTTAGCACAACTTACAGTTCAACGATACAGCTGTTGGTGCTGATATCCAGGACCTTTCCTCCGAACTGGTGAGTAAAATACGTGATGGACTTGAGGTGCTCGTGCTTGAGACGCAGAGCCTGCGAGAGGACAAGCTTGCTTGGGTGGAAGTCGTCGGCCTGCTCGCTGAGGGTTTGCTGGTTCTGGTACTCTTCGCCGTCAACCTCGGCGGTGATCTCGCGGTGGTGAGCGAGCAACTCATCGAAGTACTCTGGGCCGAGAATGTTGATCTTGGCGAGCAACAACTCGCGCTGGACGAGCGGTGCCTGGGTGTAGTCAAGGACGGCCCAGACTGGGACGAGATCCTCGAGTTGGCGACGTGCTTGCTCAACGACACCGTCTTGGCCGGAGAGGACAATGGTCATGCGGGAGAGATCCTCAACTTCGGTGTTGCAGACGACCAGGGAGTCAATATTGAAGCCGCGGGCGGCAAGAATGCCGGAGACGCGAGACAAAACACCTGGCTCGTTCTGGACAAGGCAGTTGAGGATGTGACGCTTTGGTGGTGCCTTAGATGGTGCCGGAGTCTCGTAGAGGATGTTAGAGACGGCAGCTTGTGCTGACCATGCTGGAGAGTCTTGGGTTGGGAGAGGAGAGATACGGCGGTGAAGAGCCTTGTATGCGAGTGCTGAGGTGGAGGAAGCTGTGGACTCGGAACGCTTAGCCGCGGTGGTGAAGATGGAGGTAGTTGGTTTGCGCAGCTTCAGAAGAGCATTGCGGGCGACCATGGCGACGAGTTGATTCCGTGGAGGAGATATTCAATTGGCGTCGCTTGGTGTTGTGAGGGAGGAGTTGTGGACGTGAAGATGGTTTGTGAGTCAAGAAAGTGCGGCTGGGTATGGCGAGGTGAGCTTGAAGCTAGAATGGCAGCGCTGGAACAATTAAGTCCCTAGTCCGGCCCCGATGTCGCTTGTCCAACAATGGGGTTAGCTCCGCTATTGGGATTGTGTGGGGAAGGGGAGAACAAGGCTGAATTCGGCAGGGGATCCATACGAGGCTGATATTACAAGGTTGCGGCCTGTCGTCCTTCCCTGTCAAGACAAAAGAGCGACAGCTTTGTCCATCCATCTTATCGACAGATGAGCATCTTTCAACAGCAATATCCACACGACTCCTTACGCAACGCAACAACGCCACTCGGCATATCATAGATTGTTGACGAGCACCACTCCTTCTCTTTCCGCACTTCAACAACCCCACGATGGACGACTCGGAGAGACGCAGCGCAAAGCGTTCGCGCTTCGATCAGACTGAGTCAACTCCACGCGCATCGCGTTTCGACCGTCGCTCAAGATCTCCGCCACCGCACCGGGACGCCGACCTTAGACGTCGCAGCAGAAGCCCTCTGCGTAGAGATAGCAACGGTGCCGCCGGTAACCCAGCCAAGGAAGTCAAAAAGCCTGCCGCTGACCCAGCTGCAGCTGCTGGTATGTAGTCTCTCCGATCTCACAACTGAATACCTCAAAACTAACTTCCATCGAAGCTGCCGTCGCAGCTCGCATCCAAGCACAGATTGCAGCGAAGAAGGGCATCCAGCATGTTGATGTTCCCCCTATCAAATCTGCCTCGAGCCCAACTCCAACCAGATCACTGACTCCAAGCACGGCAAAAGAGACTGGCACGATCGGAACAGTTAACGGCGACATGTACATTGCTGATGGCGACTATATCCGCGATATCGAAGTCAACGACCTTAGAAACAGATATACACTGACTAAAGGCTCGACCCAGAAGATGGTAAATATCCCTTGTGTCCCGGCCACTAACGAGGCAGCATACTCCCCATATCCTTACGAGCTACCCTTTTCATCGTTCTTGTTTGGCGATGATCAAGCTTACTTGAGGGCGATAGATCTTCCACATACCACTTTGGCAACTGCTGACATCAACTGCGTAAACAGATCAAAGATGAGACTGGCGCTGGTACGCTATACCTGAACTTATCGATTCTGTAAAGATGATTATTAACTAGCAAAAGATGTGACTACTCGCGGCGAATATTATCCAGATAAGAGCATGGCTACAGCTGCTGTAAGTATACCGCCATTATTCATTTGACGGTGCACCACTGACGATGATGTTAAGAATCCACCACTCTATCTTCATGTTACAAGCATAAGCAAGGCAGGATTAGAGATGGCTGTCCAGAAAATCGAGGAGCTGATGAAGCAGGAACTCCCAAACCTTGTTGATGAGAGACGCTTCAGAAGACGCGAGCCAGAGGCTGTCGAGCGCGACGAGTTCGGACGCCGCAAGTGGCCAGAGGAGAAGATCCCAATTGACTTTGAGCCACTTCCAGGTTTCAACCTCAGAGCACAAGTCGTTGGACACGGGGGAGCATATGTCAAGCATATTCAGCAGGAGACTCGCTGCCGTGTTCAGATCAAGGGTCGTGGGTCCGGCTTCATGGAGCATGGAACTGGTCGCGAGAGTGATGAGGACATGTATCTACACGTTGCTGGTCCGGATCCAAAGGAGGTCCAGCACGCCAAGGAACTTTGCGAGGATCTTTTGACGAATGTCCGCGAACAGTACGAGGAGTTCAAGCGTCGCCCACCACAGCGCGGATATGGAGGTGACAGAGGACCAAGCACTGGCTACGGCGGACAGAGCGGCTACGGAGACAGACACAACTCCAGAAGCGATTCTTATGGCGGCGGCGACCGTGGCCATGGAGGTGGATATGGCGGATACGGTTCTCCAGCTCGTGTTGGATCTGCTTCTGCTACTCCTGTTCAGGCTACTGGTGCTGCCAGCCCAGGTGCCGGAGCAGCTGGCGCTGACTATGCGGCCCAGTATGCTCAGTACTATGGCGGACAGGATCCTTACGCTGCTTATGGTGGGTACGCTAACTATGTTGCCTACTATCAGTACTACGCTGCTCAGCAGGCTGCCGCTGGAGGAGCCACACCAGGCGCCCCTGGTGCTCCTGGTGCTGCCGCCGTCCTGGGTGCTGTCCCAGGCGCCTCTGCCTATGGCGCTTCTGCACCACCGCCGCCTCCACCATCTGAGGCTCCACCACCACCACCTCCAGGTGCATCTCCACCACCTCCACCACCACCAGGAGCAGGTAGCTATAACGCTGTGAGCATATATCTCATGATTAATTCGATACAACAAACTAACGACAACAGGTCCCACCACCACCTGGATTGTAATAGAGATGGCTGATACCAGATCTTTCTTCCCCGAATTCTCTGAATTACCTCGTTCACCTAATACTGACGGCTAGGATCCCGTTTCCGGGAACACAGGAGTTGCAATTTGTACCATACACTGATAGACAGATACGGCACGGAAGTGCTTATAGTTTATATCTGAGCTCGAGCAGAGACTTCTGCGGCACTAAAGCCCGTATAGGCAATTGATGACCTCAGATCCAATTTAGGTAGCACTGTGTATTGGCTTTTGCCGAAGATAGCTTTTTAACCACCCGTCCTCACTTGCTGACCGTGACTGAAAAAGAATAAGAACAAGGCGAAAACAGGGCGATGATTATGTGACATGCAAGTAACCTACACCCACGACCTTGTACCTGGAGGGTCGAGGCAGTACTACGTGTCACTAAGAACCTATCAAAAGTCCGTCAAGGGCCACAACAGATTTCACGGCACATGTTTTGCCTAGCGTGATCTCCACCGCTCTTTGTGCTCAAATCGAGGATGCAACCAATTCCTACTGAGATACTACCTGGAATAATGCCACTGACGTCCACCAGCTTCGAGTAGACTGGCTCAAAAGAGCCTATTCCTTCCAGCCTAAGCTCCAAGAACGCGTCAGCATGCAGTCTGATGATACCAAGGTCATAAATATCGACTACTCGTTGAAAGGCAAAGTAAACAGCGCTTCGTCTCTGCAAGCCTCTTTGTGAAAAATAGGGCGGGAAGTTAACTGCACCTATACGTGGCTGATTCCTAAGCTCGCACCGCCTGATGGCTTGCGGCGGTGGAGTCGACGCCAATGCTCAGAATGTCACGATCGCGTCGGGGCTCAAATTTTAGGGATACCATTTATAGAGCCGAAACAACGACGCCGTTGGGAACCTCGATGCTTTTGATGCTACTTCCGGCAGGGTAGGTCACCTTGGGTTCCCTCTACCAAGGTAGGGCAAGATGTGGCGGTGGCAAGATGTAATCTCCGATATTCGAGGATTGCTGCATTGATGAGGATGCGACCAGGCTTACGGAGAAATAATGCTGTAGCTACCCAGGTCACGCTTTTGCGATCCCAATTCTCGACCAGAGCCGCCTAAATAGATGTAACACTCCAATAACTATTTCGAGCTTTCTTCCGCTGAAGCTCCTACGTGCCTTTCTTGACATTTGTTGTTAACCGATTGGTATGACGATCCTTTGTTGACATTTACCCCTTTTTCTGTCATATCTGCCGCCACGGGCGGGTGTTCCCTCAGGAACAAGGCCAGGGATCAAAAGTGACAAAAGCGCGATACCCGGATCAGCATTTCACTGAACCTTCAATCGCTGAACCTCGGATGCTTTTAATTAATGCACGCTCCGCAGACCCGTTGAAATCGATACTCCTCCACTCTATTTTCTCCAGTTCTCACGGCGTAGCCCCCTGCCACCCCTGTCCTGTCCACTGCGCTATTTCAAGCGACGCTCACTGTCTCTGCCCCACCATTTGTGAACCCTTCGGTCTCTCGCGACCTCGCGTCGACAAAAGATCTATCACCGTCACTACCCATTGCTCATTGGGAGGTTTGACATATTGCAGCTTTGGAGTATTTGTTTTGATAGCTATTTCAAGGATCTCTCGGTTGCTGCACCACACAACGACGATTTCAGAAGCTTGTATGTTGCTTCGGACTTCCATCCACGCACAATCCGCCAATCGCACAACAGCACCACAATCTCATGTCAACGTAGCTTCACAACCGCACTCCTTACGCCATAAACCTACCCCTTGCCACTCGACAAGCTCAAGTTGAGCTCGAATAAACCTCGAAATACTATCACCATGGATCCCTCATCCGCACCCCTCGCCGACTATTTCTGGATTGCTGGCATCGATCCCGCAAACCTCACATACTCAGACCCCTCCGAACAACCCTCCGGCCGACCAACTTCCACCTACCCAAACGGCAACCCAACCTCCTTTAACGAAGACGCCACCATCGCAGAAGGCTCCGAAGATGAAGAAACAATCCTTGGCTCCGCGCCGCGCTCAGGCTCCAGCGCCGCAAGACACAGCCGCAACTCCTCTTTCAACCGACTTTCGCGTCTGAGTATGGATGCACGGAACTCGATACAGACCCTAGATAATGTGGATCTGAATGGGAGTACCAAAAGTGCGAGGAGCAGTATGACGGTTAGAGCTGTGCCGAGTAATGGGACGGCGCAGGAGAAGAGCGGATTGAGCGATTTTGATTTCGATCGCGCGCTGGTCAAGTTTGCGAATGAGAGGGAGAGTTTTTTGGATGATTTGAGCTTCTCGGCGGGAACGGTACTGCATAGCCGGCCGCCGATGACGGCGAGGGCAGAGAGGCTGAAGGTTGAGGATGCGGAGTTTGGGTATGGAGGGTATGGGAATGGGCAGAATAATGGGACGAACAATGGATTGGGAAGTGAGAGGAAGAGCCCGTTGCAGAGAGTGGGAGGCAGTATACGGCGGAAGATCAGTTTTAGGGATTTGAATAGTGCGAAGAAGGCACCGGTTAGCAGAGCTGGTAAGTGAGGTCTTGAGAGGCAGGTGTTTATGCCGTGATATGGCTTGGCTGCGGCGGTGCTTCTAAGTGGTTGTGCTGTGCCTTTGGTCACTGGAGGATTCTTGCTACTGGATATTACATTGCATATTTGCTAACAGTTCACAGCGTCTAGCAGAGCCTCCAAGAGGATCAGTAACTACAACTCCGTCATTCCACCCCCTGAACCTCTCAACGTCGACCCTGACAGACATCCTCTACTCCGTCGTATTGAACCAGTCCTGCTCGACAGATACCCACCCAAATCTGCCACAGATGAGCTGAAGCGAAGAGGCAGATTCCCAGATTACGTGCCTATGTTCGCATTCCCGAACGACATAAACATTGTATCGTGCGACGAGCGGCCGAGGACAACATGGCACGGATTCGCGATGACAGGAGATGACAACTCGAAGATATACGGGATAACAATGATCGTATGGCTGCCATTAGACGCACGGGCCGCGGCGGGCGTAGAAAGGGAATGCGAGGAGTGGAGGCAGGCGCACATGAGCAGAGAAGAGCGCGAAATGGCAGCGAGCCTAGGCGAGAGACTGGTTGCGGAACGGCAACTCCTGTCGAGGATGCTGGCACAGTTGCCGGAGCTTGACGCGGACTCGGATGAGAGAGAAACTCTAGCTGACAGAATAAGCGCAGTGGAAGAGAAGATTCAGCTGATGAGCGACATGCTGAGGCCCGTACGCCACGGTGCTTCAAGCAAGATCGAAGGTTTGACGGACGGCGATACCGGGCTCTGGATTCCGCGAGCGTATGGCATTCTGGGAAGGGACGCTGGCATGACAAGCTTCTGGAAGGAGTGGCTGAGAGCGGTTATTGTGCCAATGGCTGACGGCGGAGTTCTCCGTATTCCGCCAAGCTCGCCAAAGGTTGGAAGGTGGCAGCCTTTGGAGAGGTACGTTGTCAATCTTTGCACCGAAGCTCTTTCGCCCATAACATCCAAAACGCAAGTCGAAATCGCCATTAGAGAGCTACGTCTTTTTGCTCGTAAAGAGGCTGTCAATGAGCTACCAGAATGTCGCAATACGGACTTATATGCCTTCTTCCGATGTCTTTCTATACCGAACATCGTCACCCTACTCGAGTTCGCCCTCTCCGAATCTCGCATCATATTCATCTCTTCACACACTGCTATGTTGCACCTAGCCTACAAAGCTCTTCTTGCTTTACTTTATCCATTTAAGTGGGCCTCTATACTCATACCTGTCTTGCCTGTCCGACTCATCACCGCCCTGGAAGCACCATGCCCATACATCGTCGGTATTGAACGTCGCTACACCGATATCGACCTTCCAGAAGAGGACTATGTCCTCGTTGACCTCGACATCGATTCCGTCACAGCATCAGCGCCGCCAGTGCCTATGCCTAAGCAGCAACGTCGAAAGCTTATGTCGCTGTTACAGCATGCAGCACCGATGCATAACAAGTTCGGCGTCCCTAAGGGACCACCACCATACGCCATCGAGGCCTTCCCTTATGATGCCTTCTCTGCTGAGAACCCATCTATCTTCACACAAAATGCTGCTCCAAGCACGCTGGCGGACCTCGTTAGCCAGAGCTCACAAGTCTATGTCGTCGACGATACGAAGAACTCTTCACGGCCTTTGGTATTCAATGCCTTTCTGCAATCCAAGAACGACCATACTCGCGTCGAGAGACCATCGACGTCCAAGTCCGTCCGACATAACTCGCCGCCATCAAGCTTGTCGCCCAACTCGGTACACTTCCCGTCGCAAGGCGGACCGATGTCTCAACACGGAATGCAACGACACGATAGCGGTTACACACTCACCTCGACACTAAGAGAGAAACGCTCTGGTCATTTCGAACCTGGTCGACGCTCATCATCCTTCGGAGTCGATGCACAACCGTTCCGTAAGCCACCGATGCCATACCAAGGTGGCCACTCAGCTTCACATTCTACGTCAGCCATCAGTGTCGACTCTGCTTCTAGTATGACCGGCGGTGGCTACGGCTACGCTCCAAGTACCTACGCCGCATCGACGCTGGCGGCTAGCACAATCATGCCAAACATGTTGATGACGCCCGTCACCGACAGTGGAGATATTATGTGGGTGGAGGGACATCATATGGTCTGGGACTCGAGGGACAACACGTCGATCTGCAGCATCTGCGACGAGAAGGCTGACCACGATGGGACTTTCAACTGCAGTGGATGCTCTGTCACGGCTCACAGTCGCTGCCTGGGTCAACTGTCTCTCGTCTGCCCTTCCGCTTTCAATGCCGATAGGGTGCGCGCCGCTTTTGTGAGATGCTTCGCGTCATTACTCTACACCTACCGCCGACACCTCAAGGCACCGAATAGAGAGCAGAAGAAGCAAGGGCAAATATACGGCTTCGACATGGATGGATTTGCTAAGAGCTTGCCGATGGACGTTGCAGAGTACGTCGACATGCTGAGGCATACGCAAGGTACGTCGCCGTCGTCGCTTTAAGTCCTTTTTTCATTATCACATCATGCTAACTTGCCTTTAGCATTTAACGAGTTTATTCAAGACCGAGAGAGCTCTCCGCCCTCGACTCCGGCCATCCGATTGTTCGACGAAATCATACTGGCAAAGCGCAATCGCGGATACTCGGCCAAGTCCTTCTTCTCGAAGGCTCAGACTTCGTTCCTCGAGGATAGGTCTGATCATCTGTGGCGATCTGCGAGTGTTCCGTCGCCATCCGGCGCTTTCAAGGGGGAGTATACACGGGTGATAAGTCGGATGCCGAAGACACTGGATCCGGAGTTGATGAGGGAACCGAGGGTGATTGGTGGTGTGCCGAGGGTGAACGTCGCCAATGGTGGGAGGGTGGGGAGGAAAGCTGTGCCGAGTATGTTGGGCCCGAGGAGTCAGGTTGGTGGGAGTTGATGAGGCGCTATTAACCGAATGGTGCATATAAGGATGGTAAGCGAAAGCATTTGGCATCCTTGGATATATTGACACAATGAATGAGACATGATGAGACTTCACGCAAGCATTGTCACCGTTGCAAGGTGTTTAAAAATATGGTGTTAATACTAGTGTATTGATACTTGTTCTAACTGGTTACCAAAGATCCAGGCTATGACGTTCGACCACCACCCGATGGGAATCTCACGGTTTGGGCTCGTCGTCGGAGATTGTGTGGCGGATAGGTGAGGTCGAGTTGGTGTAGTTCTCAGCGCGGAGGTGGTAGGTTTGGCTTCCTTCCTCTTGTCGTCGTCTTATCGTTTTCTTCGCCGTTTTCTTGTTGTATTCTTGTCGCCTTTTTGTTAAGGTGGTTGTCTCCATGTGGTCGTTGCTTTCCAGGCGTTTTATCGCCAATTCTCCTTGCGGTCGTGTCTTATTGTCACCGTCGCATTCATTTACTTTACAATATGGTTTTGGCATTCTCGTCGCAGCTTAGTAACGGGCAAGGAGTCTTGCCGCCATCTGATAGAAGCGGACATCCGCACCATGAATTGGGACGACTGGGCGTGGGATCTTCGTAGCTGGCTGTTGGTAATACCACAGCCTGTCGTAAGGACGGAGATGTACTCGCGTTGGAGGTGGAGGTTCTCCGCCTTCGCCCACTTCATCACTGGGATGTTGTATCCCGTGGTGATGGGGGCCAGTGGTTCCTGTTGGCACTGAAACCCCAGCGAGCGCTGTGGTCCTCGAACATAGCCACGGCGCCAGTGTACCGAGCGCACGGTGTGGTTGCGCTCTGGGTACGAGCATAGTACCACTGTGTTTTGCGGCGCTGGTGCAGTGCTAACTGCGCTTAGTCCGATATGGATTGGCTCGAGTGGCGGATTTACTGGCTGCTTCCTTGGCTTGCGTGGTGGTGCGATCCGGCTTGGGAGCGTCGGGTGTGCAGTTGGTGCTGGTAGTGCCGAGCGGTCGAGCGCCAGCTTTGGAAGCGCCGATGTCTTAGTTGCTTGTGGTGTTGGCTGGAGCTGGGCCGGTGGGAGTTGAAATGGTGATGCCGGGAGCTTGGTTGGCGCCGCTGGCTTGGTGGTTGGTGGTTTCGCCGGCCTCAACGCTAGTTTAGTCGATGGCGCCGGAGTATTCTTGGGCCTTGATCCGAAAGGCTCGGTCCTCTCGGCAAGAAAAGATAGCTCGCCGCCGGTCTGGCCGCTGGGGTTGTGGGCTTGGTTGCTGGTGGTGGTGGGCGTGTGGCAGCTGATGTGGTGGACTTGAGAGCTGGCGCCGGCTTAGTGGCAGGTGTGTCAGTCTTACCGTTGGCTTTGGCGGCCGCATTGTGCGCGTCGACGGCCTTCCCACCGTGCATTTTGCCGGTGCCAGCGGCAACGCGAGCCACGCGCTCGAGTCTAAAGTGGTAATAATGTGAACTTGGTAGTCACTACTGGTTTCATGGAACGTTGTGATGGTTCTTGCGGTTGTGGTATGGTGGTGTGTCGTTGATGTGAGCTTGGGGTGCCTACGGGTAGTGGTGCCCAGCCTCTTGAGGGTCGCGCCTTCCTCCTCTGTGCATTTTTCAGAGACGCGACCCCAACGGGAACCCAGTACCTTTGGGGAGTCTGGGAAGAGGAGAGATTAGGGCGCAATGGGAGTCATGATCGAATTAAACCATGCTTCTGTCAATTTGAGGATATAAGCGCTTCGCGTCCTCAGCATGCGTCCACGAGTCACGCCAACCCACAATGTCATCTTCCTTACCCAGTAAATACAACCTTTTAACGGGCGGTGAAAACCAGTTAGTTTTTCTACTGACGAATTTCCCACCTTTTATTCCTGATGTGCCATGCGCCTCGATAAGCAGAATCGGTGTGGAAGGTAACGATGACTGATAACCACTGGTATATTTTGAGATGCGAGATGGTGTTCCGCCGCCGGCCCACGTGCAGAGAATGATGAGCGCCGGCTCTCTATGTTGCTTATTTGTGTGAGAATTGGATAAGGTCGCTTGCGATGTTGTGGATGGTGATGTTATCGAGGTGGAGATTGGTGGTGGTGTATAGACTTGTTGTGATGCTGAGTTCTGTGGAGTCGGAAAGAGGTGTTTTTGGGGACGCCGTGATATTCTGGCGTCAAGGACGAGATGGTTTTCTGGTTACATACGATTTAATGTAGAAGCGTTGCAAATCACAGACGAAGGAAGCTCGATATATAAGCTCAATGGGCTGACGTCGAGCTTCGCTCCTCGGCGTTGTCTCATCCTTGCGCAACCCCGCACCACATGCACGTAAGCGCTACGCGGGGGTACTACAGTAGTACAAGCCACTGTGAGGGGAATAGTGAGGAGGCGGCTATAAAAGCATCAAAGGCGAGGCGAGTGCATCTGCTAGTGACTGCACGATGCTCAAGCAACTCAACGGTGCTGGAAACGACATTCAGTGTATACGACTGCGAGGACAAAACGAAGCGATGACAACCTAGTCGCAGCTATTCTGAGTCATTTTTATCCTATTCGAAAATATCGAGGAGCAATTGACATGATGAAAACTGAAGAACCAAGTCGGGAGCAATCAATTTCCTCGCAGCGAGGGAAGCGCGAAATCCATTTTAGACAAGAGAGAATCATTAAAAACCTGGCAAACATAGCAATCTGCAGGCCAACAGTGGTACAGGCAGAAACGCAGTTTGGGCAGACAATAATCACTACTAAACATCGAACTCGCTACAATCATCACCCGGCTACAACAATACCTTCGTAGCAACACTCAACAACCAAGCCGCATCGCCCCAACCCCCCTCCCCCTCCCCCCTCGGCGGCGGCGGCAACTTAACGCCCTGCTCCTCCGCCTCTCTCTCCAATATGCTCCTCCAACGCTGCCTCTCTCGTTCCTTCCTCTGTTCCCACTCTGCATCCTTCTCAGCCTCAGTCTCAGTCCCATCACTCTCATCCTCCGTCTCGCCGTCTTCTTCAACAGCGAAGAGGGACCAGCCCATGAGCCGCTCCATCCATGTTCCTAGACCCAGTGTGCCGGTTTTAACGAGGCGACGGACGAGAATCTCGTCTGCTTTGGCGCGCTCTTCTTCGTCGAGTTCATCCAAGGAGGATAGGTCGATGAAATCGGGATGGACGGCGGCGTCGAAGTAGCCCTCCTGTGCGAACTCTTTTGCGCCAGGCGTCAAGGCCAATCCGACCTTTGAGCCTCTCCTGCTATGGATTCGCGAGTTGGTTCGACTTACGTGTCTCGAGGGAGCGCGGGAGTTGTACTGAGACTGGAACCTCGAATTGCTTCTCGAGTGAGGGTTGAAAGACTTCGTCGTCACAGGGGAGAGGGCATTGAATTCGTCATCAGCGTCATGACTTCCTCTTCTACTTCCCCAAGGATTGGGTTTCTCGACTTCATCATCAGAATCTGAATCGTTATGCTGACCGGTGTGGTTGGTTGACGAAGCGCGGGAGACGAGCCATGCCTGTCCCTTCGACTCTGCGGCGCCATAGGTCATTAGTGCACCAGTGCGGAGAAGCCAGTCATCTTCCTCTCTGCTGTAGTTCGCAAGATCGAGAATCTTGGGTGATAACATACTCAGAGCAAGGTCTTCTGAGGCAGCGACTTTGTGATGCTTATGATGATGGCCGTGAGTTGGCCGTGGGCCGGGTGTCATTGCCCCAGACTTGTGCTTATGGTGCTGCTGTTGCAATGTCGCTGTAGCAATGTGGAGATGTGTACTCGACTTGCTCTTCGTGATAATTGTTGGCTTGCCATCCTGGCCAAGTTGAGTCAGAGAGAGCTTCTTGCGGTGGCTGGCATTGCGAGATGTTGAGCGGGAGGATGGCTGTGAGAGCACGCCTGGATTCGGACCAACATGACGATGCTCGATATAGGATATTGGCTTTGGTGAGCGAGGACGAGTCTGGATTGTGGGCGAGATCTCATCGGCGTCTATTGGGAGGCGAGATGTGAGTGGTGCGAGAGAGAGTGTGTTGAGGGATGTTGAGGAGCGACTATGGCGTTTGGAGTGCGGGGAATGGGCATTGTATGCTTCGTCCATCTTGACTGTGTTTTGTAGAGGTCAGGTAGATAGAAATCAGGATTATATGTCGGCTATGTAGGAGGTGGGTAATAATTGGAGGGAAGGCAGAGTATTTAAAGAAACCTTCTTTGCGGCAATTGTGCAGGAATGAGTTGACGTTAACGCGGAGTGGGGTTCTTGGCTGTCAAGCCTGGCAGGTCTGGCCTAAACTCTGGGGTATGGCTTGACAGGACAGGACAGCGGGTCACTGAGCGCGGGATCGCCGACCAACCCTTCGCTAGCGATAACGCCTGACAGACTTTGACGATAGCGCGATAACCACCAAACACACATTCCTGCTATTCCCGAACCACCAACACAACAACTCACGTGCGCAATCATGCGTAATTTGAGAAATATACGATTCGATGTATTGGGGAGTCCACCAGAGTTCGGGATTCGCGACATAACTGCTGTTGCTTGGGACAGTGCAAATGGGGATGTTATCTTGACGTACGGCCCTAATCATGGGGATGACCTCGTCGAGCTGGTCCGGGCCAAGAAGGATTTTGAGGGGCAAACCGAAACCAATGAGTAAGTATTAGAAACGCTTCTAAATTCATGGCAAACGCTAATCAGCTTCTAGTTCACATAAATTAATAACCTCATGGGATGCACCAAGTCCGAATCCAGACCTCCCAGTCGACAAAATCATCTCTCTCCACTACTTCGGCGACTCGCAAACAGCATGTATTGTCTTCGAGGGCGGAGATATCACCGTCATCAGAGAAGAGCCTCAGCCAGGAGAAGACCGCATTGAGATCGTTGGCTCTGTCGACGCTGGGATCACAGCTGCAAGATGGTCTCCTGACGAGGAATTGCTCGCCATTTCTACCAAAGAAGACACAGTTATTTTCATGAGCAGGAGCTTTGAGGGTATCATGGACGTTGCTATGACGGCTGAAGATCTGAAGGCAAGTAACCATGTTAGCGTCGGATGGGGAAAGAAGGAGACGCAGTTCAAAGGCCGTGGAGCCAAGGCAATGAGAGATCCTACCATGCCTGAAAAGGTCGACGAGGGTTTAAGGAGTGCCTTGGATAAGGGTGAGGCCACTATCAGCTGGAGGGGAGATGGACAGTTTGTTGCTGTCAACTCCTTACAAGAAGGCTCAAGGCGCCTCATCCGCGTTTACTCACGAGAGGGTGTCCTTGATAGTGTCGGTGAGCCAGTCGACAACCTCGACGCATCTTTGAGTTGGCGACCCTCTGGAAACTTGATGGCTGGCATTCAAAGATTAAGTTCAGACCGCATCGACTGCGTGTTTTTCGAGCGTAATGGTCTGAGACATGGCGAATTCAGCTTGAGAGTAAAGCCAACGGAAGCAGACTTCAACGAGAGGATCGACTTGGAGTGGAACAGCGACTCAACAGTGCTCGCCGTCATTTTTCAGTCGAGTGTGCAGCTATGGACTATGGGCAACTATCATTGGTACTTGAAACAGGAGATCAAGACGAAGAGACCTAGCATCAACAAGTCTCTGGTATGGGATGCTGAGAAGCCACTGAGTCTTGCCGTCGCCGGAGGACCAGATACGAAGTCTCTTCTGATTCTCGAGTATGTTCTCCATGTCGCCAGAGGGTCGACGTCTCCGCCTTATGATTTCGGTGTTGTCGGCGTCATCGATGGAAACATTCTGAAGCTCACTCCTATCCGCTCAGCAAATGTCCCACCACCAATGGCAAATTATGAGCTCGAGGTTGGGCATAACATCATTGACGTGGCATTTGATAGGACCAACACCGGCATTGCCGTCCTGACCACGGAGGGCGTCGCCCTCTTTGGCTGGGGTATATGGGGTAAGAACTCAAATGAGCCAACTCCGCTCGACTTTATTAAGAGAAGTGAAATCTATTGGAGTAATGATCACACTGGAGGCGCGACTAATTTCTTTGCATTCACCAATGTTGCCATCAATGACACCACCATCACGATGTTGACGACTACAGAGGGCGGATTGAGCGATATCAGAAGGGTATCCATAGTGCATGGCAAGCTGAAGCCGCTCGATTCTGAAATCAACGAATCGATGGTCCGCACGCTTGGCCAGGTTGAGGTACATGGCGAGGCCCATCCATTTGTCCAGACAACCTCCTCAGATAGGGATGAGGCGACTTGGATTTGCGTTCCAGATGGCCAAGAGAATGCCAAGCTCAAAGCGATGAGCAACCTCAAGATCCCAACTACCATGCCATGGCTTGAGGTTATTCAGACTGGAAAGGGCATGGAGAATGGTTCCTACATGGCTTTCAGTTTGTCACAGAACGGTCATCTGCACGCTAGTGATTTCGACAATGACAGAGTCCTTGCAAAGAACTGCACGTCTTTTGTCGTCACTCCCGCGCATCTCGTCTTCACCACTACCACCCACATGCTCAAGTTTGTGCATATCGCTGGCATCACTAGCGTAGATGATCTGAGTGTGCCACTCGATGAGCCTGAGAAGGATGAGAGATGTCGAGCTCTAGAACGTGGTGCTCGCCTCGTTACTGCCATACCAACGACTCTTTCCCTCGTCCTTCAAATGCCAAGAGGTAACTTGGAGACTATCTATCCTCGTGCCATGGTTCTTGCCGGTATCAGAAAGCTGATCGATGAGAAGAATTACAAGCGTGCTTTTGCCCACTGCAGAACTCAGAGAGTTGATATGAACCTTCTCTACGACTACCAACCGGAGCAGTTCTTGGCCAATGTTGGCTTGTTCATTGATCAGGTTAAGAAGATCACTTATATTGATCTCTTCTTGTCGTCTTTGAGGGAGGAGGATGTCACTCAGACCCTTTACAAGGACACTCGTGTCTATGAGACCTTGGAGGGCGCTGCTCCAGCTGCTGTTCAGCAAACATCAGGATCAAAGGTGAACAAGGTCTGCGATGCCATGCTCAACGTCCTCAACCATCACCAATCCACAAATCTCCAAAACGTCGTCACCGCACACCTCTGCAAGTCGCCACCAGCACTTGACGACGGCCTAGAGCTCGTCGCTTCCCTGATGAAGAGTGATGAAAACATGGCCGACAAAGCGGTAGAGCACATCTGCTTCCTTGCCGACGTCAACAAACTGTACGACCACGCCCTCGGTCTCTACAACCTCGACCTCGCCCTCCTCGTCGCCCAGCAATCCCAGAAGGATCCACGCGAATATCTCCCCTTCCTCCAAAAGCTCCAAGAACTCCCAGAGATTCGCCGCCGCTTCGCCATCGACGACCACCTCGAGCGCTACGCCAAAGCACTCATCTCCCTCAAGGACTCCGACCCAGCAGACGAGACCGACGAAGTTGACGCCTATGTAGTAAAGCACTCCCTCTACCAACCCGCCCTGGCCATGTATCGCTATATCCCCGCCCGTCTCGCCGAGATCACGCGCCTGTACGCCGAGCACCTGGAGTCCAAGTCCCAAAACCACGCCGCTGCGATAGCTTACGAGTCTCTGCACATATTTGCTGACGCAGCGCGCTGCTACCACCTCGCCGCCCCATCTTACTGGAGGGAGTCCCTATTCTGTCTGGGCATGACACAGCCATCTTCTGAGGCGTTGCAGCAAGCTGCGCAAGGATTTGCGGATAGTTTGTCGGAGATCAAGAGCTACTTCGACGCTGCGACAATCTACGCCACGTACCTCCGTGACCCCGTCCAAGCTGCTCGCCTCTTCTGCAAGGGCAATTTCTTCGCGTCTGCATTTGAGCTTGTTACTTCGCCCTTGGGGCCTTGTCCAGAGCTCCTCGAGTCAAACGGCGTTATCGATTCTGGGCTCAACGACGCCCTGGGTGCGACTACTGAGCTCCTCGCCGAGTGCAAGGGACAGTTAGCTGCACAGGTCCCACGTATCAAAGAGCTGCGCGAGCGCGCTGCCGCGGACCCGCTCGCGTACTTTGAGGGTGAACATAGTAAGGGCGATATGGATATTCCTGACGATGTTTCGGTTGCAGCCTCGCGTGTGTCGACTTCTGCATCGTTATTTACTAGGTATACGGGCCGTCAGTCTGCGGGTACGGCTGCCACGGGTGCTTCGCGTATGACTTCTAAGAACCGTCGTCGTGAGGAACGTAAGCGCGCTCGCGGAAAGAAGGGCTCTGTGTATGAGGAAGAGTATCTTGTTGCTTCTGTTGGGAGACTTATTGAGCGTGTAGAGGCTACGCGCGAGGAGGCTCAGCGTCTTGTGGAAGGGCTTGCGCGCCGTGGTATGCGTGAGAGTGCCCTGGCCGTCGAGGTTCTGGCCGCGGAGGTTGTGGAGCATTGTAAGGTCGCTATGGATATCGTCTACGGTGAGGAGAAGGCTGAGGTTGAGCAAGTTGAGGTCGATGAGAATGGATATAAACCTGTTGGAGGTGATGCTGTCTTTGTCGAAACTATGATGGCGAGGGAGAAGAAGATGAAGCGTCCTGTACTTGGGGACTTCCATAGGCTCAGTTTGCTTGGATGAGGTTTGATGGGTCGGGTGATGGCGGATGGCGTTTGGTAGACAAACTAGATAGGTGAGTACCTTATATGAAGCACTTTTCACTCAATTTCACCTATGTGTTATATACTGTATTTTGCTATATACAGCTATGTCGCATGTATCTCCGAACTCCGTAAAAACACCCAAGTACGATTATCACGAGCTGTCGCCTGGAGTCGTCCCAATGCCCTAGTATAACTCTTTACAACGTTGAGATAGTGCAAATATAAACTAGGTGTCCTAAGACACCCTGTCTCAGTAGAAAAATATGCTAACCAAACCCTAAGACTCAACCCTTTAGGTCTCCTCGGCTGTACCATAGTCAGTACATACTTAAAAACTTTTAAAAGTCCCGAAGAGACCACCTACTATCGTCCTGGCATGTGCGACACTCTCCGCAGGAGCAACTCCCGTCGTCGTACTTGAGGCGATCCATATGGCAGTCTTCGCGTTTCTCCGCCCATTCATTCTCCACCAGCAACGCCAATCTCAGTCTTCTCAACTCCTCATTCGGCCCCTGGGGGAGAGTCTCCATTATCGCCACGTCCTGCTCTAGTGCCGCGAAGTCCGCAACCCATTGACGAAGTTTGGCACGGGCGCTGAAGATGCGGCGCGCGATCTCGTACTTGTCCTCCGCGATCTGGGCGTATGGCAATGAGGTTGGGGTGTAAGCACGGCCGTGCTGGGCCTCGAGCTGGGAGTAGATGGCTGGGAGCTGGGTGAAGAAGGTTGGGAGGTGGGAGGCTATGAGGTGGAGGTTGTCCAAGATGTTGTCGAGGAGGGAGATGGATCCGAAGTTTTTGCGGGAGGTGGCGTCTGGGAGATCGAGGATCAGGAGACGGTGTGCGGAGACACGGAGGATGGCAGACTGGATTTCAGTCTTGAGCAGGGCGGATTGTGTTGGGACGTGGCGGTTGGAGAGGTTGAGGGTGAGGGCCGCAAAGCCGTTGACGAGGTCGTTGGTGAGGTCGTTGGTGAGGTTGTTATTATCCGTCATTTTGCGTTCTCGTGACGTAGTTCTTGGATGCTGGTTTGATGGTTTGGTGGTAGGAGTCGAGTATTCGAGATTGAAAGATGGCGCGAGACAATAGTTACTCGCTCAATGATGATAGAAGTTGTTTCGTATCGAAAACGAAGGTTCGTGATGCTGATGATTTGTTGCTTGGTCGAGGTGGTGGTGGTGGTGTGAGTGTGGGCTGTCCACTTGTCGCGCTCAGAGCTTTTACGCAGGTCCACTGGCTCAACAATTGCCGCGGCGATGACGGTACCCAAAAAGTGATACTAAACAATATCAATGGCGGCCAATGAGTTTGTAGCTCATGATAATGACTTGCAAAAGTTTGTAGCTCTTTTTGCCAGCGAGGATTTCGAAACTTCAATTAGGAAAGGAAGGTACATTCACACTGTCCAAATGATGCCAATCGATTAGTTTGGAACCCGCAATTCAACTTGTAGTTTCGTATGAAACCCTCTCTAATCTACAAATAATAATGATATATTGGTTAAGTGTTTTGAGAGCTTAATTAATAATGTTTGAAGGGCTAATAGTAATTCTTTAATAAAAATTATCTTTATATAATTTGTTTGGTTAAACCCAATAAACACAAGGGGATATGGTTTAGGGGTATAACGTTCCTTTCGCATAATGAGCCTAGGAAAGGTCCGGCGTTCGATTCGCCGTTTCTCCACTTGTATTTTAGATGTTTGGATATCAAAATTTTACTATTTATCTCTTTCGTTTATATTGTTTGAGCTCTTTTAAGGTGTTGTTTTGCTGGGAAGTGCCATATCGCATGTGCTGTGATGGCAGTGCGTACTCGCTTACTCCCTTCCCGACTGAATTGGGGAGGTGCGCAAAAGAAATAAGAAATTGCACGTAAACGACCAAACGGCTACAAAGACAAACCCTTGCCAAAGCATTAATAAATATAGTAGGAAGTCTTAGCTTGAGCGAACTGATCAAGAACTTGGAATGCTGCTGACGTGCATAGCCGTTTTGAAGGTCAGGTTTTTGGCCGCAGCTCCAGGCGTCGATGCAGCCTGCGCACAGAAGTTGCTTACCCGAACCATCTTCCGTAGTGTGTATCGATATTTACAGCTTGATAAGTATAGGAATTCTCAGGCCCCCAGATCACCTCTATGGGCTGGGTTACGTCTCAAAAGCCAGCCATTCGCTAACATGAGGATACCACTTCCTCGGTCGCCAATATTTGAGTCCATCTCACCGAGTGACAAAGCGCCTATCAAAGGCAAGCCGTTCGAACAACCAGTGATCAAGCTGTTGGAGGTGATGTGCTCAAGTACGTGCTGTATAATAATGCATGCAGAGACTCGTGACTATGTGGACGAGTATGGATTGGCTTACAACTGACCATTATGCCATTGGCGTTACCATGCACCGTCCACAACTAGACACATTTCTACCTCAGTGGCCGAAGTAATGCTTTACGTCGCTGAAGTGAAAGTCGAGCCTGGTCACGGAGGTTGATGATAAAAGCCTGGAAGTCTCCGCAAGTCATCACTTTCACATCTTAAGGGGATACGAAATCGCGCATAGATCCGCGATAAGATCATGAAGCCTCCGCTGTCAAAGCACCCTGTCCCGCCTTGAGACTTGGCACTGTCCAGACCGTATCTGGAACTTAACCAAGGTTTGAGGCGGAAATGATGGCACGGCTCTACTACAATGCCTCGAAATGTTCTATCCTACAATTACCAACCAATCAACGTGGCCCGCAATACCCACCACAAGCCGGCGCACTTCCAAAGGCCGGGCCCGAGGTCGGGCGCAAGATAGTCGCATTCGTCTTTGTGTGCGTGATCTACTTGGTAGGAGTAGTGGGCGGTATCATTTGCGCGAAGTGTCCCATCACTTCTGCGCCTGGTCTTAAACACGCAACGTTATATGATTCAGTGATATCAATACTTTTCTACTTCTGCCCAAACGAATCCTCTCTGCAGTTGTCGCTTCTATATCATGGCCTCGTCGTCCACCTCTTTATCCTCGACATGAGTCGCCTTTCGTAGCAGCTATCGCTCCAAGGCCATCTCGAGAGCTGCCGGAAGATTTGAGTTACTGAGTAGAAGACGGAAGACTGGATTATGGGATAACAGAATGGCGGGACAAAAGGCATCGAAATATGCTTGACTGAGCGAGCAAGCTCTGAGCTAATGGCGAACCTTGGAAATCGGCAGTGGGTAGAGGTCTCGAGGAGTACTCTTTGTTCCCTAGCACCCAGCAAGTTCGTAAAGTGCCACATAAACTTCATGGGGTCTTACAAAAGGGTATAGACAACACCTGATGCTGCATCTACTCGGTTACTTGACCAGCAGCAACAGTTCAGATATGAGATGGCCATACTGAACTCTAAACCCGACATTGGGGGCCGAGTTCTCATAAATGGGCCGCCTGTGGCCAGGTACCACCGACATTTAAACCTTGAGCCAAGATATAGAGACATGCTTGTCAATAAATCACCATGCGATACCGTTGTAAAATACACTGAAACCATGGAGGGCGCTTGCTTCAAGATCGAGATGCAAATCCATGGTGGTGACAGGTTTACTAGCGACTCAATGGCCCTTAAGCCTTATGTGGATGGGAGTGATGCGCTCTGTTGTGTAATCTCTCCTCGCCACAGCAATATCCTGTGGTATTAAAAAGGATGGTAAAAGCAAATGAGTGATGGGTCTACACAGTTGCTCAAGGTCAAGTTTGCTGGAATGACCTTGGGTTAGCGAATCCCCAGGAGCATTCGTTTACATAGTCTTACTGAATTTCTCAGTGGAAGAATCAGCAGATACAAAGGTCGAGGCCGACACAGCTTTGCAGCATGCTTCGGATCTATAGTCGTCGACGTAAATCGGACGCAGAGTTTGAAGCTTACGTCCATGCACTCTTCTCCCCCGTCACTTCGGCGATGGTTTGGAGAGAGCTCTGAAAGGAGTAGCTGTTAGTCACTATGCAGGGTAAGTTCTTTCTAAATGTATGGAAGTCAATGCGCTGGAGTTGTCGAGAAACCGTGACGGTAAAGGCGAATATCAACGCATCAACTGGCCCATTCGTTTCCCCGACCCCATCAAAACCTGACGTTGTTAAATCGATTCCAAATTACTATCGCTACTTTCGACTTTTAGGAATGTTTGACCGGTGTTGTTATCGCATATGTCACCTAACACATCCTAAGTTTACGGCGCCCTAGACCCACGCGTTCATAAATGGACTTGGCCCTCCTCGATAATTCCGCACCAATGGGTTGTACGAGAAAAGAAACAGACTTGAACCCAAGTCCGTTGTGTAATTATGGATAGGTAGGGTGAAACAGCGTCGTCAAGACCTCTCAGATTGCCTTACTATCACCACATTCCGCTTGATCTAATAACAGACACCCTCCATACAGTCCATGATACCAGGCAGCCTACCCAACAGACACTTAAAGGAATTGTATGTCCTGATCCTCTACCCTCGAGCTTTCGCCGGAAGTCTGCCCTGTAAGTCAACAATCATGACACCACCCCGGAGTCATGACTCTTCTTTTGTGATATTTTGCACTACTTTGGCAACCCAAATTTTCTCTACTTGCGCTAGGCTCCCTCCATTTTTCTCCTCCTCCAGGGCTTGAGCAGCCCACTGCATACGAAATGCCCGGACCTGGACTCGAGGCTTTATCGCCACGTAGGTTGAATGCCACCACGAGCAATATCACCTTGCATACACTATCAAAAAGGATCTATCACTGGAGCAGAGGTAGGCAGCGAGGACAAGGAACACGGAATTAGAACCCAGTTTTTCCCTTCCCTTTATTATGGGAGGTTACCAAACTCTCAATGTCGCAACAGATTCGGACGCCCCGGATAATGATAATATAACCTCCGTGACATTTTTGAACTTCCGAAGCAGCTCTATCGATAGGGGCGTGTTCACCTCTAAGCCATCAACCATCTCGAGTTCCCTGTCAGCTTGATGGATCACAGGATCACCACGTGTGCTATCCTTCTCCTCTACCTCTTATGGCGTTATAAAGGCGCTTCCTGGGATTGCTAGCCGCCGAGCCTCATGCAGCACCCGAGATCAGTCTAGGCCTGGAGTCTTGAAGATGTCTTGAAATTCGGTCACCCGCTGCAGTCTGAGATAGAGGATATCCCTGCTGAAGTCAAAGCGTATATCCTCGGGCCACACGATTGCGGACTCCGTATCTACGGTGCCAAATTTAATGGAGAGAAATCTATTCCGAATTCTGTTGAACGTACACTATCCGACCTGAAAGATTCTCGTCCCTGGAGGGAACTTTAAAGAATGTTCAGGTCGATGTTTGAGTTCTTCCATGCATCGACCAGCTGTCGCGGATGACAGCGACCATTGCCCAACCCTTGCCGTAGGATCAAGACACGAGGGGTATTGAGGCTACAAAGTATTTGTGCTGAATCAGCTTGCGTCCGCATAACCTCGCTCTTGCCTACACTACAGTATCATCAATCATCATCCATTATTCTTGTAGCCCTACGAGGTTTAATTGGTGTTATTTACCCAACACTCTATCATTGGATCTTAATACCAGCGGCTCTTTGATGTTACAGGCTGGCGCCTTCATGTTTCTCAAAGCTGTGCCTTGCGCACTTTGCTACTACAGAGCCACATTTAGTCACATGACATTACACTGACCATAACTCAAGCTGCCACCTACTAATTGTATCAGCCGCACACTACTTGCATGTGCCGGGTTTCCGGTTCATTCCATACTACTAAGCTGCCTCAGTCTACATTGTTGTCTATGACTCATGTTTACTAATCTTTACAGTGTAAATAAATGTAAAAAAAGTGTTTGAAAAGAGCCAAAACAAACATACCTGCTTGTTTATTTGTGTACTTAAAACTAGAGAACATGTCAAGCTGTTAAAACAACACAACAAGACATGTTTGAGTAAAGACACTTGAACTTAACACTTCAAAAGCTAGCAGATAATAAATTTAAGTTAAAGTTGCTAGTTCTTTTATTTATACTAGTTGGTGGTAGATAATAAGGCATTAAACAAACTAGCTTGTCTAATATTTTTTTTGCTCTGCTACTTATGATTGCCTAAGCAGAGTTATACACATCTCCCAAGTAACTAAAAAATGTTGCAGGCAACTGTCATACTGACATTCATTGCATTCAGTTATATCTAATTATATCAAAGCTTAGACGCACAACTGTCTTTCACTTCTCATTAGTTAGACATTCCAAAAAATGTTCTCAAAACTTTTACAACTTTTTACAGGGCTCTAGTGCATTTTTGTCTTGCCAAGCAGCATTGGTAATACATGGAATCAAGCAAAAAGTTTCAGACCTAACTCTGGTTGATTTGACAGTTTGGATTTGTCATTTTAGATTTCTAATTCACTACATTCTTTGATTTGTAATATTTCATTTGTAATCTATGGCTAACCTTAGACTTGCACTCTTTAAATATATATAAGGCTGTTTTTTTATTAAAAAAAGACAAGCAAGTAACACACTATACATACGTCATACATTAGATCTACACTATTCATTCACTGTTTACGTTCACACATTTACTCTAAACACTTTTCAGTATTTATGGAATATATTTGTCTTTCTTAGGTTTTTAGACTCAGTACCAGTCTCAGACTTGCTACGTTCTATTGCACTTGAGCGCTGTGCTGTATAATAGTCCAAGTCAATAACCCTTGTCTCTGCTTCCTAAGACAATGTGTTGTCCCAGTAAAACTACTCTTGGAAAGAGCCACACTCTACCTCTCAACTACCTAGCATTATAAGCATAATCTTTTCTTTAGTATTTAATAGACTCAACTATACTACAATAAGAATAAACTTAACTACAACTATATGTCACTCTCACCTTAAACCTTGAGAGTTAGTTTCTAGAAGATCCAAAATAGATCTTTGACAACTTTGAGTAGTGTTCAGTCTTCTTCTTTTAGTATGATGCTCTTCATGCTGAAGTCTTAGCTCTGAACAGCACAAACTCCATCAATAGAGCGCTTTATATAAGTAGCAGTGGTTAACATACTGCAAGTTGAGTTCCACCGTACAAACATGTTAGCCAGTCTTTTGCAAAGCTGCTTTCTGTTTATGCTGCAGTGTTTAGCCAGACACTACGAAATTGTGATCATTCCGCCGCAGTTCAACAATCTCAACGTATGAACTTTCAGATTGAAAGCAAGAGGTAACAAGACATTAGCATCTAAATTAATTGCTGGCTGTCGCATAATTGATTATTTTGTGAAGTTGTGGTGAGGTCGAATTGACCTGATGGGGTGACCAAATCGTTTTGGCGAAATGCCGTCTATCGCCCTTCTATCCACTAAGGTGTCATCACTTTCAGCCTCGTCATGCACCTAAACACGGCCACAGCCTTGTCTCTTAGTCGCGACGAACAACACGACAGACAGCCTTCAGGCCGTTACGCGCGTCACTTCTTTGCTTACTTTGCTTACTTTATGATCTCTAATCAGTCGTAAATTTGGAGGAGCCAATAGGGAGAGAAAGTCAGCATGCCAAACATAAATCGTGAGACGCCGGGACTGGTGCAGAAGCAGAACGCTGCGAGGGAGGTTGTTGATGTGTTGCTTGAGATTAGTACTTTGCTGGTAAGTCGCCTCTCTCTTTTGCCTTCTGTCCTCTGGCTTTTCCATCAATGTAGCTCTGCACTGGTTGTAGAGGAGGATTAAAGGTTTACATGGATGAAGCTAACACCTGCGCAGAACACAGGCCTCGACCGCAATCAACTCTCAATGTGTATCAGTATGGTTGAGAATGGGGTTAATCCTGAAGCTTTGGCTGTACGTACTCTCGACGCGCCTTTACTCTACGCCACACTCTCTAGGCTTGGAGAGAGACGTTAGTGGGATGGATACTGACGCACAGCAGACGATGATCAGGGAGCTGCGCAAGGAGCAAGAAGATGGGAGGAAGGAGCTGGATGCTGAGAAGGCGGCGCAGGGAAGAAAATAAGGCCAAGTGGGAAGGAGAGATAAAGGGTGCAAGGAGTTACGGTGGGTTGAGATATGATACCCGGCGTTAAGGTTAATTTGAGATACTTCACCACAAACAGTGCTTGGTTTTCGGAAAAGAGATCAGAAACAAGCAGCGTTCCTAGCATGAACATGAACTCGTGATCAGCAAGATGCTAGCACTTTGCGCATGCTGAATTGATGGAGGGTGTGTGACATTTATTGACCTTATGCCATCTACTCAACCAGAAATCCTCTCCATTCCCTCCCATTCCTGGCAATGCCGCTCTCCTTCTCTGGACCGGCTATCACTCTCTCAAGCCCTTCTGGACCCAGGCCATTCTCCCACTGTACAACCAATCTGTCCACAAGTCCCAATTTGTCGATTATCTTCCCGCTTAAGCTCAGGCCGCCCACCCTAGCGAAGCTCTCAACATACACTGTGTGAAGCTTGCCCCCGAATTTCCTCGTGAAATCGAAGAATCTCAACACGAACGCTGCTATGACCACAATCAAACCGGTAGCCGGTCCATTCGTCAAGATAAGGTCTGGCGGTCCGACTAATGGTCGTGAGACTCCGTCGGTACTTGGTCGTTGAAAGGACAGCAACTGCTTAGCAGCCACTGTGATGCACTTCAAGCACGAGAATGGCGTAGTATAAATCGGCTGGTGAATAGCTCTGGCTCTCGGCACGCTGACTATCCTGTAGGGTGCCACATGGTTGTCGTCCTCCTTTCCCTCCCCAACTCCTTGTTGTTTAACTCTCAATGATGTTTCAAAGTCCCTAGCCTTTGTGGCGGAGAATTTGTCGCCCGACGATATCAGATAGGTGCGGTAGGTGTATTTTGACACACCGAGATTACGGATCATCGATAACATCTCCCCGGTATGGCCACCAGAACCGAGAACAATAAGAAGGTGTGTTAAAACATTGTTGGTGGACTTTCGTGGAGCGCGGGGTTTGCGGTTTCGTGGGAGGATTGCTTGGGCGCGGAGCTAAGGTTGTCAGTGGTGTTCGGTCGGCGAAGGGGATGGGCGACGCACGATTGTGAAGGTAACTAGTATCATGAAGAGTGCGAGGGCCGCCTGACCCAAGATGGCGTTGTCGACCATGATGGGCTACCAACTGGTCGTCTTGACGTTGTGGTGAGATGAGGTTGAGGTCTCGAAGTTGAGATCTGGCCGTGATGCAAAGCTTACGAACTTCCAGGGTTGCGTATCGTTCAAGGCACAAGAGACATCATAGTTTTCAGTAAACTCGCGCCCATCGTTGTTATGAAAAACAAAAATTCGGCCAAATGCTATCAAAGAAGTTTAAAGACTTTAACAAACAACCCTAGTAGATATAAACAGCCTCGGCGCGATCGTGCATAATCTCAGCCTATCGTGGTAAGGTTGACAGCACTAGCGGGCCCGTTCGACAGCCAACCCTGGCGTTAGATGTCATTGTCGCCCCCCCCCCCCCCAAGGGTCCCGACCCTGGTTCGAGATCCCTCTTAACACAAGCAGTCGCATCCACGTCTACTTGTGCTCCTTTTACAAACAACACCGCGACTTCTTTTATTTTAAGCGATTTTAATGCACGGAAAGCGAGCTTGATGGCTTCTCTTGTTTCGGATTTTATTATCAACCCGGTCTTGCGACAGGCTAGAAGATTCTCGAGAGCGGGTAGTGGGGGGAGTGCGAGTGCGACAACAGCGGCGACAGAGGTGGTAGATCCGGTCGTGAGTAGTCACACGACGGTAGAAGTTAAGCAAGAAGCGCAAGAGCAAGAAGAGAAGAATGAGATAGAACTCGAGGAACCAAATCGTCACATCCACCCGGTTGCGCCAACCACAACGACTGCGGCGGAAGTAAACACAGACATAGTAATGGAGGGCCAAAGCAATGGCAGCGCCCCAGGCCTCACAGACAGACCAGTGGTCTCGTCGCCTCCACCACTCGAGGACGAACAGACTGTGTTAGCCGACTTAAGCACACAGGAATCCATTGAAGCCGAAAGCCGCCAGTCAACGGGCGGGAGCTTCTTCATCCCCCGCTCAAACACAACACACTCCGACATCGACTTGTCCAACAACCCAAACCCGTCCTTTGGCGTGCCAGAGCGTTTCCAGAATGAGTCGCCCGTTTTACGGCGCTCCACAACTGATTCTCCAGGCCCTGGTGGCCCTGAACGACAGACGTCTAGCACGCTTCCTGAAGACGATGGGATGCGCGCTCTCAGGCGCAAGATCGTACAAATACAAACGTCCACAGCTTCACCAGGGGAGAAGGCTAGGCAGATGCACGAGTTGCTCACGGAGGGATACACAAAGAGCCAGATTAGGGAACAAGTTAAAGCCGCACCGCCTGCTGAGGCCGAGTTACCTTGCAACCTCACCACGCAAATAAGGCCTGCGACGCCGACCAGCGGCTCATACAACTTTTGGAGCTCAAGTCCGCCCGGAAAACGAGCTACTGAGTTTCACCTTACACAATCTGATCTAGCGAGATCATATGCGCCGCTGCCGGAAGACAAGAAGGACGACAATATACTTCTAGAAGACAGGCCGCTGGGCTGCGAACACTACAAACGCAACGTCAAGCTCCAATGCTTCACCTGCCAAAAATGGTATCCCTGCCGCCTCTGCCATGACACAGTCGAAAATCATCAACTTCCCAGACGAGAGACGAAGAACATGCTCTGCATGCTCTGTGGCACGGCACAAAGGGCTGGCTCAGTATGCGCAAACGAACGGTGCGGTGCTCGTGCTGCTAACTATTACTGCGCCATCTGCCACCTCTGGGAAGACGACCCAAACCGGTCTATCTACCACTGCGTCGACTGCGGAATCTGTCGCGTGGGCAGAGGCCTCGGGAAGGATTTCTTCCACTGCAAGACTTGTGGGCTGTGTATGAATATTTCACTGCAGGGGAGCCATAGGTGTATTGAGAAGAGTACGCAGGCCTGCTGTCCGATTTGCGCGGAGTGGATGTTTGAGAGTACCGAAGCGGTTGTGTTTATGAGGTGTGGGCATACGATACATAGACATTGTTACCATGAACACATGCAGCGGAGCTATAAGTGCCCGATTTGTCAGCAGACGGTTGTTAATATGGAGAGCCAGTTTAGGGGGCTGGATAGAGCTATAGAAGCCCAACCTATGCCTGAAGGCTTCCGCGACATGAGGGTGCTGGTGTCTTGTACAGACTGCCGCGCAAAATCCATAACCCCTTATCATTGGCTAGGCCTCAAATGTGGGGTGTGCCATGGGTATAATACCCGGCAGATTGCGATTATTAACCAGGAAAACCAGTTGGAGGAGACGACCGAAGCGCCGCAGATTGCAGACCAGGAAGACGGGCCAGCGGGTATGGAGATACCTGGAGCTAGGCCAGGTGTAAGGCGGCACAGCAACCACGCCGGACAGTTCCTACACCCAAACGCCGCAAACAGCGGCCAACAGTTTGACCCCTATGTTGACTCACGGCTTGGCAGGTCGGCGTCGCCTACAAGGGGAGACTATTTCAGGGACCAAAGCACGACGGCTGTAGCGGACAACGATGATGGGGTATGGGACGACTCGGAACTTGATTGGTTGGGAAGGTCGAGGAGGGAGTTGGGACAGGAGGAAGAGGAGGAGAGTTCGAGTGATGAGAATATGGAGGATGCGGACGACGAGGAGGAGGATGAGGAGGAGGATGAGATGGATGCTATACAGTTATTTGGACATCGATAGATGCCATCGACTACATGAATGGATGGGAAAATTAGCAGGTGTTTACGGGCATTAGCATATGAAGGAGCATGGCGTTGAGGAGGATGGATACATAGAGGGCGACTGGCTTGCGTTTATATGGTTGTTTGCATGCAGCGAGCATAGGGTTACATAACGTCTGCATTATCGAAGAATATATACCTCTACTCTATCGCTGGTAAGCGAACTCTGACATATTCTGTCTGCTTGCTGAGGTGTCATCATCGTCTCCCTCGACTTCTTCGTCGTTGTCGTTCCTATCGCTGTCGTCCTTGCTGTCGATGATCATGTTTGGCAGATTGCTAACTTGATTTTCAATTTTATTTACTGCCGTCACGCTTGCCGTTGCTTTTGGTAGGTATATTGTCAGTCAGTTTATTCCTGTTATCCTTGTTGTTGCTTTTGCTAGGCAGATTTGCTGCCGCTTTGCGGTTGCCGTCCTTAGCGTTGATCTTGCTAGGCAGCTTGTCAACCGGCTTATTGTTGTCATCATTGTCGTCGATCCTCTTGCTAGGTAGATTGTCAAGCGATTTCTGGCTCGTACTCTCCTTCTTCGCAACTGTTGGGACTGTCTTCAGCACTCCCAGAATTCAGCTTACTAGCTTTTTTGGCTTTGGGAGAGACAACGGCCAGTGCCAGCTTCTTGTCCTTGGTTTCAGCCGCATCCTGAGTGGCTGTGCATTGGGCCTCCAGTGCGGCTTGGTTCTTTGGCTAGTTTTGTTAGCATTTGAAAGCGAAAGAGTGCAGAAAGCTTGCATACCTGGCTGTCTTGCTGGTACAGCATAGGCCGCTTCAGTTAGGTAGAAGGCAGAGGCTCAGATATAGGTCTCCGGATTTAATGCAAACCTTGTAGAAATTCTGTAATCTGAGGGTTAGTGGGTTAAGTTATCCTCCTATTGAAACAGGTAACCATACCTTTGGGCCTGTAGCTGAAGTTGTATGTAGCTATAGGGTCATCATCTAAGTAGAGGACTCTCAAACGAAGGATTTTGCGTGTGTAGGTACTATATCGCTGTCGAAAGGATTCCTCTCAATATCCAACGAAGACTCGGTTATGGATTGTGTGAGACAGACTGTGGCTTTGATATCTCCATGGGAGTCGCCACACCTTTCTAGGGATTTATCTACCTCTTTTCGACAGAATCTGACATATCCTCGTGCATCGAAAACGTACTCAAGGATTCCATACGACCCATCAGGGCTGCGCTTCCACGTCAAATTGAGGTGAGCAAATGTCAGATCTTCAAACCCTTCGTATACTATCATGCCACTACTATAACCTTCATTCATGTAAATTGTGACGGTTACACTGTCTCCCTCAAATTTGAGTTGGGGCGACATTTTATGGAAAACCGCGAACGGAAGACCTTCTGTAGCTTCAATAAACTCCCATGCGTTCTAATCGTTCTGGCTTTCCGTCGGCGATAACCCTCATTTCAATTTTGAGCTCTGAATTTGTGATAGCCATACTGGGCTGATCAGTTGTCAACCTCAACCCCAATCAGGATAAGGTTGGTTGAAAAGGCGGTAACAGCATCGAGCTGTTGGTCACAGTGATGCTTTATAGTAACTGATTAGCAATCCATACCTCTTAGTAAGAGACGCAACTTAACGAAGTCGGAAGTTGCTATACGCAGCAAAAACCGGTTGGTCGCATCTGGACGCCGCATTCTCGAACTTTGGGGAGGCAAGTGTCTTAAATCAAGCCACTGGTTGCCAGCATGTCTCATTGTGTCTCTGAAATTCAAATCGATGACAACCGTGGAACAATCCCTCAAAGAAGAACTGTTTCAGCAGGCATTAGCATCGTTGCCGGAGCTGCTGGGCTGCATCGATTAGTAGAATATAGTGAGCCGTGCTTTGCTTGATTTACTACAAAAAACATCTTCAAGTCAAGCCATGAAAATCTAATGGTATCCCTGTCATCGAGAACGCCGGGGGTCTTAGCAACGTCAAGTTGAGACGTTGAAGTCATTGTTTAAAGTCCCTATAACTCACTTGTCTAGAACTCACAAGCACGATGCTTGCTTCCAGTAGCAGGCTGAACTGGAACAGCTAGTGCTGGAACAATTATCTGGCCAAGCTCAAGGAGAGCAGCCTAGAGTCCATGGTAGACAACCTCAACAGCGTAGTTGTGGCCAACTGAATAGTGTAGCCCAATGGGGTGCCACAGGTTCCTGGCAATGGGAAGAGGCCGAGATGAAGTCTGCCGGCGACGTTCTCAAGCGCCTGTTGCTCAATGCCGACCAACAGGTTGTGGGTATCTGCTCCGATAATTTGCTGGCTAAGTATAACCAATTGGAAAACGTTTCGGACACCAGTCGCAAACAACTGTGCCTCATCAATCTCAACATTGCTTGCGTTATGGAGCCCTTCAGTATCTCCGGGCCACTTAAGACGAGCTCGATCCTGTTCAATCTGGCGATGCGGACAACCACACCGTTTAAAGCTCTCTCGAGAGCGTCAAAAGCTGGCCCAGGTGGGAGGCCCTGGGCATCTCTGTCGAAATTAGTCGCCAAGGTGAGCATCACCTTCAAAGCGAACTCTGTAGACGAACAACGCCAAGAGCTGTCCGAGGAGAGTATCGGTAACGGTAACTGGTTGCGCGGCTGTTGGGATGGATTCCTGGTTGTTGTTGTTTATGCGTCTTCTGAAAGATAGCATCGCTCTGGAAGCAGTGAAGGGCAATTATAATAATGGAAGCGGTTAGTGACGGTGGATGGTTGCGGAGCCATTACAATGAAGCCATGGTTGTGGTCGGTGGCGGCGTGGGCGATCGGACGGTCCTATCGGTATGAGGTCTCAGCCGTTTGATTTATGACATTTTATAGGTCCACTTTCTAACGACTTGGCGCCATTTAGGGCATTTTTCTTCTTCAAATGGGTGATGTCTGGGTGCGGATAGACAAATTGTTGGATTTACTTCCAAGTATAAGCCTAAAATAATGAGATGAAACTCGACTTCTGTTGGCTTGTGCCAAATCGTACGTGCTTTCAAATTAGTAGTATTTTAGCTGCACAAAAGGTATAAAAGGTCTATTCGGTCGGTTGAGTGCAGTCCTTGAATAACCTTTTGTTAGTTGAATATGAGACCGTTTGGCTGATTGCTTCAATCGGTTCAAAAGGTCAAAAGGCCGGCCTTCCGATCAATCACGCTGGTCGGTAGCTATTAAAGTCTAGTAGGGCGCTTGGAGCGAACGGTCTTTGCTCAAAATGGAGTTATACTTGACAACAGCCATTTAACAGCGCCTCAAAGAAAAATTCGTTCACCAAGCATCGTATCATTATTGCAGCTACTAAGCTGTATGGGCTACTAGAATACATGAGCAGTGCTCCGATTGGTCCGCTAACAATAACACTCTCAACTTCAAGGCAAGATATGAAATTGCCCTGGTATACGTGCCATCGAGTCGGTTGAGGTTCCAAGCAACGCGAAGATGAGACCTGGAAATCATTGTTGAAATCTTATGGTCTCAGCCGCATAGAACTCCAGTTCGATCGACCTCTCTCGCCTTCCTGAAACAGCAGGTAGGATACATTGCCGCCTAATCCTCTTACCGACTATAAAACCCCCGACTCAACCGGCTCTATCTTCAACCATGTTCTCCTTCCTATCCTCTATTAAATCCATATTCACCATGCCCTCCACGAAGCCATCCACCTCCAGAGACGTCTCCAACCTCTCCACCAAGCTCGGACGAACAACACTCGACAAGATTACTGGCCAGCGTGAGAAACGGACAGACCAAAAGGTTACGAAGGCTGCACCACCTCCACCTACTGCGGCAGCCAAGTCTCCTGTCAATAAGGTGTCAGTTTTTGATGCTGAGTTTGTTGATGATCATGTATATCTTAAGGCTAAGCAGGATGACAATCGGGCTCCGCTACCGACTGTTGAAGTTAGGTTTGATAATGATAAAAACGCTCAGGAGGTTATTGCGGTAATAAAACCTGTGGCGGCAGCTGAGAAGGCTTCAACTGCAAAACCATCGGCGGTGAAGTGGAAGAAAATTGATAATAAAGCTTCAGCTGTCCCAAATAAGCCGAAAAAGGCAATTGACGACACCACGGCGACGCCATCTGCGCCACCAGCGAAGAAGTCCAAGTTCTCACCACCAAAGTCCAAGAAGCGAAGGAACGACGACGGCGATTTCGTGGTCGAAGACGAGGACTCAGACAGCGCTGGCGAAGATTTCGAAGCCATTCCAACACCAAAGACCACGAGAGCCAAGACAGCAGCCGCAGGAACTTGTCGTGGTAAGAAGGTGGGTGATGGGAAGGCGTGCAACAGGAAGGTGAGCGGCGGTGCTACGCGTTGCTTTGCTCATAAGAGGCAGGAGAATGGGTATTTGGTGAACTAGATGGATGTCCTACCGTCCCAGTGAGGCCGGTGTTTTTCGAGACTTGTGTTTGATGTCGTCTAAGATGGCGTAGAATGTTGGCGTAGGTTGGGGTAAGACTTGCCTGAGAGACGTTGCCTTATGTGAAGAAAACCTAGAGTGAAAGAGCGACTCGGTCACCTAGATTAGAGAATATATAAACATCAGCTGTGTCTTATATTTTCTCTCTCATTATTCAAACCAATCGGCAGTGCTTTACGACAATATCAGATACTAGTATACAAGAAGCTGCAAGCCCACAAGGCCTTGTTTCCTTTACCCAACAGACATCGACGCCCTCAAAAAACTTACGCTGATCTCATGCACACCACCATCAAGCTTCCTTGCTGTCTTTAGCACACGAAAAGGTTGGTCAGCTGACTTGCCTCGTACGAGCTGCAAGCAAGCTGAGTACGGTTTTGACCTCAGCTAGCAAGGTCGTACCCCAGCAGAATTCAGACCACAATACACCACAATACAACAACACATCGACCAAGATTTAGCATCAAATGATTTGTGAATAACCCAGTAGCATACAATAACCTACTACATGTCCAACCACCAGCGCCCGCAGATAACCATCCTAAGCGCATGCAAAAGCAAAGAAACATAAAACATGCATAGCGTGAGCCATCAACCATATACTTCGTCTTCATCTCATCTGACCGCACCATAACATCACTTACACCTTATCAAACGCAAATTCCTAACCAGAGCACATCAAGCAGCTCTCTGGGTTCTCAATCGAGCACGCAAGAACAGCTTCGGCATAAATATCACCTTCCCTGGACTCACTTTCATCCTTCTTATCCTCAGTCTGCTCTTTCTCAGCACCTGGGATCTTGACCTCCTCCTCGCCAGTCAACGCAACAGGCTTAGCCTCAACCAACTTCGGGCTGTTACCCTCAGTAGCATCAGCCTTGAACTCACGGCTCTCAGTTGGAGCCGCGACCTTAGAGACTGGTGGCGGAGTCTGCGATGGCGTTGGAACACCGTTTGGTGCAGACGCCAAAGCAGACTGGCGAGCCTGAGCGTTGACATTGGCGTTGGAGTTAGTGTTCATGTATGGACGTGGAGCAGATGGGCGGGACGGAGCAATGTACTGCTTTGGGATTGGCTTGCGGACGTTGCCGCGCTCACGAGCGACGTTGGTGTCAGCAACGAGAAGAGCCTCCTGGTCGACGGTGAACTGGATTGGTGCGGAGGCGGCCATGGTACGAAGGTAGTACATGCCGGTCTTGAGACCAAGCTTCCATCCAGCGAAGTGCATGGAGGTGATCTTGCCCATGGTTGGATCCTTCATGTGGATGTTGAGAGACTGGGATTGATCGATGAAAGCACCGCGGTCAGCGGCCATCTGGACGATGGTGCGCTGGGAGATCTCCCAAACGGTCTTGTAGAGCGCCTTGATATCGGCTGGGATGTTTGGAATGTTCTGGACGGAACCACCCTCGGCGATGATGCGGTTCTTCATGTTATCGGACCACAGACCCATGTCGACGAGGTCCTTGAGCAACCATGGATTGACGACCTGGAATTCACCAGCCAAGACACGGCGGGAGTAGATGTTGGAAGTGTATGGCTCGAAGCACTCGTTGAAGCCGAGAATCTGAGAGGTGGAGGCAGTTGGCATTGGCGCGACGAGAAGAGAGTTGCGGACACCGTGCTGGGCAATCTCAGCCTTCAAAGTATCCCAGTCCCAAAGATCGGTTGGAGTGACACCCCACATGTCGTACTGGAGCTCACCCTTGGAAACTGGAGAACCCTCGTAAGTAGAGTATGGACCATCAACCTTGGCCAACTCCATCGAAGCGGTCAACGCAGCGTGGTAGATGGTCTCAAAGATCTGAATGTTGAGGTGCTTGGCCTCTGGAGAGTCGAATGGCAGACGAAGGGCCAAGAAGGCATCAGCCAGGCCTTGGACACCGACCGCGATAGGTCTGTGGCGGAAGTTGGAGCGTCTGGCCTCCTCGACTGGGTAGTAGTTGACCTCAATGATTTTATTCAAGTTCTTAACGACGACCTGAGTGACGTCGTGGAGCTTGTGGAAGTCGTAGGTACCGGTGTTCATGTCAACAAAAGTTGGCAGAGCAAGGGAGGCCAAGTTGCAGACGGCGACCTCATCTGGAGAAGAGTACTCAACAATCTCAGTGCAAAGGTTAGAACTGCGGATGGTACCCAAGTTCTTTTGGTTGGACTTGCGATTGCAAGCATCCTTGTAGAGCATGAATGGGTTACCAGTCTCAGTCTGTGACTCGAGAATAGAGTACCAGAGCTTCTGGGCCTTGATAGTCTTGCGACCCTTCCCAGCCTTCTCGTAGCTCTCGTACAGAGCCTCATACTCCTCGCCATAGACATCGGCCAATCCGGGACACTCATTCGGACACATCAAAGTCCAGTCGGCGTTCTTCTCGACACGCTTCATGAACAAATCTGGAATCCAGAGGGCGTAGAATAAATCGCGAGCGCGAATCTCCTCTTTTCCGTGGTTCTTTCTCAAGTCGAGGAACTCGAAGATATCAGCGTGCCATGGCTCAATGTAGATGGCAAATGCACCTGGACGCTTGTTTCCTCCCTGGTCCACGTATCTCGCAGTGTTGTTGAAGACACGAAGCATAGGAACGATACCATTGGAGTTTCCGTTGGTACCGGCAATGTATGCACCAGTGGCACGAATGCGGTGAATGTTGAGTCCAATACCGCCAGCAGTCTTGGAAATCATGGCGCAGGTCTTTAGAGTGTCGTAGATACCCTCGATGGAGTCCTCTTTCATGTCAACCAAGAAGCAGGAAGAGAGCTGTGCCTGTGGAGTACCGGCGTTGAAGAGTGTAGGGGAGGCGTGAGTAAAGTATTTGCTGGACATGAGATTGTATGTCTCAATGGCCTTCTCGATATCATCACCGTGGATACCAACCGCAACACGCATAATCATGTGCTGAGGTCTCTCGGCGACCTTGCCATCAAGACGAAGGAGGTATGAGCGCTCCAAAGTCTTGAAGCCGAAGTATTGGTAGTTGAAGTCGCGATCATAGACAATCGCGGAGTTGAGCTCGTCAGCATGCTTCATGACAGTCTCGTATGTCTTTGGTGCAATCATAGGCGACGGCTTGTTGTTTTTTGGGTTGACCCAGTGGTATAAGTCGGAAATGACCGAGGAGAACTGCTTCTTGGTCTGCTTGTGAAGGTTGGAGACTGCAATACGCGCGGCCAGAATGGCATAATCTGGATGGGTGACAGTCATGTATGCTGCAGTCTCAGCGGCCAAGTTGTCCAACTCGATCGTGGTAACACCTTGGTAGACACCAGAGATGACCTTTTGGGTGATGGCAGCGGCATCGACATGCTCGGCATCGAGACCGTAACACAGCCTCGAAACGCGAGCTGTGATCTTGTCGAACTGCACACGCTCCTTTCTTCCGTCTGAGACTTATTAGAACGTAGCTCGAGACCTCTGGATTGAGGAGTACATACCACGCTTCCACACGAACATAGTGGCGGATTATCGACGGATTATATTCTGCGCTTTATGGATGCACGCTCGAAAAGGTAATTCTCCAACAATTGATTCTCTCCTTTCTCTCCTCGGGGTATAATTGCACGATATGGGGAATCTCTACAGTTTGGAGCGTTGTGTGAAGGAGAAGGGAAGATACGTGTTGTCGAGGGGATGAAGAAGCAGAGTGGAATGGAAGCGAAGGGTCAAGTACTTTACGCGTATCGGCGATAAATCGAGACGCGACTCACGCTGACAAAACTCGCTGGGTAGCGCGTCAAAACACGCGGGGATTTGCGCTAATCAGTAATCAGCCAAGATTCGTGCACGTGACTGTCAGCTCTGAAGTCCGAATCGACGACAAAAGAACAATAACACCAAGCCTCCTTTATGATCGCTTTTCCTTCATGGGAAGACAACAAAGATGAGCTATCGTTTTCAATGGCGTAGCCTGAAGTAATTGTCTTGTATCCTGATTTGAGAGTGCCTCCGTGGTCCAGTATGGCAAAGTTCACGGAACATCATCCACAAGTATGAAGAACAGACTTCAACGCCAAACAGGTTGAGTTACAAGCACGGGCTCAGAGCATCCGTTTCAGTCCTATTGTTCTGCAACCCTCTTTCTTGTCGTCGCCGCAGTTCTCCTTCTTGTTACGCGTCAAGTCCAGTCAACCTTGCCCAAATATCGTTATTGTCCACGGCTTTCAAGGCGTTTCCATCTTTAAGAAAACAGTCGTACTCTTACTAGTCCTTCAATACTTCGAATCCCAGAATAATTGGCACCACCTCTTTGCGAGTCTTCCTAGCTTGACTGAACCAGTACACGTCGGTTTAACCGAAAGCTCGACGGCCCATGCTTAGCTCCACGCTTGCAACACCACCAATTCTCGCGCCACGGTCAACTAGTTGACGATGTACTTGAGCTACCTTCCAACCGCTTAACCGCTGCCTAGCACATTCCGAAATTCATCACCATGAACACCATCACCGATCCCGACCGTAGACAGCTCTTAAGCTTGTTCCTTTACAAGGCCCGCTTCGAGCGCAGGCTCTCTGTGCCCTGACAACCGGTTTCAAGGGAGATGTCTAGGGACTCTCACTTGGACCAGCTTTTAATTCTTTGGAGAGAGCTCTCCACGCCATGGTTGCTCGCATCGCCAGGTTGGACGAGATCGAGCATGCCATGACTGGTCCACAGATATTGGAAGGCTATACCGCAAGCAGCATTGAGGATCATGAGACCCAGTCGTTTGCAGCTGGTGTCCGCAATGCTGTAGGCCTGCAGACCCTCAGTCAACAGACTATGGAAGCCAATTCCCTAACTCCGTTGGTCGACATGAGCAGCAAGCGCTCCAGGGTGCAATTGGTAGACTCCACCAGGTATTTTTCACATTGCCCGGAACTCACGGCGCTCCACTGCGCTACACCTTGCAGACAGCCACCAACGTTACCACTACATCGCGTATGATGCCCTCCAAGGTGTACCCATTACAATGAGAGCTCGGGCTGTGCCACCTCCAGCTTCTGCTGATACTGCTGATTGGGATGAGGCCACCAACGATGTCATAAATGTCATAGATACCGATAACGAGATGTAGAATGATGGTTTCCCATTCTTTCCAAAGGATGATGAGCAGGCTGCTCCAGCACCACCATCTCCAATCCAGCGCCTTGGCAGCAAACGCTGTGCTTCTTCCGACGATGAGAAGGAGACCCCAGGAGCCAAGAAGCGCAAAAGTTCGAGCTTGTAAACGCCTTCGCAACAACACCTCGACTTCACCATGGCCTCCCTGTCTGCTGTCTCTTCACGACCGGACGTAGGTATAGGCACAGAAGATTGTATTACAAGGAGTGACATTGGGGCACTGGTTCAGTTACGGTGTCTTCATCTGATGTTGAAACATTTATGTACTTTGAGCACGACAGCAGGATAGGAGGGACCGGGAAGGTTATAAGATTATCAGTTTCCAAGTAGCGAACGGAGACTGACAACATAACTTCTGTTCATATGTGTGCGAATCGTGAGTCTGGATACATGTGTACAGGTCCTTATCTTTGTGGTGGCTAATTCTCGAAGTCTCTCTTTGATGATATCACCTTTTGAAAAGCTCTCTTTGACGACTGACTACGATTGTAGTATTTGTGAGATAACAAAGACGTCGATGGCGGCCTTGTATCGATTGTTGACTCAATGATGAACGCCACATTGTTCTCCAACCACAACAAAGAAGTCGAAGTCCTTGGCAGCTAACCTGTTGCGCTCTGGAAGCCCTTGTCGACGTCAACTTTACATCTTTGTACCGCAAACCGTTCTGACGTTTTTCTACAGCATCGTTATTCTCGCGGCCTCTTTTATTGCCCTCCTTTACTAGTTTGAAATTCCCACCCCGTCGTCCCCTCCAGGCTGGTAGCCATTGTCCTCATCTTGGTTGTCAGCAGCCGGCCTTGCACCGCCACTGCCACTGCCACTGCCACCACCACTTCCTTTCCTTGCCCGTCTGCAGCTCCGCCATCAGTGTCACTTCCAACTTCAGGCTCATATTCCACAGTAGGTGCTATCTTTTAAGCACCAGCGAGGCGTCGATGTCCTGCCGAGTCGTTCCTTGACATTGTGGTTTCTTGCCTCTATATCTTCTTTCTGACGGAGTGCTGGAGCGCTGCTGTTTCGGCACCACACTTCTTCCCAATGCTGGCTGTTACAGCCTCCCCTCCGAGACCTGTCGACAGCTATTGAGCTTTTGGCTGTTTCGTTGCCAAATGTTGTGTTCTTAGGCGCCGTAGCGGCCGGTGGGGACGAGGAACCAGGCGCAAATGCTGCTGCTGGAGGTGGAGCTGCAGAGAGCGAAGCTGGAGCTCGATCTGGAGGTGTTGGTTGAGTGACAGGTGGCACTGACTGATTCATTTGAGCTTGCGCAATTTCAAGAGCCTGTAACCTCTTCTCCAAGCTGTTGACCTTTTTCTTCATCGTCTTAGATGTTACCTCAGCTTTCCCATCAGATAGCCCAGATGTTTCGGACTCCGCTCGAGGCCCAGCCGGAGCAGGAGAAGCAGGTTCTTCTACGGCATTCTGAGTTCTTCTTCGTTGTCTTCCGGAGAAGGGTCGGCTAAAGATGCCTCAGCAGTCATAGCTGCAGCGACTTTGGCATCAGCGTCAGGCATTCCGGCTAGTCCCAAATTCATGGTATCCGGAAAATCTTAAAGACGGCCACCAGCCTAGCGCCGAGCTCTCTGCCTCTCACAGGATCTATTATGACAGCGTTTGCGAGATGGGTGTTAAGACTAATAAATTTGCGCTAGTGCCATACCACTTACCAGCAAGAGGTGGAGGAGCCATCTTGAGTAACGAATAGCAGAGTCGAACTTGCTAAGTCGTGAAGATTACATTCACTTTCAAGTAGCGAATCATGCATCATTTGTCTCTCTCGCTCTTGCGTTTGGAAGGCAATAGTTCAGGATTCTCGTTCCATGGTCTGCTGCCAGAGAGACCGATGAGACGTGACACATCATGAGCTTCAACGAACGCAAACGGCAAACGGCATGACTCCTCCTTTCGGAGAGCGTCTGGAGCTCGGATATCGACGAGCACTCTGAAGTGCCTGAAATTGAAAGAAGGGCTAGGCTTAGAGAACATAGGTGGTGCTTTCAGGATGTTCTGCTCCCTGGTAGCTGTCTCTGGAAGCTGTGTCGGTGGATAGTGGGATCAGGGCCGCGATGCTAATCAGGTTTTGCTTTTATTGTTGACTGGTGTCTCGATTTGCAAATTGATTTCGCGGTTGGTCAGGGCTGGTGCGCAGAGGATGCTCTGGTAGGCGAGGAGCTGGTGCTGGAACGACTTCCCTCCGCCTGACGGGGTTGATGGACGTTACAGATGGCTATAAAGCCGATATATACCCACGTGGGAGTTTCAATCGTTGAGCTGATAGCAGTGCGAGATAGCAGCACAATGACTGTAACAAAGTCTCGTCCCAAGATCGAAGTCACAGTATTTGTTGAAGATGAAGCCGCAATCGAGTACAGCAACGACTTCGAACCCTCCGAAAGAAGCACCGATGATGTAGTCGTGAAGTGTATCAAGGCAGTTACAGATGCACGTTTCGACGTCGAGCTGAAAGTGTGTAAAGATCAGTTCTATGCAAGTATTCAAAAAAAAAACCGGCAAGGCACATTATTAGCGGACACAGTGGGGAATATTGAGGTCAAAGTCTTTCGATCAGGGCCTATGGATAACGAAAGCTCACATGAGGATAGATGTTCTTACTCTTCTGTCGCGGATCTGGCAGAAAAAACATTCAAAATTGACGTAATATCCCATAGTACGACGTAGGCGCTCCTAGCCACCCGTCGTGCTTCAATACTGAGGATTCCGTAGATGTAAAGGCCCTGTGCCACAAAGGTATCTGACGAGCTGGGATTGCCCATATGTCGACGGCGAAGACTTTCCTATTGCCACGTTCACAATCCGCTATCCATCAGCAGGTTAGTATCGTGGCCACTCTTTCTCAAGTTCACTGACCAACAATTGCATAGATGCTATCCAACAGCTCCACATCCTCCCGAGGGACGATATCGATGATCTCTTGGTGGAGGAGCTCCGAAGAAGACAGAGATAACCCTTTCCATAGTAGTTTCTATGTCTTGGTTTCATGGCACGCCAAATTCAGCACGACATACGCTTCGAGACAGAACCCAATCCCACATCTGACTCGTGTCTTCTCTTATAGTCTTTAGATTCGAGATAGAGGAAGTGAGAATGTAGACGATGCAGAGCTTGACATAAGGACGGAGCTCGATGAAGCTCACTTGATTAGGAAAAGAACACTGCTAGGGGTATGCAAACAATATAAAAACACAATCTCGGTGCACAGGAAATCAACGAAAAAAAAAAGGCAAATGGGCTACCATAGGAAGCTAGAGATTAGAATAGACACCTCTCATACAAAATACAGAAGAAGCAATATGTTTAGTATTCAGCCTTGTATCCTCTCCATCCAATACTAAGTGATTGATCGTTTGATACGGTACGTACGTTTCGCGGTTTCGCCCATGCGCGCCAGCTTGAAAGATTCAGAAGAGACTAGAGTAGACAGGAACAAATAAAGTGCTAAGTGCAGCGCAGCATTCTGAGCTTGTATAGAGAAGACACGCCTCCTTCGTCTCCGGCCCTGCCAATACCTCTCCGACGAGACAGCCTCAGGTCAAGAGACAGGATTCCTCACCCGGAGACAACCAGGCGTCTACCCGAAAACAGGCCTCAGTAGCGCCATCTTTTCAAAGGTATCGATATGTTTACAGAATGAGGCACTTGTGCTTCTTGCCACCGCTCTTCTTGGACAAGAGAGCAGCGCGGGTGGCGTGCTCAAACACTTCACGGACACCCTCGTTGGTCTTTGCTGAGCACTCGAGGTACTTGTAGGCACCGATCTTCTTGCGGATCTCCTCACCCTGTAATGTGTGTTAGTTCTGTATCCCGAAGTCCAGGTCTGTGCAGCCCTATCTCTCCGTTTTGGAGATGTGTGTGTGACTGTGGCGGTGTGCTACGTACTTGCTCTGGAGTAACTGGCTTCTGGGAGGTCTTGTGGAGCTCCTCGATGGTCTTCTGGTCGTAACGGAGATCCTTCTTACATCCGACAAGGATGATTGGAAGACCCTGGCAGAAATGGAGGACCTCAGAGATCCACTGTAGTTATGTGTTAGCTGGCTGAACCAAGCCGAGTCGTATGTGTCTCAGGGGTGGTGTACCTTCTCCTGAACGTTGTCAAGGGAATCTGGGGAGTCGACGGCGAAGCAAATCAGGATGACGTGGGAGTCTGGATAGGAGAGAGGGCGAAGACGGTCGTAATCTTCTTGACCGGCGGTATCCCACAAAGCCAACTCGACGTGCTTTCCATCAACCTCGACATCGGCGACGTAGTTCTCGAAGACGGTTGGGACGTAAACCTAGCGTAAGTAAGTTAGCTGGCCGCTTCGGTATACTTCTGGCGTCACTTGAAGCGTTGCTATCGCATGATCGTATTGTCGAAGTGAGGTGTTGGCGAAATTGCGATTTCGCAGCCTTGGTCGTCAGGGTTGGAGACAGGAGGCTTACCTCTGGGAAAGTGCCCTTGGAGAACACACTGGATTAAAGTTAGCAATGTCGCCATTTAAACTGTGCCAAAACTCAAACCCGGAGTCGTAGCTGAGCAGGAGGTGTACTTACATCAACAAACAAGTCTTACCACAGGCACCATCGCCAACAATGACGAGCTTGCGACGGATCTCCGCCATTTTGGATGTGGTTGAGTTGGGGGTTGGGGGTATCAAATATAACGGGAAACAAGACGAGACCGCACGGAAGTCTCTAGTGGGATGGGTATCGCGAAAGGAGCGAGTTTGAGATGGCGTGGCGGTTGAGTGGTGTTGAGGGTTTGTAGGTTGATAGAGCGAGGTTGCGAGATAGATTGTTGCCCTTTGCTGCTTAGCCGTGTTTGGCTTATTGGCAGGCGCAGGCGTAGAGGCGCAGGCACAGACCACGGAGACGTGAGAGGACCAGACAGGGCGCCAGGACCACACGGACTCACCGTGGAACGAGGCAGAGACCGCGACGCCACTTATGGCCGCGCCACAAGATAAACACGGCCTACTTTTATACACAAGCGAGGTATTTATATTCTGATGTTTATTTGCTAGCTTCGTTTCCTCTTCTATCCATTTACCACCTATTATGCAGCTATGCATGCTTGCTTTCCCGACTGCACGCTACACCTCACCAGAGATAACGTGACCGCGCCGCCGCTTTCTGCTCTCATCTTCCCGTTATGAGAATACGAAGGGGGCTCTCGGCGTCCGCCACAACGGAGTTTCCGCTCTTCGGTGATCCACCTCATCACATGAAGGCCCTAGTGCAAAGAAACACCATTTGTGCCTCAGCATCACGCCGGTCACCTAATCAGGGATAGACACATCATGCCGCTGCAGCTTCTTTCTTCGCTTAAAGACACAAGTCTCAGTCTAGTTGTTACCAGCCATATCTCACGACATACTCGCTGACCTGTTCTGTGAGACTCTGGCTGCCTCGATATCTTCATCTGCCGCCCCACGACCTTATCTGACGGGTTCCCCTTATAAAAGGAGGCAGCTCGCTCTTGAAGTCGCAGCGAAAGTCGCGAGTACGGCAGACGGTTCCCAATTAGAGGTCTCCATCTTAAAACAAGCTCTCTCATCTCCGCAGCCTGGCGCGGTCGAAACTATTATTAAGGCCACGTTACACTGGGAGATGCACTCATTTCCAAGACAGCGTTCGCCTTGTGTGATAGCTGCACATAGAGCTGCCGCTCAAGACAGTGTTCGCCTTGTGTGATAGCTGCACATAGAGCTGCCGCTTAAGACTGAGGTCTGCATTCCAGCATGCACTTCTGTTGATATCTCGAGTACCTACAATTTTTCGGCAGGTTCATCTGATATGACGGGGCACACAGTAAGGTATTATCTTCATGGTGTAAAAGCGCGTCGCCGAAACAATGAAGCAAAGAAGCTGACCCCTTTTGCTATGTCATTTTGAAACGTTCATTTGCCCACCCGAAATAGAGATCATCAAGAAGACGAAATGCACGTGAAGGCTTCCAGGAGTGCTGACATAAGCACAAGTCGGCCGCGCCCAAACTCCTGACCACTTTCTGCCTCGCCAGTAAGGCTCACATCTTGACCGGCAAGGCTCTCAGTCCACCAACCCAAATCTGTCTAGCCTCAATCCGAGATTCGAGCTCGCATCTCGAAAAGTTACACTCCATCCAGCCAACCCATCCACCTCGCGGCCTCCACCACCACGATGCAAGCGCTCCTCAAAAGAACGCAAATGGCCGAGAGGCAGGCGGCGCGCCGCCTTGCCTGCCGCAAGGAGAAGACCACCAGAATGGAGGGGCGCGAGCGCCGCCGTCAAGACCAATTTGTTCGCAACCAGGAATTGGCCGATGTCAAGGCTGCGCGGATAGCGAGACGTGAGGATTGGGAGTTGGGATCTTTGGCACCAAAGCGTGATGTTGGAAACCAGAAGGACACCTACGGAACGATCCACACCAACAGAATGAGAGGACAAGAGTTGACTCCAAAGGAGCGGAAAGAGATAAACCCGGAGGGATGGAAGCACAGCAACATTGTCGTGAACGACAGAGTGGTGTTGATCGAGGGACATGATAAGGGAAAGATTGGAAAGGTCATCGAGTTGGATAGCAAGAGACAAGAAGTTACTGTTGAGGGACTGAACATGGTGAGCACTTTCTCTTATAAGCCATGTCATTTTCCCTGAGAAGTGAGCATGAAGCCATTGAAAGGTAGAAAACTGACCGGTTTTTCAGGTCGACATCGCAGTACCAAAATGGATGTTAGCCGCCGAAGAAGGCGATGTCCGCCCGGTCCGCTCCATCGAAAAGCCTATCTCCATCTCCGCCGTCAAGCTCGTCGTCCCCCTCCCAGACGCCGAGACCGGCACCGTCCGCGACGTCATTGTTCGCGACATCGTTAACGGCAACATCTTCTACGACCGCCACACCGGACACAAGAAGTGGACTCGTTTCATCGCCGGCCTGAATACCGTCATCCCATGGCCAAAGCGCGAGCCAAAGAAGCATGTCGACCACGACTGCGATACCCTCCGTATGGATGTCGAGACCCGCACATTTGTCCCTACACTTCTTAAGCCACCTATGCCGTCGAGTGTGATTGATGAGTTGAGAAACAAGTACTCGATATTCAGGACGAGACATGAGGAGAGCTACATTCAGCAAAAACTTGCGGAGGAGGAGGCCAAGGAGGAGAAGAGGAGGAGTATCAGACTCATGCAGACTCCTGTCAATGAGATCAATAGAAAGATCAGGAAGGAGAAGAAGGCTAAGGGTCAGCCGAAGTTGACTCCAGAGATGTTGGCGAAGATTGGTGAGGTGATTGAGAAGAAGAAGGTCGAGGCGCTTGAGTCGGCTGGTATGGAGCAGGCTACTCTTGCTTAAGTGAGCAAGCGAGACCCGCCAAGTTCGAGCTCAGGACTTGCGAGAGTCGAGCCAGTGGCTTACTTAGAGTAACAGCTGTTGACAACGACCTCGGGAAGATGAAACGAAGAACAATGTGGTTGTAAATGGACGGGCCGGATGTATACTGTGTACTCATAGCGATGCGTAGATTGGGCATCAAGGCGTTTGCATATCAAAGACTCTGTACAACAATGATAAAAAAAATATACACAAAAGACGGGCTCACTTCTCCGTCTCCGCAACCATGGATGTTAGTGATGTAAGTACGTTGTAACCAGACTCGACTTGTAATCTGGGCGCATCTTCGCATACGGGGGATCCCAGATTGGAGAACAAAGTGAGAGAGTAGATGAAGATAGCCACCCGCAGCTCTCTCGAATCTGATGACTTCTCAGCTCTCGCACTTCAATGTTGTTGACTTTCATCTTTCACCAAGTCCCCTACGAATGACCCTAGCATCGAAATCCAACATTAGGCTCGCTAAATACGGTGCTAGGAACGACCATATTTTGCATCTTATAACCTCTGGCGCCCGCCACACCAAACCGCTGCAAACCCGAGCACCCAGGCGCGCAAGGTTGCAAGGCAAGCCATGACACCACACCCACTAGTCCCGCATAGTGATTCAGAGGAAGACGAGCCGGCTGTTCCCGTCTACTTGAGGATACTGCCCTAGTTGCGGCCCATGCTCCAAAATGTGTCGACAGCGCTGTACTCCCATGGAAACCAGCGCAAGAGTTAGCAGGCTCCTCGTCTTTGGAGTCGATGTAGTGGGCAGGGGGGTCTTGGTTGGATGGAACACCTCCAGAGCTAAAGCGGGGACTGTGGCCGCCACCGGAAGCTATAAAATGTAAACTATGGTCGTTCCTAGTGCCGTATTAAACGACTCTAGTGATGTAGCTTTATGCGAAGGTCGTGATTAAGGGACTTGTTCTCTTTCACCTCACCTGATCCACTTCATGGCGCCCAGAGATGGAAATGCAAGATTATATGTCACATCAGTAACGATTTTTCGAAGTTGTGTATAGACGGAGTGTCGGGACTCAAGAAACTCAAGAGTAGAGTGGGCGGAGGGTGACATTCGTTCTCCATTCCCTCCGTCTTTCTCTTCCTCAATCATAGAAGGATTAAGACTTTGGGGTCATGTCCGCGTGAAGACAGAACCGGCTGTCGCCGTTATCTTCCTTTAACCATTTAAAATGCACTTGCACTTTTCGATATCTCCTGGGAATAAAAAAAATCAATAAAAATAACGAGACCGGCAAAATAAACCCTGTAGCTAAGCAACATCTACCAGCCAAAACTTCCTATAACGTCTCCCTTTCTCTCTCTGTCCATCTGCCTTGACTTCCACCCCAAACGTATGTATTCCTCATATTTGCCGTGGGAGAGTGATGGTAGCAGCTGTCGATATCAGAGCCGATGAGAGTAGGCGCAGCAACAGCAACAAGAAAACGAAAAGAGCTGTCTCAGAAATAGAGGTCTCAATAATTTTTAAATAACAAACATAGGAAAAAGGCATCAGCGAGCGCGTACGAAGGTGTTAAAAAGCAAAAGCGGTCCAGATCTCATTTGCGATATGGGAAGATAAATTCGTGCCTGTAAAGAATAGAAAGATGAAGGACGCAGGAGTGAGATGCATACTTGCGAAAGGATTGAGTTGTCCTAATCACTCTCTGTCTTCTCTCTCCGTCGTCGTTCTCCCTCTGCCTCGTATCGTCAGTGAATTCGTCATGACGCGCATGTGGCCATGTAGCTAGGACATATTATGAAGCCACCACCGATACCCAAAACAAAATTGGTTCCTCCTGAGAATCAGATGTCTCCAGGTTGAATTTGTGTTGTGAAAAACAGTGGTGGTATGCTGATGGTGGTGCTAACATCCATGAATGGATTGTGCCGGCGTTATGTGTCCCACATTTGCCACCTCGGCGTCATCCGAACATTCCTCGCCTCGAAGGTTTTTGACAGCACGACAATACGTCTATTCCTTCTTTCTTCTTCTTTCGCGCTTTGAAACTCTCTGTGCGATGTGTGAAGCGACGATGGTCTCTCAAGATAGCGATGAGAAGCGGAGGTTGTCGTTTGCCGAGTTAAAGGGGACGAAGTCGCGCAGATGGTGGTTTACGTCAATGTCAAGACTCCGACCTACATTGCGAAGCTTCAGCACAAAGATCTCAGAATAGATATAGCAAGTCATTTCAAATCATCTCATGCGCAATCAAACGTGTTCAGGAAGTTGATTGCAAGATTCATATTCATTATCATACACCCATCATTAATATCCCTAGCCATGCGAAGTAGTACTTCTAAACCTTCCTGTCTATATCTTCAAATCCCAGTATCCATATTCACCCGCAGGCTATTAAGAAAAGAGAAATGAAGATCATAAAAGATCCGGGTTGGCCCATAAATAAAAACGCCATCGCTCAAAACTCTCGCTCAAAACAGCAACTGCTGAAGGGTATCGCGTCCATCGTCCATCGTCCATCGTATCATCGCATCACTCATCCTTTCGTTCCCCCACTACGCCTAAATATGGCCGCAAGGAAATTACAAGACGAGAGCGGCAAGACCGACGACGGCCATGAAGGCGGCTCCAGCGGTCTGGCGAGCACCAGCCGCCTCGGAGGTAGAGGTTGGGTTTCCATTCTCGTCGGTGAGAGTGGACTGGGCAGCCTCCTTGGAGATCGTGGAGCTTCCAACGGTGGTCTCGAAGGTGGTGCTCTCGTTGGTGACGGTGGAAACGATAGCGGAAGTCTTGAGGGTTAGGGTCAGTATCAAAGTCCTTAATTTATGGGATTTTGGGAATACTTACGGTGACAGCCGAGCTGCTCTTGTTGCCAGATCCGGTGCCGAAGATAGTGGTGGTCTCGTCGCCGTTGGTCTGGGTGGAGACGGGGGTAGCGTCGCTGATAGAGCTGTAGACGGTCGAGGATCCGAGAGTCTGCACGCTCTGAGTGGAAGAGCCATCAACGACAGCGCTGACCGAGTACAGAGTGCTGATTGGAACGTTGCCGCCAACAATACCAGTCTGCGAAAAGTGTTAGACGTGCGCCTGATTGTGGGATCTGATTGTGGGATCTGATTGTGGGATTTTGAAAATACTTACAGCATTGCCGCCGCCAACGGCGGTAGAGGTCAGGGAAGTAGTGACGGTCTCCTCTCCCTGGGAAGAAGTGACGGTGGTGGTAGCCTCTGCAGACTCGCTCTTGGAATCGGAGCCAGTAGCCTGGCTCTTGGAATCGGAGCTGGTAGTAGCAGCGGCAGCGCTGGTGGCCGAGGCGATTTGAGCTAACGTAGGTTAGGCTACATTCAATATCTTGTATGGAAGAGGAAGGTGGCACTTACAGGTGACCTGGGCAATCGAGCTAGCAGCACTTTCGGCGACGCCCTTGCAATAGGAGGCAGCGAAAGACAAGGTGCGGTCGCTTCCACAAGCCTCAGCACCGCAGTCACGAAGACCATTGGTGAAGTTCTGGTTGGCGCAAAGGCAGACAGCATCACCATCGGAGCATCCGAGCTGGGAGGACTGGCCCTGCATGGCAGTGACGCAGCGCTGCTCGCACTCGTTGAGCGAGTCCTGGGCGGCGACGAAGGCAATGACGGCGGCAACAACGGCGACGGAGAGCTTCATGTTGACGGTTTGATTGGGTTGACTTTGAAAGTATGAAGGTGGTGATGTTGTATTAAGTTCTTGTCGAACGAAAGGCGCGGTGTCGAGAGTTGAAAGGTGGCTTGAGTATTAGAGAGGAATGTTTGTTGTGAAGAGAAAAGAGAAAAGGTTCCAGGCGGGCTAGATATGGGAAGTATGATGGGCAAGCGGGAGCAGGTTCGCGTTTGGAGTGGCAGGGCGGAGCTTGAGTGATCTCAGAGCGGGTCCACGCCAAAAGTGGATAAATGGGGAAGGAGCAGGGCAGTAAAAAAGGCCCGGCAGCTAGAAAAACAGCGCTAGTCCAATATTGATATCACCTTGAAAAGCGGATTCATTGGCACCAACTGCATGCTGAGACTTCGTTCGCTTAATTGTACTTCATTTTAATCACGGCGTACTGGCGAATTACTACAAAGAGAAGTGTTCTTTGACTGCGTTGTGACCTCACTTGCCCTCGATTGCACGGTTTCAAGCTTGCTCAGCCTAGTGACCGCGGACCTGGCAACGCATCCTCAAGCCCGCAGTGCGCTGGACACTGGCAGTGCTCATAAGAGTGAGTACACAGAGGACGAATTTCCCCCTTTGAGCCACTCCAATGCCTGCGTAGCCACTTTCCGGTCTTGCCCAGATTCCTTTGCATGATCTCTGTCCTTGTTCTCAAGGTTTGTGCATTGGATGCGAGACCAAGTCTCGGGACGTCACTCGTGCTGTCAGGGAGCTTTCTTCAACCTTTCTTCAACCTTTCTTCAACCTCATCCCTTTAATTTGTCTGTTCAACAATCAACTTCGCCATCCAATCTTGTTTGTGAAAACTTCCTCACCAACCAATTGGTATCGGCCACAAACAATTACCCCATTAAGCGCCGACTCACACAAATCGCCATCTCTACTTGACGTCGTGCGCTGGAATATTCTTGGACAGGGTTACATTGCCTCTCAGCCCTTGTCAGGGCATGACGATTGCCGAGCCCGGGCTCAAGGCACAGTTCAGGAACGTCAGAACTTTAGCTAGCACCCGGACCATCGCCCTCATAACTGACATCAGTTTCGTGCTGGTCAAAAGCTTTATGTTCACATGTTAATAAGCTAACGAAGAGCTCTAAAAATTTGAGCTTGCAGAGCTTGAGATTATGTACATTGCTGCACAAACTCGGACTTAACCGATAATACACGGGCACAACACCTGAGGTCACCAGTGACATGTTCCAGCGATCGACGCTATTGGCTCTTATCCACAGCGGCGATGCATGACGGCGGGGGGATCCACTTCATCAGCTCCGTTCGATTGATAATTATCACCCTAACCACTTTGGGAGCCGACGATAAATCCAGATGGCTGGAGATAAACCGTCACGACCGCTTGGCGCAAGTTCTGCCCTGCCATGGAAGATTCACATCATCGACAATCTCCCCTGAAGTTCTGGATTCACAATTTTAATAATCCCATGGTGATTGATGCGTTTCATCATCCGAGATGTGACGATTGACAACAGGTCTAATTTCCAAGGAAGACGTCCAAATTCATCCATGGTGTCCTGGCCGGTTCAACCAACCATGACCTCTACGATCTAGCCCTCAATCTGGCCTTCAATCTGGCCTTCAATCTGGTCCTTGACCTGCAGTGTCAAGCTCTCTCGCCGTGTCCATGGCGCCCTATTCGCAGCGAGTTATCCCTGGCACCCGCCACTCAGGCACGAAATCCCGACATCACACAAGGACAACGCGTCGGCCGCGCTTGAGCAGGCCTCAACTTTACACGGGCACCTCCCAGTTAGCGAGGCGCAATCGTGTCGACGACGTCGTAGCGTCGCATCGTGGCTTGACCTGGAAATGGGGTCGTATCGTGGCTCATCTTCACCTTGTGTGGCTGTGACGACGCGTGACCCGCGGTCAGATCTCACATCATCAATTTTCTGTCATTACCATGCCTGCGACCTGGAGTTCTGTCACACAATACTCGTAAATTCTTGTTCTTGTTCTTGTTCATGTTCATGTTATTGATATTGTTATTGATATTGTTATTGATATTGTTATTGATATTGTTATTGTTATTGCTCATGTTCATGTTCATGTTCATGTACATGTACATGTCCTTGTCCTTGTCCTTGTCCTTGTCCTTGTCCTTGTTCTTATTCTTACTCTTACTCTTGCTCTTGTCCTCTTTTCACGGTCGAGCTTTCTTGTCCGTGTCCTTGGTCTCGTCCTCTTTTCACGGTCGAGCTTCCTTGTCCGTGTCCTTCGCTTCGTTATTGCGTGACGACTGCCGGACATCCGCCAAGTTTCCGATTTTGCTTCAAAGTTTTCCCAGCCTCCGAACCACTCAACAGCCCACTTCTCTCGGCGTGGTGCAAAACAGCTCTGCCCATTGGCGCATCCTCACAATCTTTCTAATCTCCCGCAAACTCACGATAAAATTCGTCGCAAAGCCCTTGTGTGGCTTGGCTGGCCCTCGTTGGATCGTTAGAGGGTTTGGGGAAACACAACCTTGCAGAATCATGAGGTGGAGACTCGGGCCACACCGACGGCATGCTGCGGCGCCTGAGAGATATATCCACTTGCCAGCCTCCCTTTGTTGCAGCGCAGACTGCGAGGTGAGACTTTTGTGCAGCCTTGTGGGTATCAATTCTCTAGCTACGCTATCTATTCAACTGTATGCAGCGCAAGTGCGAACTCTCAAAGCTGAGAATCGATAGCTCGCAGCCACCTCAAGATCAAGTGCAAGAGGCGGGGAGTCTGGGTCACGATGGTTGGAATGGACAACTAGTTCGTAGGCTCTTTCGTTTCTGAGCACATATTCATGACCACCAGCCTCCGTGTTATCTTTTTTGGGCCGAGTTTCCCTTCTCTCTCCGGTCTCCAACTGGCAGTGAGGACCTCTCTTTCACCACGAGTGCATTGCAGCTGCAGCACTCCGTAGCACGAAACTTCACAGTTTTGCCGCCCTGCAATGCGTTCCGAGCACGATCCGAAGATGCTGCTGGTTTACATGGCTGGTAAGCAGTTACGCTCAATGGCGTGGCAATATTCCATTCGGAGTGATTCATGTCTCCGACATGATCCTCGATTTTGTCTGGTGGGATGCCATTCCTGCCTCAAACCTTCACCATACTGAAGGTTTAAGCGGCCTATGAATGTTTCCTACTGCGAACGCTCAAACCCACCATCATTCTAGCCTCAAATGCCCAACTCCAGTAGATCCCCAAGCATTTGAGTTGGCTCTGTGCAAACGGCGAAGGTTCGTGAGACGTGGGGATCATGTGCTCCGATCGAGGCGACGTGCAGGGTGTCTAATCATACTTTCGTAGTAGGTACTATGGTAGCCCCGTTCTGCAGGGGTGAAATTGCGTATCCGGCAGTTGAGCGAGGAAATTGCGCGGGCGGCAATGTTGAATTCGATGTAATGTCTTGCGGTGCAAATGACCGTCCTAGCCAACAGCTTCTGCTTAACCACCTTTCGCAGAAACCTTCGCTAGGCCGCCTAGAAGGACCGCCTTCCTCAACCAAGTCTCTCAGCCCAATATTTATATAGTACCGAAGCAATGAAGATTCGGAGCGGAAAAAGTACGAGGCCCAAAGCCTGAGGTGCGATCAGCGCGCAATGATATCCAACTTTGGGTATCTTTAACAATCTTTTCCAAGCTGCTCGCGGAATAGTGCAACCATCGATGTCGGTTACAAGTATCTTGACAAGGAGGCCGTTTTCCATCGCCCTCTGAAAAATGTCAAAGATCCTCCTGTCCATTTCAATGTGCTAGCCCACACTCATCGCAGATCTATCACCAGAGTCGAATCTCCCAGACGGGAAAAGTTCTCCTGTTCATGGGCTACGGTATGCGACATTGGCACATTGTACAAATCTTCCGCCGATGCGGTAATTGCGCAAGTATCGCGATTCTACGTTGTTTAACCCCAACTGTCTATACTCGTATGAACAGCGCTGAGGGTTCCAGAAAATCGGCGGAATGGCAAGAGGCCGATGTCATCGGTAGTGACGTCTTTGGCCCGAATAGGCACATGGACAAGAGCGCTCATGCGAAGTTCCTCAAGACGCTGATATATTGGTCTATCCTGGCGACAAGTTCATGAAATATCGTCTGGATTTCATCGTCCAAGAGTTTCTTTCCCTAAATGGCTAGGTGCTCATCATTTCATAACTTCATTCGGTTATGCCTGATTAACGTGAGCCGATTTATCCTTGCCTCTAAAGTTCAGTCGTGCCAGTTGGCGTGCCTTTGTCATTCTGTCGCTGATTGTATCCTGCTGGACACTTGTTTTGGTTGAAGACCTTGGACTGTGCCAGCGGGCATGTTAGTGGTTACCTGGTTATTCAGCTGTATATCTTCCTCGCCGGAATCGGGCGGCGAAAGATCCAGAAGTTAGCCGTATTCCGTCCTATTGGGGACCTGAGATATTGAAGCTCCGGTTCCAAATGGATCCTGGGCACATGTGATCGTGGCATTGCGGCTGGGGGTTATTGTCTTTATCCAAGTTGCATCAGAGAGATGGCTGATATTATTGCCATTGTAGTCTTATGTTTTAAGGAGGCCGGCTGACAATGAGTTTTGCCCCATAAAGATTTGGAAAGTCATCCTCTTGTAGTAGGCGAGTTTGACGAATCTTCCGTCCGTTTGGTAGCTTCTGCGCCAGTACGTCTGCCTCGAATTCCGACGAACCTGCTGGGTTCTCGACAGCGTGGCCATTCAGACGGTACGGACGGGCAGACCAACTGAGCGTTTGACCTTTTTACTTTTCGACCTCGAGTCCGTTTTGACCTCTGAACCTTTGGTTTGCCTTTTTCGACCATCCGCACGAACCTTTTGGACCGTTCAGCCGACCTTCCGAGGTCCACTTATTACCTGGTTAGGGCATTGAAGCGAGAGTACAAAAATATTGGTCCCCTAAGTCTGTAATTATACTGGGCTGCTACTCTTTTGACACAGGCGTAGGAGTATTCCAGCACTTCGGCCGAAAACTTTAGTTCAAAGGTTTCTGAAGCCACTAAAGAGGGCTTATATAGCCCAAAAGGCCCATATTAGGAACCCGAAACGGCCAAACAGTCAAACGGTCACTTGAAAGGTCGAAAAGGTTCAAAAGGTCAAAAGGTCTGCCCGTATTACTGGCTACGTTGGTTCTCGATTTCAATGCGTTGGTTGACGCGCCTCTCTGAGGCTTGCGATGTGAATCTGCAGGTGGCGACGACGGATTGATGCAGCGGGATCTAGGTGCATAGATTTTTGGCCCGCACTTGGCTTGCGTCCAGTACGCATCTTCTTGTATTTGTGTGGAAGGCCATCAGTCTCAGGATTGTATTCCGATCCACTGCTCACAGAGAGAGACGAGTGTTCATTTTGCTGCTCCGGGATTTTCAGGCTTGGTGTGTTTCACTTTCACCTGGGGCCGGATGTCGGAAGCTGCTGCTGTGGTGTCGATTGTGTCGGGGTTGGGTGCCCATGGACTACGGCGACTGCCTCCGCTGTGTTGGTGTTCCGCATGAAAGGTTGCAGGCTTCAGGTACTGCCAACACCATCAAAGGCAGAGATAGCCTTGGAAGGTTCCTCGTCGGCGGAGCCACTGTAGTCTTCAAGGCGAGCCTTGTTTGGAAGAAGGCCTTTGGAGATGGACGGAGCAAGAGTTTTCGGCCAGCAGAAATCCTCAATTGGCGGACCGGAGAGATAGGGAGTTGGGAAACATCTGAGTCGTACGCATCACTGAGCGCAGTGGTGTTGTAACCATCTGCTTTGGACGGGGGTTGCTAGTGAACGAGATGGCTGTACCAGAGTGTGGTGACGATCATACCTTGGACATTTTCTAAGCACATGTTGGGGTTGGACTAGGCTGGGCGATGATAGAGGCATAGGAAGGGGTATTGTTTGGTGGCCTCGACTTCTGCGAGAATAGAGAGACATCGACTCCACCAATAGGTAGGGGAGGTGACATTGTGGTTAGGAGTGTGGAATAGTTAGTTCTAAGTTTTCGAAGGTTTTTGGTGTTTTCAGGCTGTAGAGGACGTGACTGAAGAAAGAACGAAAGAAAGGAAATACTGGCAAAGAAGAAGATGGATACGCGGCGGCATTGGCTAGCGCCGACTTGCATTCGCCTGCTGGCGGGTTTTCTCAGTGAAGACGGCACGTTCCATAGCGAACTTGATCACGGCGCGCAAGCGCGTTCAAACAACACAAACTTTTCCAATTTCCCCGCGAAAAGTGCCCACAGCAGATTGTGGCAACTATAAGGTTGCGTGTGATGGGCAACTGGGCCAATTGAACTTCTATGAGGGAAGTGTTGGCAACGTTGTTGAGCTTGTTGTATGTATCAGTATCGTCTTCCTCCTAGAGAATACTGTAGATCCTCTTTGTACTCCTCCATGACGCTGTTGACGACCGGGGCAGTTTCTCTTCGAGCGGCCAGGAATGCAGCGGTCTCAGTAATGCCGCGGCGCATGGTAGGTAGCCTTGGGTTTTTTTTAAATTCGGTTGTCGAACTTGCCCTGAAGGTAATCGAGGACAAGGTCCAAGTCAGCACTATTATCCTGAAGCTGCTCACCTGTGTGGTGTTAGTGGTACAGACACAGAAGATAAGACAGGTAGACTAACGGGCCGGTGAGGCAGAGATGAGACGGCCTGGCTGTCCTCGACCCCAGTGGAGCATCGTCAACGATGACAGGGTTGGAGCGGGTGCCGGACATAGATGAAAGCATAGACACCATACTCAATCCCGAAGACAAGAGAGCTTCAAGTAACAATTATACTTGACAGCCAAGACTAGAGAGCCTGAAGCAGCCGTCAAACTCGACTGCGAAGATGGAGGGGATTGAAGTATCAAAAATACTCGATAGCCAATACGAGAGCGCTTTTGAGCAACGATCAGACTCGGGCGACCAAGACGAGGGAAGTTGGGGCATCGTTCGGAATCGAGAACAAAGACAATAGAGCTTCGAACAGCATCCAAACTCGAGAGCGACGACAAGGGAGCTCGAAGCGGCCATCCATCTCGACAACCGAGACAAGAGAGCTTGAAGTGTGGTTTGACAAATTCCATCCTCGAGAGTGCGTCTTTCTGGATGTGACGCTTTACTGCAAGGCCGTGATTAACGATGTTGAAAATTGCCTTACCTTTTCCCTACTCCTCCCTCTCAGAATAGAAACCCTTCTTCAGGCATCACAATAAACCAACCGACCGAACATAAACCTGTTCATACCTCTATTATTCATTCCTCCTCCCTATCTAACCAACCTCAACACCCTCAAGCCCATCCAAAACCTCATCAGCAACGCCACCTTCCGCCAAAGCAGCAGCAACCATACTACTAATCATCTTCCTCTTCGCACCCCCCCTCGGAGCATGCCACACACCCTCAGCCTCCATCTCCGCCGTCTCCTCCTTGCTATCCTTGGTGCCCTCTGCTGAACCTCCTGTTGCGGTGTTCAGGAAGTTCGGGACACCTGGTGGTGTCAACCTCGATGGCGGATCGATTGTGCGGACTGAGAGGAGCTTGAGAGAGCGTCGTGGGACGTCGGTGTCTAGGTCCATGGAATCGTCTCCGTCGCTGTCTTTCGACGCCGGTACGCTGGCTATCGATATTGCTAGCACGACGTTCGCTACAGACAACTCTTCTTTCGATGGGTCAAACAGGATATTCTCTCCCACTGACATGACCAACAACGTTATCGGTGGTCTACTCGTAAGCGTCGTCTGCGGCTTGCCTGACTCGACTGTCGACTTGGTGAGAGATGGGCTGCGTGGGTATAATGGCACACTCGCATCCCAATCATCGTCAAAGAGCGGATCTTCGTCTTTCTCAGACTTCAGTCGTGGAAGGCGGGTAGAGAGGAGCGCGAGGTAGGTTGTGAGGGAAAGGAGGGGGAGGGGGTATGAGAGGGGTTGGGAGAGAAGGAGGACCTGATGTTGTGTTAGCCTTCTGTCACTTTTTTTGGCCAATGTGGGCCTGGGAGGCGTTGGCGAAGCTTACGTCTATATAAAGCTTCCAGTGGAACCTTCTATTAATCCATAACCTCTTCGTGAACGAGCTGTCTGCCAACATTGCTTCGGTCAACACTGAGGTCAGCAGCACTGGCATGGCGTCGTCGTCTCTGAAACCTGGTACTTCGATGCTCATCTCGAGCCACTTATTGTCGCCGTACCTCTCCTCGTCTTCGGTATTTGAGACGGAGCCTGTGTACTCCTGTGTGCTCTTCTCAACCTCGGCCTTGATGCCTACGATCGCCTCTGTGCCATCTGCGAATGTGATTCTGGCAGATCCATTGGTACCGGGCAGAATATCGGTCTCGGCGCTCAGAGGACGGAATTGTGTTGGGAGGCGGGAGTCGGGACGGATTGGTGGTGTGAGACTAAGAGAGGTGTGGAGGTAGGAAAGTTCAGCTGGGGAGAGGAGGACTTGTTGAACTGTCGTGGGCGCCATTGCGGCGGCTGTGGCTGGTATGAAAGCCGTCTGTTCAATTATTTGTATCTGTCTCTACTTGGAAATTTGAACGTGAAGACGGATACGATCGTAAGCCGCTATGTCGTGGTTAATCGCTTTGTTGATAGTCGTGATGGTAAGGCTGGCGGTTTGGCCTGGCTGACATTTATTTGCTTAGCGCTGTTCAGCCTTTAGATAAGGCTGAGGTCGTCCCAATCACTCCGCTCTAAGACGCAACACAAAAGCTAACAGCCCCCAGCTGGTTGAGTGTTAGAGGTCACCGATAAGTATCATACACAAAAAGCTAAATTTGTTTCGAGATAAATTTGAATCCCGCCTCTAATTCAGCTTCCTTACTTGTCCTTGGACGTGAAGATATCGGCCAAACTTCGGACGTGTGCTCGGTGACGACGGAGCTATCCTCCAAATTCTTAGATGTCAGCCTGCTTCGATACCTCACCACCGTGATCCCACTCTTGCATTTTCACAACAATCAGCTGTATACTGATGATAGCGACTATGTCTTTGTAGTCAACGACGATTTTTCTCCCTTTGAACTACCTGCCATCGCGTCCGAGTTCCCCTGGGCTTCCGGCGCAAACTTCACCTCATCTTCTCACGATACCTCCGACCGAATCTCGAGTTTAACTGAGCGATTTCAACACCATGGCTTTCTGCACGACCACCATCCGCGCAGCTGCGCCTCGTGTGGCTGCTTCAGCTAGACCAGCTACTCACAACTTCTTCAACTCCTCGATCTCCCGCTCAATGCACCGCCAACCGATTAATGCATCCTTCTTCTCCAGCGGCCCAACACCAAAGCGCCTGCACACTCCCTTCTTCTCTCGCAACTTCCGCTCTCACTTCAACTCCCGTTTCTTTCACAGCTCAAGAGCTTATCGTCAGGCAGACCCAGGTCCGGCAAAGGCACAAACTCTCGCCCAGCGCATGACGACACTCTCGAGAGAATATGGATGGTCGGCACTGGGTGTATACCTTATGCTATCTGCCCTCGACTTCCCATTCTGCTACCTCCTCGTCCGCACACTTGGCACAGATAGAATAGGAGAGTGGGAGCACGCTGTCACATCGCACGTCGGACCTCTAGTTCCTCAGTCTGTCAAGGACGCCTGGTATGGAGCCAAGGGTTGGTTCAGAAAGCAAGAGCTGAAGTGGACTGGCGACGACGACTTGAGCGATGCTGTCGATATGGCGGGTTGGGACTTAACTGAGGCTGACAGGGCGAAGAAGGAGGAGACGAAGTCTGGAAAGGAGGCGTCTCTTGCTACTCAGCTTGCGCTGGCATATGCCATTCACAAGAGTTTCATATTTATTAGAGTGCCACTTACTGCCGTGGTGACGCCAAAGGTGGTTAAGATTTTGAGAGGATGGGGATGGGATATTGGAAAGAGAACTACGAAGGCTGCAAAGGTGGCTAAGAAGGAGGCTATTGCTGCTGCGAAGAAGACTGGAGTGCCAAGAGCTGGAGGGGTTGGTGAGAGTGTCAAGAGGGGTTAGAAAAGCGATGCTCAAAGAAGGAAAAGACTTCACGCGAGAGTCTAAGCAGTAAGATGTACCATATGTATGAATATTGTATCTACAAGTTTAGAAAAGGCCAGCAGTTCAGGAAAAGCATTCATATATGCGATCGTTCCAGAAAATTCCGTGGGAGATTAAGCACAGGGCTGCCATTAATGATCTGCTAGGCCACATGCTATTAAAACTCGATCTCAAACAGCTAGCTTACCCAACTATTACATAAAACAGCACATCTTATCCTTAGCAAAATCCCGAATTTATTTACATGAGTCATGTGACGTATCGCGATTCAGCAGCCGCATGACGCCCAGCCACTTGTTGGCCGACTACCCTGCTACAATTAAACACCCCAATCCCGCCACACCTCTTCTCTGTTTGTATACGTTTGTTTGTTGTTATCCATTTATGAACTTACTGCCGCCCTAGTTTTAATCGCAATCTGGAGGAGTCTGTCACCCATCATGACGCGCCACAAGCCGTCAGACGTAAACGCTAATCGGCCGCCAGGTACTCCCACTGCCATCCTCGATTGATGACACGTGATTTGCTAATGCGAAGTAGGTAATCTTGAGAAATGGTATATTGCGAGGAGCGCATTGGGGTTTTATAATTCGGTGTGCAATACATGCGTTTATTCGGTCCCGGCCGACTTGTTTGAAGAGTCGAAAGCCACTCAGGCGAGAGAGAGTGAAAGGAGAGGCAGCATCACGTCGTATAATGGCGACATTATCGCGAGGCCACAACCTGCCGGACCGAGTATCAAGGCCACACAGGAATTGGTTTGGAAGACACTTGCGACTATCTTGCCTGAGAACAGAAACGGTGCGCTGAGTCCGCTTGTTCAAAGCCTGACGGATATCTATGGAAAGGAGTCAAAATGGGTGTGGTTGAAGACGATCGACTTGAGAGAGGTGGTCAAGGTTACCCAGGGATTGAAAATTGAGGAAACGCTTGAGTCAGGCCATGCTGTGCAGATGATGGGAAATGACGGAACCCAGCCGCTATGGAGAGTTGTGGTCAACATTCGGCCGCCATTGAAGGGAGAGGGAGCAGACGAAGAGAAAGTACAGCTCGATGTGGCATTCTTCTTCAACCATGTAATCGGTGATGGATTCAGTGGACTAGCTTTCCATGCTGATTTACGGGATGCGCTGAATGCAAGGGTCAAGAGGATGGCGAAGGGAGACATGATCCTTCCTGAAGTGGAAGACCCAGTCCCTGATCCAATAATACCAGTCGACGAGTATCCGCACACGTTGATCAAAAACCTCGAAGAGGCCATCCAACTGAAAGTTACGCCATCAGGCTACTGGAACTTGATCAAGTCCTCCCTGAAGCCGGTAAAGGGTGTCTGGACAGGTCCCGTCATCACCGCCCCTTGTCCATCGCCAGACGACTGCTCCAGCTCAACCTCATCAACACATTCCGATTCTCATACCCACGGCCACTTGCACCACCATAGCCACCATCACACCTCACCATCTCAGTACAGCCCAACAAAGAAGCCAATCACAGCCATGACTAAAGTCCGCATTCTCACCCTCCCGGCCAGAGCACTCTCCAACATCAAAGAACAATGTAAGGAAAACCGCACAACCATTACAGCCTACATCACATACGTGATCGCCGATGCTCTAGCTACCCAGAAGAATCAACTTCAGGATAATTCGCCAGCCGGTACGCAAATCGACTCCCTCGTCGCCTCTATCGCCATCTCATTCCGTCGCAAAGCAGGCATGCTCCCCATGCCGGGGCGTCCAACATTAATGGTTGCTTACACCTCATCCTATTCCCACACCTTCCCACTGCAAGGCAACAGGTTGGTAGCACCTCCGCCCGAAGCTGCTAAGGGCAAGAACGGCAAGAAGCAGAAACAGACCAGGCCTGGTCTCCGGAAGTTATCTGAAGCCGGCCGCTCAAAAGTCTCAATCAAAGACTGGGCGCGCGAACGCGGCATTGAAATCGAGTGGGACGAAGTGCGTCGCATCAAGTCCGGGCTAACCGCCTGCTCCAACAGTACCAAAAACCAACTCGTCGCCTTCCTCAAGGTTGTAGGTGATTACAGAAAATACATCTTAGGCAAGGTCGGCAAGGAGAGGTCCGAGAGTTTTGAGGTCAGCAATTTGGGAGTCATTGATGTGAATCAGATCCATCGCCCGGCACGAGAGAGGAGGGGTGAGGGCGTGAGGGTTCAGAAGTTGGTGTTTAGTCAGAGTGCGAATGTGACCGGCCCGCCACTCGCTTTCAGCGTTGCAACGCTGAAGGGAGGAGACATGACGCTCACCTTAACATGGCAAGAGGGATTGGGACTTGATATGTTGGCTGAGAGAGTTGGGAGAGAAGTGGGGTGCAGACTGGGTATTAATGGGGGCTCATGATGAGGCGTTGGGTGGTTTGGTGACTAAGCGGTTTGGAATTGGAGCTGGACATGGGGCTTTGTTTCTTTTGTACATCTTCTTGGGTGGTAATGGTAGGGGCTTCATCCCGAGGCAAGCATTCGTGAGCGAAGATGCGCTTAGACCGTAGTTAGCGGAAGACATGAGGTTTCCATTCCTCACATAATATATTTCGTTGTACATCATGCTTAACACCCCTACGCTCTTTTAACACTTTTTACTTTATAAATTTTAATTAACGATTAAAAGGAAGATTGAAGGCGGCCGGGACAGCTGTAGGCTGCATTGGGTATCCCCCGACACGGCCTCGTCCAACCTCTTTCCGCTTCGGGATTCACAACACCAAGCCATCAAAACGTCAACCCTCAATATTAAAACATAAGCCCCGTAATTACTATTACACCCGGCGGGGCTCGAACCCGCAGCCTCAAGATTAGAAGTCTTGCGCGCTACCATTGCGCCACGAGTGCTTATTGGTTGTAAAAACGACGCTAGTCCATAAAAATTATTTAGTGGAAATGGCGGACTGCGACAGCACGACCGGGAGGTTTCGGGATTTTGAGGGGTTACAATTGCCACTTTTGGATTTCTGGGTGCTGTCATGACGTCTGGCAATGGGCGAAACTTTTTTCACTCATAAATGACTTCGATCAGAATTTGCATGAGCTCATTTTCTAGTTCCGGTTTCAGGCTTGGTCAATAGGATGCAGCAGGAGAAAACCGAGTTTATATATTTCTTTGACCTTTGGATTTTCAAGTGTTGTGTAATCGCTATTGAGATGTTCACACCTAAGATCCGTTCTACTGGGGGTATGTATGAAAGGCTGCTTGAATATGCCCAAGTACATTCTTTACCGTATTACCGAGTTGGTGAACGCAACTCGAGCATGGAATGTTGAGTCGACTGGGAATATCATGGTGCAGGTATTTTTAATCTGTGTTAGACCAGCAACTGTTGTAAAGTTCTTGTGGCTTTGGGCAAGTTAAGGAGAGCAGGCTATTCTCAACAAGCCCTTTAATCACGACCTTTGCATCGGGATCCAACACTAGACTCGTTGAATACGGTATTAAGAATTAAATAGTCACCATCTATACACCCTCCAAATTCTGCCGTTGACAGCACCTCTATATACTCAATTTACTTCTATTCTTCATTAATATTTTTCTTCTCTAACCTCCATAAACCTTCAAAGCTTACAACCATTCCTAGCTTTCTACTATCGAGGAATAGACGGAGGCACGTTCGGGAATTCAGAGATCGTGATTCAGGAGTTGAGCGACAATGGCATGTTCTCCTCCAGCTCGCTCACACAATACCAGCTGCCACGTGGAGCGGAGCAGTGGCAATGGCAAGAGGAGCATCGAAATAGAGGAAATCAACACCAAGTAGCTTTAGTAACCGGTTGCCGACGACGCCGACTATATACGTAGATCATGGTATCAATAACACATTGCAATACTGCACTTGAGAACACGTTCGGGACAAAAACACGAGATCACAGTTGGTCGAGAAAGCATTTAGATACTCGATTTGCCTGCATTGCTATGTGACGATGTGGAACCTCTTTACTCTACCCATCATCTTTCCTCAATCAAGCAAGCCATCTTCATGTACCTCATCTCTGTTCCTTGTCTCTCTTTCTGTTACAAAGCATACCCGTGAAGGATGCACCACGCTCAAGAATACCTGTCCTTGAAGTCATCTCAACAGGGACCACCTCGCATCTCTTCGTCTCAAGTACAGCTTTCCGTCTTTCTCTTCCTCTCTCCATTACCATTCGAATGCAGGTGTATCATACACCCTCAAACTTTTCCTTCCCTGCCATATCCCTATGATACAGTGTGCTCCCGCACCGCTTCGCAATGCTATGGCACAAAAGATGCCTCCCTCCCGCCAAATAACGACGAGAAGAAGACGTGAACTCGCAAAATAACAACCGTAAAAAGTTATGTGCAAGAATATCACATATTAGACGCCTCACACACAGCCAATTCAGCCTGGCAAAAGCAAGTACCAAGTCATGTTTGCGTAAACTCCAACCAAGGTGACCTGGATTGGATATCTAATCCTCCTCAGAATCACTCGGGCTCTCATCGCCACTGCTCGACATCTGATCATGCTCCACAGCTGGACCCGAATGCGTTAGCCAGTGTTCCACTCCGGCCTGCCAGCTATCCGCTGACTTCGGCCTTTCGATATTACCCACGACAGGATAAGCAGGAAAAGTGTACTTACAAGGCATGGGTCTCTCCTCACCCGGGCTAGCCCTACCATGCTGAAACTCCTGCGTAAGCTGTCTCAACTTCTGGATCTTCTCCTCCTGCTCGCGCTTACTCATCGGCTTGTTCTTCTTCGGCTTAACCGGCTTTGGTGCTCTTGGGGCACGTGGTGCCGGAGCCGGGATGACCTGTGGACAGTGGCGCTGGATGAGGTCGTGGAGCTTGCTAAGCGTGCCGTTGCTGAACTGGTCGATGTCGAGCTCTGGGTCCTCGTCGAGGTTGAGCGTTGGGATGTCCTCCTTCAGGTAGGCGATGGCCTGCTCCATGGCCTTGCCCTCGAGCTGGGTGATGCCGGCGGAGATCTGTTCCTTCTCCTCTTGGCCGATGTGCTTGATCTTGTATGGCTTGGAAACGGCCTTGACGTTCTTCTTGGCTGGCGCGGCCTTCTTGCTCACACTCTTGATCTTGGATGGACCTTTCTTCGAAGAGGTGGTAGCCTGAGCCTTGAGACCGTCGACTTCCTTCTGGATGATGGCAACCATCTCGCTCTGCATGCGAACCAGGACCTCGTTGTTGTTCGTGCTTTGCATAATCTCAATGAGCTTGCGCTGCTCCTCGACAAGACGAGCTTGCATGAGAGTTGTAGTCTGCATAAGAGCAGTCTGCTTGTCATCCACCTCCTCCTCACTCTCCTCGCCAGCAGATTCGCCTGAACTCTCTGGGCTGACTGGTGCGGACTGGGTGTGCTCCTGAACGTACTTGTCCTTCTTGGCCCACCAGTCGTCGAAGACGGCCTCGAGCTCCTTGCCCATTAAGTGCACCGGGGTTCCCGGTGGGTTGAACTTGTAGCAGTTCCTGAACATGAGTCTGATGTCGGCCTCGAAGTCCTTGGCGTTCTCGTAGTGGCCATTGGTAAGATTCTCCCTGATTGTCTGCATGTCCATTGGGTGTCTGACGAATTTGAAGTAATCTGGGATTCCCAAGGCGACAGGATCGACCGGAACCAAGAATGGGTGAGAGATGGAAGTGTACTTTGGCCTGTACAGCTCATCGAGAACGACCTGGCAGTACTTGAGCTCGACAGCGTACTTCTTCTTCTTCGGTCTCGAGTTGTAGTTGATATCTCTTGGCTTCGGTGGGTGGATATCGCGCTTTGGACGGCCTCCATCTCCCTTGGTAGAGTCGCGTCTGATAATAGGTGTGCCGGATGGATCAAGCGCATAGGTCTGAGCAGTTGCTGGTTGTGGGTGTGGAGACTGGCCGTGGCCGGTGCCGGTATATGGAGCACGTGGCTGAGAGGCTGGGCGTTCCTTTGGAACGGCAGCTGCCTTCTTTCTCTTATCCGCTGCCTTTGGCGCCTCCTTTGGTGGGATCTTGCTCAGCAAGCTGTCGCGAACCTTGATGGCGGATCTGGTGACATCGTGGTCCGATCCGTTAAAAGTGATGCAGTTGTCGTAAAGACGCTTGACATCGCCAATGTAATCGAAGATGCTCTTATACTGCTCCTTCTTGACTCTGTTCTCAATAAGAGTCAGGTCAATTGGGTTATCGATCTTGGAGAGGTAGAGCTCCTTGATGCTTGGCCACAAGTCGACGACTGGTCCCTTGAAATTCCTGCCCTCGATGGTGCTCTTCGTGTTTCTTATTTGCTTTGCGATCTCCTTGGTTTGGTAAGGTGTAATAGGTTCGTCATTGTCAGTTGGGCCATCGGTTTGCTGGCACAAGGCATTGCCGTTCTGAGATGGAGACTCGGTCTTGGAGCGCTTTGCAGCTGGCTCCTCATCTGGAGACTCATCGCGCTCGTGGACAGTCTTGATAGAAAAGACAAGTGGTGCCTCGGCCATCTCGGTATCCTTCGCCGACTCGTCTCTCGATGGAAGCGCGTTCAGATCAAGTTGCGACATAGTTGCCGGTCGCAGTGCAAGGTCGTCTTTGGATGTTTCGGTATTTATTTGGTCGACTTCGTCAGATGCGCCGTCCAAGGAATTGATCGCGCCCTCGGGTTGTGCCTGTTCGCTGGCTTGGGTTGTTTGCGCGAGTTCAGAATCGTTGCGCGCGTCGAGTTCGCGCTTCTCTTTTTGAAGCGTTGCTGCTTCTTTTTGCTTGACCGGTGTAAGGCTTTCGCGTAGATCTGATTCTGGAGCTGAAACAACAGGTGGCTGAGCAGATTTGGTTTCAATTTCTGATGCGCGTGCGATTTGTGCCTCAGCAAAAGATGGGTCAGCGGTTTTCGTAGGTGATTTCGCGCTGGGTGAAGCTGTGGGCGCTAGCTCTGTCGCGTCGGCACGTGCGACGTCACTGTCGCCCACGGTAGGAGTTTGGGGCGCTGGCGCTATCTCTGAAGCTCCCGCAGGCTTATCCGCGCTTATTTCGCTGTTATCGGCGACAGCTTTTAAATTACTCTCCGCACTGCTGCCATTTACCACATCACCATTGGCTTCCACAGGTTTCGACACATCAGAGAGCGCGTTTTCACGATTGGTATCATCGGTGGTATTTGAACTGTAATTTTATTGATAAATACGCGTACACAAAATAGGGAAGAGGGGAAGGGAGCTCAAGGTAGGACTCACCCGTTGACAGTAATATCCAAAGCCATCTTATCAGAGGATGGAACGGGTTGCGTCTTCTCGAGTCCGACGTCTTGGTGCGATGGAGAATCCATGGCTATCATCTAAACAAGTCTCGCTCTGGAAGCGATATGATGCGCCAACTGAGAGAGACTGTTGGCCAAGTCTGAGCTCAACGGAAGAATGAGAACAACTCGACGACGAAAGAGGGCTGTGGATTGAGTGAAATGGATACCAAGCTCAAGTATTGAAGACTTGGTGGCGATGGAGGTAGGGGTGATGGGATGGTGTAGAGATGACAGGCTACACTCTAGCGGCGGAGGTACCGTTCTACTTATACTAAAGCGAACAAAGTTGCCACCAACGGCGATTTAGAAGCTGTCGGAACAGAATCGACAAGTAGTCTTCGTGTCCTTTGCGACGTTCGACGGCAATAGTTTTGCTGCGCGGCGAAACGTTCTGCAACAAATGCACTTCAAAGATATGAAGTCGCGTTGCGCCTGAGATATTTTGTGAAGGTACGACTAGCAAAAGCGACCTAAGCACGAATGGATTATCTTTCTCCTGATTTTGTCTTGCGACGACAAGGTGGAAAAGATAATGCTGTTGAGGCGCGACGGTGAGGTATGCTGAGACGACGTCAACGTTTTTATGCGACAGCGATGATGACGTTAATCAGTTATTGGAAACAAAAATGTCTGAGTACCGAAGCGGAAGGATGCGACCGTGTTTAAATACTGGTCGAGATATAGTGGTATGTGCGCAAGTTGTAAGTCGCGACTGGATGCGAGATGCGCTGTGGTAGATAAGTGCAGGACACAAGTGAGACGTGCTACGCGTTGAGGGTGAGATAAGCCGTGTCGCTTGTTGGCGACAACAATTAAAACCGGTTGGTAGAGAACAGGATTTTCTACAGATTAAATGGCCGTACACTTAAAACAAAAGAATAATAAAGGACGGTCGTGACTTTATTATAGTGTTGTGTTGTGGTTGGTTACGACTTGGTCGAATTGGGCTGAGTGGGTGGTGAAGGTTGGCGGTTGATTGGTGGTCGCGTGTGCTGGCGCGTGTTCTGGCGGCGGAACAAAGATACCCAAGGACTCAGAAAAATAGAAAAGGATTCAAGAGGTGCGAAGGGACAAAATATCACGAATCTCGGGGGGACCGCACTGGCACTTATTATACGCCTGGCTGCCTCAGCAGGAACGACAAGGGTTAGCCGTCGAGCGATGTGTTGATTCCATGCTATCCGGGAAGGTGTCAGCCAATGAGACTGTGAGAAGTGGTTACAAGGGCCAATCCGTTTGAGTGATGGTGCGAGGGATGTGGTTAGTCAGCACAGCGGCCATTGCCATTGGTACGAACGGAGGTCGGAGCTGGTTAGGATGTTCTAATGCTGGCTCACTGAGTAGATCAGATTCCACAAATCGTCCCTTCCGTGGCCTATGAAAAGGGACTTTCTTCTCCAAATCAGCACAACTTCTCCGTTCAGGCGCGGTATGACGCTTTGCCTTGCGATTCTATCGTGAGCTCTAATCTTCCAAGTCTGCTTGGTGTTGTTTAATCTATTGTGCAGTAATTGTAAGAAGTAAAATAAAGACAAAAATACATGAGGTATTAATGATGAAGTGAAAGAGGATGGATGGCAGGACAGCTGCGCAAGCGTGCCACAGAAGTAGGTGGGTTGCGACACTACCCTCTAGGGAAAGGACAACGAGGCTGAAAGGCTAATCTTCACTTGAAAGTGTTGACTCATCGCGCCAAGCCTCTTCCTTATCATCACATGATGCCACTGTTCGAAGCTGATTTGCTCAAACTGAGTACACCACGTGAATAAAGAGCAAAGAACGACTTACACGTGATGATGACGGCGTGAGTTCATTTGAGAATTAATCGGTTGGTATAATGTCGGCAGCGACGAAGAGGATTGAGGCGTGGAGTTAGAAAGACGTTCTTCCCTTAAGCAGGGAGTAGAACGAGTTTTCTATGAGATACTTTCACTTGAAAAATCTGATGTTGTGAACTTGGTTTTGCTGAGTATAGACATAAGCGTCCAACAAAGTCGGCCGGCCAATTTGGTATCTCAAGGAGGAGCGTCCTTAGGCAGGGAGGAACAAAATCCCATCGGTTCGTACGATATAGTCGAGTAGATGAAGTATTGGCGTGACTTTGTCCTTTGGAGGTAGGCTCAGGTATCATCGACATATCAGCTGCTTTCAAGATCATGGCATATCTGTTGCCGATGTTAGCAAAGACCCAGCTCGCAGAGGATATGGATATGATATGTGTAACCTGTTTGCTCTCCTGTTGTCCAGTGTCGCCTATGTGCTTTCTACAGTTATCCGAAATGTTTTCCTATACTTAAAATTCTTTTCTCAAATGTTGCAAGAACTGCTGGCATCTGCCACAGAAATATGAATGATGAGTGAACAAAGGCAAGAAACCAGTGCTATGTCACAGTGTCGGATAGCTCGCTGAGAACCAAAGTATGAGTGTCGCAGCGGTCCATCTTATTGGTCACTGTCCACCCCTCACTTCCAAAACCGACTAAGCAAGAGCTTGGACACTGTGATTGGTGTCAAACTCTCAAGGCCCTGTGCTCAGCCGACAAGGCCCAGGAGCCCCGGCTGCGACTTTTTGAAAGCAATACGTACACCCCGCAGCTCAAACGAACGACATCATTTACACTACGAAGCCATTGACCGTAGGATGATATAGCTCGCCGTCTGTCACATCTGCACCATCATTTTGAGAGTCCCTAGGGACTGCTCATGCTTCCGCGACCATTACGCCAGCTTCCGATCGCGTCCAGGAACCTGGCCCTCAAGGTCACAGGTCCTCTTGGCCCGGCGCAGTACCTATACCTTTAAACCACCATGTCTCGCCCTTCACCATTCCGAGATGACTTTGACGAATCTCCAGCACTGCCTTCGCCAGTACTAACGCCTAGAGAACAACTGAGGAAATATGCCGTCCCTACTGCTACTGTCGCAAGTAGTGTCTTGTCCGTATGGGCTGCGGTATGGACACTCCCGCCCACCATGAAAACGCGATAATACTAACTGGTTACCTTTCATAGTACCCGCTCGATACCGTCAAATCGCGACTGCAAACATACAAGCACACTGGCGTTGTTCATTGTGTTAAAAAGGCGTATGGCGAGGGCGGAGTGAAGATATTCTTCAAGGGTGAGTGCTGGACATTGCTTGACCGATCAACACTTATCTGACCAAGACTCAATCAGGCTCGCTTGCGCCAATGTTTTCGATAACCTGTGTGCGCACAGTTAGTATGACCATGTACCAAAACTCGAAGGACAGATACTCGTCTTTGGTGGAGCGCTACAATGGCATCAATCCGGGCGACATCATGAAAACTCCGGGAACGTATCCGACCATCTGGACTATTGCAGTTGCAGGTGCTGCTGGCGCAACTTCAGGCTCACTCATAACCGCATTCGCATGTTCGTCTTGCCTGCCAAATGTAAGCATACCATGAGCTAATGATCCGATGTAGGTCCGTTTGAGTTGACAAAACTGAGCGCTCAAACCTCAAATCTGATGGTTGAGAAGGCCGAGCAGCAGAGAATGGCGCATACCTCTGTATCAGATCCTACTGGCAGCAGTGCGATTGCATCGAGTTACAAGAACAAGGGCACATTGAGTATGATGAGGGCAATTTACAGGAACCACGGACTGAAGGGATTGTACACCGGCTTTAGGATGCATCTTCGTAAGTGTTAGGATTCTCATGATACATTCGGCTACTTATATTGCGCAGTTCGCGATACTTTGGGAACCGGCTTGTACTTCATAACATACGAATCAGTGCAGCAACTCTATGCTGTCTACACCGGAGAACAAAGGCCGAGAACACTTGTGGCCAACATCGTCTCTGGCTCAACGTGTGGTGTGGTCGGGTGGGCATTTGTCTACCCAATCGATTCGGCAAAGGCAAGATACCAGATGGATCGCCTGGCCCAAGCACGCGGGTCAATAAAAGTCCCGAAAATTGAATTTTTCAAACGAAACATGTACAGAGGATTCTGGGTTGCAGCTGCGAAATCAGGAGTCACGAACGCCATTTTCTTCTCGTGCTTCGAATATCTGAGAACGCAGTTTGAGAAGCCACCACACCCACCAAAGGACGAGACTAGGTGGAGAGAGTAAGGAGAAGCATATGCATAGGACGGTGACGTGAATGTTTGCACCTCATAACAGCATTTAATTGGCGAATTAGCGTTTCTTGTAAATACTACGGGCGAAGCTCCCGTGTTGTATAAGCACATCGTAGACGATATCATAGGCATGAAGCCTCACTGATATTGCAGCAGGAATACCATAACGGGAATCAAAAACATTAACAATCTATACTGCGAGCCTGATATGATGCCTTTTTGACAATGTTTACTGGAAGCGCTACTCGGGCTTATTCCTGCGTCTTAGGGACAGAAAGCGACTTCGATCAGGAAAGTGAGTTCAACCACATTTCGACCAATCACATTGCTTGTCTGCAGCGGTCCCAGTTGAAAATCCAATTGTAAAGTTGAGTGACAGCACAAGACACCCCTAGTCTTGCGTCCTAGGTGGAGAAGGCGACTTCGACCAAGCAGTTTTTGGTGAGGGTTTCCCTCGAGTACAATGATGTCATGATTGTTGTTGTAGCTTCACTGGGCAATAACGATAAGAGGTACTGCGTGAGTGGCCAGCTTCGCCGCCGTAGTTAGCGCTGGACAGCCGTGGCCTTGGGAGACTTCTCTCAGCCTTCGCATCTCGCCATCTTCTATATCCTTCTACTTTCATTCACCGAAAGAGCTGCCTGATGTTTGAAGAAAGAGTGCTTGCAAATGTTATTTTCCCCAGATTATCTGAGAGAATCTTCCACTACTTTTCATACTGCATCTCTATCACTTCCTCTACTAACCACTGGATTTATTCCATTCTGGCCACGCGGATTCTGATACCCTTCGCGATTACATCCGATCGCCACGATCGCAGGAGTATATGGCCGACAGGTAGGTGCGTACATATAGAGCCAGAAGTATGCCGAAAGTGAAAGCTACAGCCACCACGCGGGCTGATGCCCATTCGCGCCACACCGCTATTGAGAGGAGAGCCAAGAACAGCAAAACTGGTGGTCTAGGTTCCAAGAATGTCGTCCATCATTCAAGATATCGAAACCACCATCCTGCTCCTTTGCACCAGATTGATGGGAGGCTTCCAGCGAAGAAGTCGAAGTATGAGACGATATTTGAGTACGAGAAGAATGAAGACAAGAAGGAGAAGCCGCTGGACGTGATGACGATGCCGAAATCAAAGGAGATGCCTGCGGGTTGCACATTTGTTCCTATTGGAAACCCAGAGTTGACAGCAAAATGCAAGGACCTGTCGAGAGAACAAGGCGCCATGTGTTTTATTGTGACTGTAAGTAAACTCCTCAAAATTTTGGATATCACTAACACGACATCTAGTCCGGCCAGGAAAACATCGCGAGAATCTCCGAGCATATGGAGCGTATTGGATACTATTTTCGCAGCCGTATTGTTCAAGAAGCCGCGGATGCTCTTGGAGGCATAAGCGCGTTTCTGGACGGAGAAGCCCAGCGGTTCACACTCACCGAAGTCGACACAATCCCCGAGACGCAGGAGGAAATAAACAAACAAGCAGACGCCTGCTTGCGGGACCTATTCCCGCGAATGCCGGCAACTGATCGCGAGCAGATCATTGAGCAATCATTCAACAAGGAAAACTCGAAGAATCCGAGGACGGGTGAGGTTGGTGTAGGACTGACAAAAAGCCTGCCATTGGCCAAACGCTGTCAACTAGCTACTAATGCCCACATTCGACACATTCATACCAACTACGATAAACTCCTCCGGGAGTACGAATATTTAGATTGCAGGAAGGCGGTTGAGCCTATCTGCCTGGAGAAAATCATGAAATGGCGTGGAGACGAAGAGACCGGCCGTGACCAGCTCGATGAAATTCTCCGCGAGATTGTTATTATTCCAGATTCGGACGATGAGGATGATGAACTACAATTTTTAGGACAAGTTCACAATATTCCTTCCAGAACCCCCTCTCCTTCCAAACCTGCATCTCCTTCTCAACCTCTCGTTCCTTATGCTCCTCCGCGTCCTTTTCGCTCATCTGCCACCAATATACATCCGGACGATCCAAGATATGGTGACTGGGCCAAAGAGCAAAAGAAGAAACGAAGAGAGGAGGCTATATCCAAGGTCAAAAATGGCAAAAATAGCAAGAAAAAGAAAAAGCGAAGCATGGCAGAGAAGGAGAGCAGAAAGAACTTCCATCGCTACCAGCTTTTCCAGCAGACAGGCAAACGTCAAGGCGGAAATGCAGCAAGTGCTGGTGATGGCTATCACAACAATGATGAGAACCGTCATGAGATGCACCAGGATTATGAGCAACGGCAATATAATCCAGGCATGGATCGCCAACCACTTCAAGATGCAAGATACGTACAGCCGTTTCGGGATGGCAATGAGATGCCCACGTGGCGTCAAGATGTAAGAGGGCATATTCCCACTGGCTGCGATAACAGTGGCTGTAAACGTAAGCTTGCTCACATGTCACAGGAATCCGACCATTATCAAGCTAGGGACTCGTTCCCTGAACAGCGCCGACTGTTGAGGCAATTTGTTGACCAGCATGGACGTCTTATTCGTGAATATGAAAATCTTGGCGTTCAGCGTCCGCCCCAATACATGCATGCTCCACAACAACAGTACCATCCGGAGCAGCAACGGCGCATTACCCGAGCAGCCATAGCTCCAGTGGAGCGTCAAGATATTATACCCTCGATTGAGAGATCCATGGAGGCTATCGACCTTGCAGACAACCCTGTCCGGCCACTTAGACCCTCCTCTCCATATCTAGTTGAGCATCCGCGCGGTGTTGCGACTATACCTCAGCCAAAACGCCAGCAGGTCATTTATCTTCCGGTGCAGCAATCGGAGCCAGAGTATCGCGTAATGCCTGATCAAGAAGTTGCCTATGTGCGGAATGGGCCAGACTTTGTGCCGCAGCAGAAGCGGCGCAGGATCTATCAGCAGAGTGAGGAGCCGATTCGTGTCGCGAGATATAGAGGGCAACCGCTTCCTTCCTTGCAGCGCGTAGTTGCTGATCCGCAGCCTGATATGGGGTGGCTTGATGTTGAGCGGCATCTTGACCCTTCGCAGCCTATTGTCATTAGTTCCTCTCCGCTCTCTCAGAGTATCCCGGCTCCGGTTGGAGCCGCGCCTCGCTTGGTTCATCGGACACAGCAGAGGAATGAGCACGAGTTTGACGATATTTTCCAGCACGAGAATCAGCTCCAGGCCCAGCAGAGAGGTGCGTTTTCTGCGAAGAGGCAGAAGGTCGTTAGTGAGCAGGAGTATCATGGGCATCCACAAGAGCAGTGTGGGCATGGTTCGGTCCGAGGACAGGTGAGGCTGGTGAACCACCACGCGGCGTACCAGTTCCCTGTGTCTTCTACTCATGACCCACCTGTTCGCGTTTCTGTATCTCAAGCTCCACCGTCCGCTTATTATGAAGACGGACGAGCGGGCCTGGTTGAGGAGATACCAGTCGTCAAACAGTACGGAGAACGACTTGGCGTTAAGCCTGTATCTGTCAAGAACCTAAGACAGCAGATGGCAGGTGGTGAGCCGCTATATGTGCGTCAAGCCAATGAGCATCCTGCTCAGACTGAGGATGCTCAACCGCAACCTCAGCGCCTGAAGCCGAGGTTGGCGCATCAGATTACGCGTGCTCAAACGCAACAGCGGTATGTGGTTAAAGATCATGAGGCCGAGGGTTATGCTGACGGTGGACACAGAGGACAGCATTCTCAAGATTATCAGAAGGGGAGCAGACATATGGCACAGCACAGGCCAATGCCTTTGAGGACGGGGAGTGAGCTTGATCAGCGGCAGGGAATGGGCGGGTATCGTCAGGGCCAGAGTGTTCAACCCCACCATGCTCGCCAACCCTCCGCCACCAAATACCCAGAATTCGACCACATGGACGACGACGGCACACAATGGTTCAAAGCTGCTGATGGCTCGGTGTTGCCGGTTATGAGACCTTGTCAGCCTACTCAGGCACCTCAATCGAGGCAGGCTAGTACGATGCCACAGGCTAGCGAGGCTCGCTACCGCCAGCCAGGTCAAATGCCGCAACAATATCAGCAACATGATGGGCGTTGGGTCCAGAATGGTTATGAGCAGTCGAGCCAGCCAACTAGGCCACTAAGTGGATATAAAAAAGGAAGGAGGATGTCTAGTTACCGCAATGAGGGTGTGATTATAATTGGCGACTCGCCTTGAAAGGGCGGTTCGCAGGAAAGTACGGACGAAAGAGGAAAGGGGCAGGAATGGAGGGGAGGAATTGATGTGTCTATGGGCGAAGGTTTGTGCATTATATGGCATTGGAGGCGTTTATACCCTTGGCGTGGTCATTTGGTTCGCATTTGCAGCGGACTTAGAAGAGGTGACATTTCGTCTTTGGTATTCCTTGATTTTAGACGGAAGGGAGTTCGGCGCGAGAAAGGGAAATCATGAGTGGGGGTGGGGTGTTATTAATACCCCAATATTATTAGAGGTATTCTGAGATATCAATTCTCACTGCTACTTTATGATATGTGATCGTGATGCTGAAGTTGTGAATGTTCTGTTCTTGCCTAACCTGCGTTCTACTCGCCTGATTGTTGTGTATGCCATCCCTCGTTATCCTAGTCATATATTGTCCAATGGTCATCCATTTTCCTGTCATCTAGAGGGATCTTCAAGCCCTTGCAAATCTTTTTGGCTTTGCCTCAGCGTCCTCATGCTTATCCTTCTTTGCAGCTGGCTTTTTTGCAGTTGGCTTTTTTGCAGTTGGCTTCTTTGTCTGGTGACCACCTGCCATCCATTAGCATCTGGCTGTCTTCTCTGTTCCCACTCGGCAACACGTTTAGCCAACGCTTCTGCCTCAACACGCTCCTTATCAAACCTTGCGTTCTCCTTTTTCGCGACTCCCTTCAGATACTGTGCCCTCTCTCTCAGATTCTCTTCAAGAGCATCCCCAGCCCTACGACTCTAGTGCACCTCGCTGTCTCTCAACCCTCCACCACAACTTCTCAACAAACGTCTTTCCATATCTTTCGGCTATGGAGCCAGTACCTTCTCCCTGTCGCTCCGGCGCTCCCATGATCCATCGCGCGACTGTTGGATTCTGTCTGCTGTAGCCATTCTGATCATCAGTGCCTCCCTCCACTTCTTCCTGCCTCTATACCTTGCTTCTTCTACGACATTCTGCTACAGTGTCCGTAGCAAGACGAAATTGTCGAGGCAGTAACGGACAAACTCTGCTGTCAATGGGCGCTGGGTCAATACCTCCCATCTCCCTGGGTTGAAGGCGGCGTGCACCTTGTCCTTGCTGGCGAGGACGGAAAGAGAAGAGGTGTTGAGGTCGGTGTCGTGATCGATCACCTTCCTCAGGATAAACTGGCCCTGCGAATCATCACACCCGCCGAGGATGGCGGAGACTTAGAGCTGAATGTCTATTACTGATTCTTTGCCGGTTATCTCGTCGTTGTATATGGCCTGGATACTCTCGAGGGGAAGTCTAATACCGAACTCGCTGAGCAAGGCGCATGAATCGCCCCAGATGCCGTAGAAAGCGATTCCGGCGGTTCTTAACTCGAGTGTGGTCTTCAGAGTCTCTCCGGCTCTTAGACCCGCTGTGGCGAATACCACAGTACTGAGTGTTCTGAATATCAATCAAGAAAGAACACAACTCCACCAAACCGTGTCCACAACCAGAATCTGCAGTACCAAAATCCGTCCGCCCATTTCCCCCAATTTCACGCCTCCAAGATCGATGTATAGCAGCGGCTCGTTGTTGAGTTGAAGGGCAAGAGAAGAGGCCAAAGTCGATATATAGTTCACTGTGCATTGGACTCTGTGGATGGTGTCGAGGAGTGGTGTATTAGATCCGGGATGTCAATGTTGCCCAAAGTAGTACTGAGTAATGATTTTGGGTAGTGGTTGCTTGAGTACTACTCAAGCAGCATAAAGTAGTGGGCTCAACTCACATGGTCGAACTAATGATTTACCATTTAGGAAAGTTTTGAGAGCTGTGCCAGAAAATTATAAGCAGCAAGCAGTATACAAATTGGGGACGCTCCCCGGTTGTCAGAGTGAGTCGGACGTGCTTAAAACGCATGCATTTCACATGACCCAGGCAAAGACAAGCTTATCATTGACTATTTTTGGAAATGGACTAGTTTTATCTAATCTTAAAATTAACTGAGTACTACTCGAATAGAGTAGGTAATAACTGAATGGTCATGAGTAGGGTAGTACTCGAGTAGTACTCGAGTATTTGGAGAGTAGCACGCGGGCAACATTGGGGGATGTGCATCAAACGAGTTTTGAAGAGCTTGAAGGCTCCACCGCGAGCTGAGAGGTTAGCCAATATTTTTTAGGACACAGGGACGACATACGAACTGTCTTCGTATTCGGTCACTTCGTCGTCTCTGTTTCTTGAAGCATGTTGAGGGCCGCCCTCCGGTCGTTGCACCGCGTTCTTTATTTTCGAATTCCGCCCCATGGTGAATGGTGCAATATAAGTCGTGTTGAGCGAAAAATCGTGGTGCTGTATTAGAGTATGGACCGCAGAAGGAAGAGTCATCAGATCAGAAGTTTTCAGAATTGATTTATTGGGTCTTGAGCTCGGTTCTTAAGCGAAGATGCTAGGCTAAATGAAATGAGCGCGGGCGGACTACTCTAGCGTCGTGCAGCTGACTAGTGTTGAAGGCAGGATGCTGGCAGAAATATTGATATTGAATAAAATTCCTGTTATAGGCCTAGCACTAACGTCTAATAATGGTGCAAGCACCATCCTCAACACTATATCCAACATTACGAACCTAATCTGGGACTCCCTATCCGGCACAATATCCTCGACGAACGCCTCAAACGCAGTGTCAGCTATGTACATCCACCGTTCATTCAAACATGTATCCTGGTACTCCATTCACAAGGGTAGTGACCCCATCTTCAACGTCCACGCCGAATGTCTTCTGCTCATCCACACAACAAACTCCAAACCTCTCCTCGGACTTCCGTCTTGACTCAACTCACAAACACTCCCCATCACGCCTCCCACTTCCCATCCACCAACTCCTCCATTCCCATATAATCCGCACGCGGCTCCCCCAACCCCCCATCAAGCTTGATATCCCCATCCCTTCCCTGAATGCCCACAACACTATCAATATCATCCTCACACCCACCACACCCACTCTCAGTACTCATATATAAATTCCGCGGAACCAACGCCTCCAAACCGACCAACAGCGCCGTGTACTGCGTAGCAAAAGCAGCCGTCTCAATGATCTGCACAAGATACTTTTTACCCCTCGACTGCATCTTCTGCCCACCACCCAATCCCTCCAACATGTCAAAGTCGCCAGAGAAGCCTTTCTTCCCCACACACTGAAAGGTCCCTTGCCCTCCTCCATTGACCAGTTTATCCTCACACTTCTCAAATTTCTCAACCACCTCGAAGTCCTCACCATTATCACTTTCCCCTTTCTCATCCTCCTTCTCACCCTTCTTGGTAATCATCTCAAATCCCTCAAGGGTTGTGGTGGTAGTTGTCTTAACAGCATCAATGATTTCAAACCCATCCTCGTCGGCTTCAGATCTGAGAATGCCGTCTCCGACGACAGCTATTGATTTGCTTGCGAAGTGGAGACGGAGACGGCCCTGTGCGTGGTGGAGGAGATTGATTGCTAGTTGTTGGCGTACTGGGGGTGGAAGGTAGTACATTGCGAGGGGAAGAGGTTGATTGTCTTGGGCGTGTGGGTTGCGGCGTTTGGGGATGAAGCAGATGAGAGAGGGGTGGGAGGAAGAGGCGAGAGAAAGAAAAAGGAAGATGTCAGATGTCGAGATGGTGTGGGGTGGTGATGCCACCACTTCGCGCCGGCACGATGGCATGTCATGCCAGACGGCGTCACCAACCAGTTGGCAGGGGTTTGACATCTCGACTTTGACATATGTCACAGCCTCCGCCACTCAAGAAGCCGAGAACAGCAATTAACGATTACAATTTGTAGATAAATTGCCTACTTCAAGCACTAGAGCGTAATTTACAACCAACCCATACCTCCCGCCACACCAGCAAGCTCGGCCAGCATCCATCCCACACTTCCAAAGCCACTTCTCTTTTCCCCTTTACTCTTCTTCGGTGCTGGCGGAACTTTAACGCCATCCCCGGTGGCAGCCGGAACCTCGCCCTCCTTCGCCCTCGTAGCCTCAACTCTAACATCTCCACCAATAACCTCCATGACAGCACTCGTGCTCCTATCCGCATCATTATCTTCAAACACGACTTTACTGATACTGGGGCCTACAGGCATGGACAGCGTAATGGTGGCCGGGAATTAAGTGGTGATGGTTATCGTTTCTGTTGTGGCTGTGGCAGGGTGATCAGTGAGGCCGTATCCGTCGAAGTAGTCGAGGCAGCCGTTTGGTGAGCATTGATCGACACTTGGACAGCATTCGCCTACTTTTTGTCAATACACAACCTCTGAGATCAGAATTGGAGGAACGCAAAGGGACAGGGGCGTCAGAGCAAAGGTTGCAAAACTTACCACCAAGCTCCACCGTGCGAGGCACAGTATTTTCAGGACAGTAGGCCTGGATATTATTCAACGGCTGACACGGCCCCGTTCCAGGGCAACATATCACTCCCGAGTTCGTAGCGTCTGATTTGTGACAAGTCGCCTTAATGGGGCAACATATTTCCTATTGGACATCAGCTATTTATCTTACAATTCGGTGTAATGCACCATAAAGACAAGGGTGCCAGAAGCTCAAAGAGATTATCGTCGTCCCTCCTCCCTTCATTCCCTAGGGCCCGGCCTCCTCGTAGGATAGACATGACTACTCAAATAACTCCTATGCGGAGGAGGGATATGCGCATAACCAACGACTTGCATCGCCACAGACCGAGAATCTGCGCGAAGATATTCACCCCTCTTACGCAAAGCGTTCGCGCCATTCTCAGGAGAACCTACAGGATGCCCAAATGCCTCACAACCATGTCTCTGATCACCACAAGTAGTAAAAGGTGGATTTTTGCGTTTCTCCACCTTTCCATCCACCACAGATATCTCGCCGTTGTCGTCTGGCCCCCCTCTTTTGGTCTTCATTTCAGCATAATCGACACCAAAGTCAGATTCGCCAAAGAATGTACGCTGTATAGCCTCGGCGCTGTGTCTGGCAGCTTCAAGCGCCGCCAGGTGCTGATCCGAGAGATGTGAAGCAAGCTCTTTCCGCACGACATCACGGATCATGGATTTCATTCTCCCTTCTCTCGGTGGCTCATCATCAGCAGACCTGGCGGCATAAAGGTGTGCCCTCTCAATAGCGCGTTTGACCGCAGCTGTGGTGGGGTGTTGTTCGTCAACACTCCTTTTCTGCATCAGTCGGTCCTCATCCCTGACAGCCATCCGTTTCCATGCTAAGTTCCCATTCTCTGGCGCCACCTCATGGGGTGCAGAAGTGGCATATTCAGAAGCCCGTCTCTTAGCATGCTCATGCACCTCATTCTCCGCCTCAGGGTGGTACAAAGGGGGAACCTGCAAAAGCGGTACATTCCCCCTGTCCCTCTCATCTCCATGCGTCTCGCCATAGCGACTATCCCTCATCTCCCTCATATCCTTTAGAGCACTACTGATATATCCATGCGCACCAAGCATGTCGGCTTCTTTGAGTTGGCTGTCGGAAATGACCACCTCATGGGATTGATAAGGACCACCCAGGATTCTAGCAGGAGGTTTAACAACGTTCTTAGACTCCTCAAGAGCGCCGGCCGCTGAGGAACTGTCGTCGTCGGCAACTTCGATGGGCACGCGGTTAATGTACTCCTGGCACTTCCAAAGAGCCACTTCCTGTGGCGCTAGACCGTCCTCGGCACCCATCTCAGACGACGACCACGAGGACGGATCCCCACTTGCTGAGCTGGAGTTATCGTCTTTAACTTCCGTAGGCACGCGTTGAGTGTATTCCCGGCACTTCTTAACCGCAAATTCTTGCGGTGCGAGGCCCTCCTCGTCATGCATATCCGTCGAAGCCCAGGATGTAACAACGCCTCTGGCAGAAGAAGAGTCGTCATCCTTGACATCAAGCGGTACCCTTTCAACGTACTCGTGGCACTTTGCTTTAGCGAAATCTTGGGGCAAAACGTTTGTGTCGGTGTCCATCTCGTGCGTATTAGCCCATACGCTAAGTTCCCCCCCTAGCGGCGTCTCAATAGGCACGCGATTACAATAGTCACTCGCTAGCTCAAGTGCAACCTCCCACTGCACCATGCCCTCAGGCGGATGCGCAGGCCAAGGCATGTTAGACTTTTCGAAAGCGACGGCGCTTGCTTGAGGTTTCCGGACAGGGCCCATTAAGCCATTGATCGTGGCGTGAGGCTCAACTCCCCATCCACGTTTGTACCCACCATAAATCATGCCTTCCAAAAGGCCGTGCTTTTCATTATGCCCCTCACCATCCGGCTGCTGCGCCAACACATCGCCGTCTGAGACATGAAGATAAGCATCTGCATTGGCCTTTCCCTTCTCCGAGCCCTGCAAGGACCGTTTCTCGCTATTCCCACAGCCTCCATAATGTCCATCCTCACCTCTCTTGGGTGGATCAGCTCGCTTAGTCCTGATGCGTTTGCCTCCATAGAAATCTGTGTCATAAACAACAGGCACCTCCATACCAATGACCCCATCAAGCTCCACAAACCCATCAACCTCCCTCTTCTTCAAAAACCCCTGCCCACCCCACCTCTCATAGAAAGAATGCGCCACAAAAACAACACCTATCGCCACAGCGATCAATGCCACAACTAAGAGCAAAATAAGTGTCTTCTTGCGTCTCTGCCAGAAGGACGGCTTCTTGCCCACAGCCTTAGGGAAATTGACCGTTTCTAGGTGTAAAGATGGAGCTACCATCGGCAACTGGTTGTCGATAGGTGATCCTTTTCCACTCACAAGATACGCAAGCTGTGAATGTGCAGCAGTCAACTTATTCTCCGGACTCGGGATCGGTGCTTGAGGATGGAAACCAGGCTGGAGTTTTGACAAATACCGCCTTGGGGGTTGAGCGTCTAGCGCTGTGTCGGTAAGCGTTGTAGCTGCTGGTGTCGATTCTGTTATATGGAGCGGGCTTGGAGCTGCAACAGGAACAGCAGCGGACATTTCGGTAACGGGAAGAGTATGCAAAGGTGCAGGTGCCGGCACCTGACACCCGTCATGCTCACCGCTATCCTTCCCAATCGGCAAATAAGTTTCCGGCCCTGTAACCAAGCTGTGTCCCAGCTCAGATGGCGCGGGAATGGACAGCGTATGTGTTAGTGCTGGTGCTGGTGCTGGTGTTGGTGCATCAGCATTGGTGTTCCCGCCGTTTCGGTGAGGGTTTGCGTGCGGATAGCAGACTGAATGCGGTGGTTCTATGACTGGCATACCCTCCCCGTCGTGTGCGACGTTATCATGCTCATGCGGAAAGGGAGGAGGTGAAGATACCCGAGGTTGCTGCGGCATATGCAAGGGCGCCTCAGTGTTGCCATGCGGATTCCTTCTATATGTTGAGCCGTGAATTGTTAAAGGTGCAGATGCCGGCATCTGTTCACCTCCGTGTAGACCGCTACCGATACCAATAGCCAGGTACGTGGGCATACGTTTCTCCTCTTCGCCCACCGGGGCTGGAGGATGGGTAGACATTCTTGGGAGCGCTGGCATAGCCACATCATCGTCAATATCCTCGTGAAAGGCACCGACTCTGCCATGTGTACTGCGCTGTGGATATTTCTGATGATGTGGTTCGGAGGCGGGTATATACTCTCCCCTATAAAATCCGCTCTCCTCCCTTACATGCCCGCCTACTCTCCTGGCATCTGAGGGCGAGGGCATAGACACCTCTTCTCCCGCAATTTGAGGACCATGAGGGTTTGTGTGTGGGTACGTCTTGTGGTGCAAAGTCTCAGGTACGAGGGCTTGTTCTCCACCATACAATCCGTTACCAAAACCCAAAGGGATGTTTTTATGCTTAACAGCCATCGGCTCAACACCCAATCCCACACTCGTAGCCACTCGCGGCTGCTTCGGCATCTGCACCCCGTTGTTATGAGGATTACTATCCGGATATGTAATAGGAGTATGCAGCGGCGCCAGCACCGGAATCTGTGGTCCTCCATGTAGGCCGTTATCCTCCCCAATATTTGGTATGGTAGGAGGATTATACTCTTGAGTCGTATAAGGAATATTCCTCAACTGTGGAGGCGGCGGCATGAAATTAAATCCCGGCCCCTGACTCGGCGGGCGAGGACTCCCGACTGAAGAGGGGACCTGGCTATACTGCATGCTTGATAGCTCGCTAGAGATGGGCGATGCGGTTGCTGGGGGAGGTATGAAACCATACGAAGATGAGGTGGACTGTGTCGGTGTCGTCTCGGCGATGGAGTAAAAGGACTTGGTTGAGGAGAGGCGTCTCAGGTTGTCTTCGACACATTGTCTGTCGAGACATGATGGGATCGGTTCAAGTGACGGTGGCGGCGGGATCATGCAGAATGTTGGACTCCGCTCCTTTGGAGGAGGAGTGGGAGGGAGTGATGAAGGATTGCGAACGATGAAGGGAGTTTGGTAGTCGGACATCATGAAACGTGGACGGTAGTGAAGGGTAGTTAGTGGTCGCTAAGTGGTTGTTAAGTAGCCCTAGGTATATATTCGTATATTCTTAGGTGTAATGATAATGTAAACAGGTTGCAAGGTGTGTGGGAGGCCCAAGATGAGCGATGGGCCTCTTAGGATGAAGATGAAGTGATGCGAATAGCGATGTTGTTGGTCGCAAGGAGGGTGAGAGGTAGAACAAGGTTGGTATGCGCGGGGATGGTCGAACGATGGTGATGGGGCCACGAAGGAGGGAAAGAGCTTTCAAACATATGGCTCGATAGCTCACGTGAAGGCTAGAAGCTTGCATAACATAGGAAAGGACGATTCACCTCGAGGACGAGCACAAAGCTTGGCTTAACATTCTGGCTGAATACGCGCATTCTCAAACCCTGGGATCCAAAATTCACCTGCAGTAGATCCTAGCGTCGTAAAGATGGAGACAGTTCCAGTGATCGTAGCTCATAATTCGTACTTCTAACGCCTCCCTTAATGGTATATCCCTTCCAGCTTCTATCCACTAAATCCTCCTTTCGCCGAAGCCTCCGAAAACAATATGCCATCTCGCGCCTCTAACTCATCTCAACTACTTGGCGGTAATCTTCTTAACACTCTCTGGACTACTGCTCTCATCACTCCTACACCTCTTTCTATTCTCCCTCGTCCTATAATCCAGCTCAACCCATTGCTCTTTCCAGCTTTTAATGCTCTCTGTAAGCTCATCATCTTCGTTACGCTGAATGTGATCTAATGCTTGGATCTCTATCGCTTTCATCGCTGTCCTCAGATAGTTCAACTCAGACTGTGTATCCGCATAATCCTCGTCGCTGTGAAGGGTTGTTCTAGTTAGCTGGGATTCCAGAACCGAAGTTGGAGGTTGTGCGGGTTTTGATATGTGGCGAAGCTGATGCTGGTAGGACATCTGATATCTCTAGCAAGATCTCGCAGCTTTTTCGTTGAGATCAGCTCCGTCCTCTTCTTTGGTCTTGTGATAAGGATATCGAAAAATGCGTGTTACAAAGGTTGTGACGGGTGCTCAAACTGGGTCCAGAGATGTATCGGGGAAAATATGCTGATAGCTGACAAAAAAGCACTCAGACAAAGTGTTGAAATGCACATACAGATCTGCGATCCTCTCTTCAAGCTCCGTAACCCGAAGAGCGGCTTTCTCGGCGCGCGCGACAAGAAGATCATGGATGTGCTGCCGAGTGTCAGTGGGACCGATACAGAGGAAGCAGCTTTGTGAACAGCTGCATGTTGATTGTTTAAGGCGGGAATTCTGGCGTGGGCGATATACCTCAGACTCTTGATGCCGGGTCTTTAGCTCTGAGACTACTTTGATGAGCTTGGAGAGTAGTGAATCGGCCTCGTTCGCGAGAAGTGCGGCGCGGAGGGGTGTTACTGCTGGTTGCTGTTGCTCAACCCGTTTTGATACCGAGTGCTTTGGCGAATGGAAAGCGAAGCGAATTGGACTCTCCAGGCCGGGTGATAACGGTCTCCAGAATTGGTCTTCTTGCGCCGTGCTCCCATTCGTGATGGTGCTCAGCGTGCTAGAGAAGCTCTGCAGCGGCGCCCTGGCCCTCGGTGTTGGTGATTTCGGTCGTTTCTGCCACGTGCGCTCCATGTGATCTACATCATGGTGGAGTTTTGATAGTGCTTCATCCGGGAGGTCTTGCGCCTGCACGTGGTTTGCAAGATCCAGTAACCGTTGAACAAGGACATCTTTGCTGTCAACTTCTTCTGTTGTTTCGGCCGGAGGTAATTGTGGTATCTGGGCAGGTGATGATTGTTGTCGGACTAAATGGTTGTCTCGTATCCCCAGGAAATGGAGGCTCATGATGGCGGGACTCTCAACCATCTATTTCGCTCTTGTTCGTGAATTGTGGATGCCGTGTATTCTTAAGGGAAGAAAGAAGGCGGCTGGCGCTTAATTGACGTCAATGCTAACACGGCAAGCGCTTTGATGTTCGTTATGGTGGCTGGTAGTTATGTGCGTTGGCGGCTTAGTAGCGGTTTCCTTGGTACTGTAAGGCAGGAGGCAGCTCTTCTTTGGGCACAAGGTTACAAAGCGGTGAATTGCATGCAAGAGAAGAGAGGGAGAAGAAACATAATATATTCCAGAACAAAGTAGATGACAAACTTAAAGGACAATGAAACACTCATTTCGTGGAAACGGGAATAATTAAGCAGCGTGACTGGTGTTTAAGATGGTTATGTTGCAGTAATCAGACCACCTCCCCACCGGCGGACCAGATCAACCTTGGGAGTTATCGCCAAGAGATCCGATCTGACTAACTGCATTTTTGGCATTCCGCGACCCGCCGAACTCCCAGAATAGACTGGAGGAGATTTCGGAGGTCTGAACGGGGGACGATAGAGGGGCTTATGGTCAAAACGATTCTGGCACATCGAGGACAAGACTACAGAATTCATACCCCAACTTTGGGTTATTTCGTGGTAAATGTGGCATTTTAAAGGCCTAAATAAACTAAATGGAACTGACTTGATCAAAAATTTGAATTTTACAGCTTTTTGCATCTAAAAAAAAAATGCCAAGATTCTGTGCAGATGGTACCTTACTTGGTTGGGTCCGTTGAAGATGTACTTAAAGCATCTTGATACGCTTAGCCTAAATGGCCCAAACGCTGCTCGAAAGGGTACATTGGTACCTCATTGTGGTATGAGCGGCCGCTTTACTCCTGCCTCGACCCCATCAAAATTCTCATCCTACTGAACCTCAAATAAGTCGCCTAAAAATGAGTCAAAATCCTAATAAATAGTAGTAGTGGCTCTATAAAAAAAAAGTTAGTAACTAGATTACGAGTTAACTCGGTCTAAGTCGTGGATGTACTCTGTGTTGTGCTGCAAAACAGCTGTCGTGGTGACCTTGGTGCTCTTAGGGGAATTTGGCGATGGGTCCACTCTATCGTCCTCCGCAGATCCGGCGAAAGTATTACACCGAGATATTATCAGATTTGGATTTCTAAGAGCTTCAGTTGTGACACATCAAAGACGTGCGACGCGGAGCAATTCAGTGCTCAATAGGCGACCTAGACGCGCCAACTAGTTGACAGCAGCCTTCCAGATACCCAACTTCAAAGCCAACCTAATCGCACCAGAATCGCAATAATGGCGCACGGAGTAAGTCTCAGTCCATCCACCAACCAATTAGCTATTGACTTCCCCTCCAGGACGAGCTCCAGCCCTCCCTCGAGGTTATCTCCTCACTCCTCACTGAAGCATCCACCAAACCCTCCCCACCAAACCTCATCCCAGTCTACGCCCAAATCTCCTCCGATCTCATCACTCCCTCCACTGCCTACCTTAAGATCTCCTCGGCCTCAAAATGCAACTACTCCTTCCTCTTTGAGTCCGCCGCAACCGAGCTTGTAGGCCGCTACTCCTTCGTCGGCGCCGGGCCAAAGAAGATACTGAAGACAGGAGAAGGCCATGGATCATCCGTGGACCCTTTGCCAGAGCTCGAGAAGGAGCTGGCAAAGTACACGGTGGCTGAGGTGCCGGGCGTGGTGCTGCCGCCTATGACCGGAGGGGCAGTAGGATATGTAGGCTACGACTGTGTTCGTTATTTCGAGCCCAAGACTGCACGGGATATGGTCGACGTCCTCAAGGTCCCGGAATCGCTATTCATGTTCTTCGACACTATAATAGCCTTCGACCGCTTCTACGGCGTCATAAAAGTCATCACCTTCCTGCACGTCCCATCCGACATCTCCACCTTGCCACAGGAGTACGAGAAGTGCGGCAAGATCGTTCACGACTTGATTGAGGTCCTCGAATCTCCAGAGCTGCCATTACCGGAACAAGGCCCGATACAGCAGGATCAAGAATACACATCCAACATCGGGCAACAAGGGTATGAAAACCATGTCCATGGGCTGAAGAAACACATCATGAAAGGCGACATTATCCAGGCTGTCCCGTCGCAGCGCTTTGCGAGACCGACGAGTCTGCATCCTTTCAATATCTATCGCCACCTGAGGACCGTCAACCCATCGCCATACCTCTTCTACATAAACTGCGAGGAATTCCAGATCGTGGGCGCGAGTCCTGAGTTATTGGTTAAGAGCGAGGCCGGTCGCATCATAACCCACCCAATTGCTGGTACGGTGAAGCGCGGAAAGACAGTAGCCGAGGACGAGGCCCTGGCTTCTGAGCTCCGTAGCTCCCTTAAAGACAGAGCAGAGCACGTTATGCTTGTGGACCTGGCAAGGAACGATATCAACCGCATCTGCGACCCTATCACAACACGCGTTGACCGCCTGATGGTGGTCGAAAAATTCTCTCACGTCCAACACCTCGTCTCCCAAGTCTCAGGCGTCCTCCGCGACGAGATGACGAGGTTCGACGCCTTTAGGAGTATCTTCCCAGCCGGCACAGTATCCGGCGCTCCAAAAGTCCGCGCCATGGAACTCATCGCCGAGTTTGAGAAGGAGAAGAGAGGTGTATATGCCGGCGCAGTAGGCTACTTCGGGTACGGCAGTGTGACGCCGGACGGGGAGAGGAAGGAAGGAGCGATGGATACGTGCATCGCCTTAAGAACAATGGTTGTCAAGGACGGTGTGGCATATCTGCAAGCCGGTGGAGGGATTGTGTATGATTCGGATCCGTACGATGAGTGGATGGAGACGATGAATAAGTTGAGGGCTAATATGACGTGTATCTCGAGCGCCGAGGGGATTTATACTAGGAGCCAGAGTAAGACGGCACAGAAAGAGGCGATGGAGGTGGAGGAGCCGGTTAAGACGAACGCACACATCGATTTGGCTGCTTAGATGCTGCGGCTCAAGAAAGGAGGTTAGAGGAGACACCTCGGGGCATAGAGGCGGCGTTCAGGACTTTGGCAGCGACATTGGCGTTCATAGACTAGTATTCAACCTATTTCCCCTAATTCTCTACTATCCATGCCCTTGTGCTAATCGGTTTCCGCCCTACATCGCCAAAGTACAACTCGTCTCCGCCCACCCCTCCCCCCGCTCAAGGACACTATTCAACCCCTCCCTCAACTCTTTAACTTCACGAACCAGTTTATCCACCTTCCGACTCTTCTCTTTCTCCTTTTTCTTGAAATAAGTAACCTGGCCGTCCAAGTACACGACCCTCTCCTCCAGCGTGCGTGAGGTTTCGATCAGGCGAGTTGCCACTTCTTCGATCTTGGTAAGCTTGACGATAGCGCCATCTCTCCCTGCTGCCATCGCCTTCGCCGTTGTCAACGCTTCAACTCTTGCCGTCATCGCTTCATCTCTCTCCCTCATCGCCAAATCAAGCTGGTGTTGCATGGCTTCCCTGCGAGGTCTACTATCATTCAACCGGATAATAGCCTGCCCCTTGCTGTAGCAATCTCGGCGGAGTCTCAGGAGCTCGGTGTCATTCTCTTTGCCCTCTTTTCTCAACTTGACTAATTCGGTCTCCTTGAGCCCACTATCGAGACACAAAATCGCCAACGTCTCCTTCTTCTTCCCCAGTCCCACCTCAATATCCGCCATTATCTTGTCCTTAGCAACGGCGGCGGCGCGGTCGATAGCATCAGCCCGATTAATATCTGCCATAGTCCAGGCCGCGTTCCCATCCGGGATACCAGCGTTAGTATCGATAGCAGCGTAAGAGTCGGCGACAATATCGTCGACAAGAGTGTCGAAGTCCTCGACAGCAGCATCACTTTCGACGGTTGCAGTGGCATCGACAGCAGCCAGACGACCAAAGGGAAAAAGAATGCCAGTGGCAGAAGGAGAGTTCATCTCGTGGTTCAGCGCATCAAGCGGGAGTTCAGAGGAGACGAGGACTGGTGGCATGGCGCCGAAAGTGATGACCGATGGCATTTTGATGGTGGTTTGCTGGGGTCGTGTTAACTAGTTTTTTAACAGGAGCCTTAAAAAAAGGTATACTTGGAGATTGGAATCGAAAGTGAAATTGAAAATTGACCTGTAGAACTGGTTGGTATCGTCCGTTGCAAAGTGGTTGCTTCTTATTGTTGGTTGGTGTAAAGAAGAAGCTGAAACCCAAAAGATGTTGCACCTTGTTCACTGACAGTTCTCACTCGCTCATAGCGCCACTCATTGTGATGGCAGCGGTAGTCTATGTTCACGAACTGCTATCTACGCACAGGCTCAACCAAGCTTAATCACCATCTCACTCGCCGCCTCTACGCCCAATGCCGCGACGAGCTCACCCACCCAACTCTTGACACTACGTGGGTCGTCCAGCTCGCTGCCATCCCATACATTAAGCTGTCCAGCCCTCGCCATCTGGCCGCGCATCGAGATGCGTACTTTCCCCAGATCCAGCTCCTTCACCTCTTCTAACGGCATAATACCCGGCATCTTCCTATCCCAGAGGGAGAGGTTATCCGAGTTTTCGGGCGTGACATCTTTTCTCTTTTCTTCTTCGTCGACCTTAGCGATATCCTTAGCTTCTGAAACAAATCTCTCGACCTCCATGCGCTGTTTCTTTTCGTCGTCCATGGTCCACCATTCGTAAGATATCGGGTCCAGTACCTCCGTAGGCGAGAAGTCTCCCTTATAGCGCATCTTTGGACATGTCTGAATATAAAAGCCCATCCAGTAGTATTCATGTCCTCCTTCTTCCGCTAAACTTGCTTCCCTCAATGCACTCAGCTTCCCAGGTGACCATTTGTGGATGGATGAGTCGTACATGAAGTAGACAGCGGAGACACCCTGCGGAACCAGGTCGAGCACAGCCAAGGCCACCAACTTCCCATCCAACCTATGACACTGATGGTAAGAGCCCAGCTTCTTTTCACGCAACTTCCTGGCGCTGTCGACCCATGATTCTGTACCCCTAGGCAACGGACTACTACACAAAAATCTCATCAACCCAGCCCTCGTAACTTCCTCCTTTTTCTCCCCATGCACCGTTGTCTGATAATGCAGATACAGCCCATATTTCTCCTCGCTGAAGCTATCAGGCTCAAGTGTCACCGTAAATTGGTGGGCGGGCTTTATCTCTCTACCGTCTCCCTCCACCAGCTTTGGCAATTTGTCGGTTTCGGCTTCATGCACGCGTTCGCAGAGGTCAAAGTTCTGCTTGTGCCATTTTGCTTCTTCTTTGCTACGTGGGTGAAGTCTTTCTTTTGCTTTTATGTACTCATCGCCCAACACAAACTTATTAAAGCGATTAATAGCTTGGCGGTGGTCTGTCCTTGGGCGGAATTTGGCTACTGGTAGGCGAATTGTGTATTGCGCACAGCAACTATTGGCGAGATCGGGTTTGTAGAGGATGCTTCCTGAACGTCTCCAGCCGCGGGCCAGAAGGAGTTGGTAGAATTGGGGTGTCAGGGAGGTGGATATGGTGTAGAAGGAACGGGCTGGTGATGTTAGCTGGTGCTGGGGTAAAACATGTGAGGGGACAGAGAGGAAACAGGAGCAAGGTAGGAGATGGATGCCTTGAGATAAATGGAAGTGAGGAACAGGGACAGGAGAGATGTCCATTAAGGATGTCTATGGCATAATAAAAGCTGATCGCCCTCTAAAAAATCCATCGTAGAATCAAAATCAAACAAAAACTGGAAGACGAAAATAAAAGATACATACCTTCTTGCGGCCCTCTAGCGCCTTTACAATATCCGCATTCATGTTGTCTGTAACCTGTTACCCACTATTGTTAGCTTCTTCTTCTTATGTATCCAGTTTGAATTATTAGTGTACCACGGGTTCTTCTCAAATCGAGAACGGTAAGACCTTCCCCCATATTACTTTGGGTGTGGTGGAAGTGAGGTCTTCTTCCGAACAGGTATCACGATACACCAAGCTTGCAAGCTCTAGCTTCAGCTACCGTGTGTCGTGCAGCCAAATATCTTAACTTGCTTTAGGGAACTTATGACGTCCAAGAATACAAACACGTGGGAAGTATAGTTGAGGTGTGTAGAAAGATGCAACAAAGGTGCGGATAGAGGTGTAGGAGTAGGTGCAGGAGTAGGTGCATGAGAAGTGGACAGCTAGCTTACCGACTGGACTAAGGAGGTTTGCCTCACCTGCAGCAATTGCATAAGCATCGGCGTCACTGTCCGAGTCTGATGTAGACATGATGCTGAACCGAGGTTACCGATAAACTTCAGTGTACAGGTGTGTATGTAAATAGAGGTTAGATGCTGAGGGTTTGAGAAATCTAGATGTGGGGGTCGAGGTTGCCTTGCGGTCAAAAGTGACGTTCGTTATCCAAGGTCACCTAGGTACAGAAGCTGTGTCAGATACAGGTGAAGACTCTTAAATGCCGCTCTGTCGTGCTCTCGTTACTCTGTGTTCGTATACTTCTTGGGTTTTAACCTCATCTGCAACAAAACTTGAGAGGTTGTGGTTACAGGAGGTAGTTACCCCGCCTCTTCGCCAACGTCCGCTATGTCACACAGCACAGTTAGATGCCAGCACGACATAAAGCCCGCAACCCTACCCTAAGCTTTGCGTCGTGGCACTAGAAAGTAAAGTCCGGGATAGGAGAGCTCTTATGCAGGTTAAGCGAATCAGAAATATGGACTGTAATGCCCATGTTAAAAGGAGCATCGCGGGTTTAAGGTTGAAACCGATAGGGACGATGCGGGGGGGGCGCATACAACATAGGATCTTGCTGCAAGCATTGCGACGCGCATATTTGTGCGGCTCGTTCGCCTCCATCAAGTTCTACTTAGATGTATTTAAGTATATTTCCATGATATTACTCATTCGGTGTTGTAACGCCTGACAGCGAGCTCGGGAGCTGTCTTGGTGGGGTCCTCTCAATCTCCGAGTCGCGCGACACTGAAACCATCTATCAAAAAGGCCCCGTAAGTACGACCAGAAAGCTTCCAAGTTTCCTTCTAGCGATCCCCTCAAAAAACTTAAAACAAGGATGTTTATTTTTGTATAAGCCGCCCGTGCCTATCATAGATCGCCATCTATTGTGGCATCATTGCTCCGCGCATATCAAGGTCGCTTAGAAAGCCATCATTCCGCCAGGGCCAAAGAGCAGGGCGAGCGACGCGGCGCGCAACACAAAAAGTTTTGACTCCAGAACTCCGACCTCGATCAAGAAGACTAATCGGTTAACGAGCCATTACTCACCACCACCACAAATTATCGACCCTCTGGATACCTTCTTTCTATATACACATCTAAGCGACCACATAAACTTTCTTGGAAACATCCTTCAGAAAACCTACGGTCCCTGTTATCTTCCATTACGCCGCTACCGAAGCCTCGCCATCCCTATCCACAGCCTCGCCCACAGCTAGGCCCAGACCTCGAAGACAGACGACGCCCACTTTCTGCTTCAGCAGCAGCAATAGCAGCAAGCAGCACCTAAGGTGCAGCTCTGCTCTACAAGCATATAGAGATGGCTGACAATAGACCGATGGAGAGTCGAGTGGGGAGGACAAACCAACGTAAGTTGCGTTCTTTTATAATTTATGGTCGCACACAACATCAATAAATTTCCCGCCTCGTCAAGCACACGATACATTTCCCGAAATCGCCAAGAGCATGCGGTAGTGCTGTTAGTCAAAGCCGCACACGACACTCTTACAGCCTTATTGAGCTGCGCCCGCCGTTTCTCATACACTAATCACTTATACCACACCATTCACCTAATTAACAATCTTCAGGTTACACACCCCACGGCCACCGCCTAGTAGCCGGGGTAATCCCTCTCAACCGCGCCTTCTCTCCCTCCTCTTCCATCACCTCACCTTCCCAACCTTCGAAAGTCCTCTTAATCCAATCGACCCGCCGCGAGAACCCCGAATGGGTCCTCCCCAAAGGCGGCTGGGAGATAGACGAGACGTGCCCAGAAGCAGCGCTGAGAGAAGCGTGGGAGGAAGGCGGGATTGTTTGTAGGATTGAACGGGATCTCGGGTGTATTGAGGAAATTATGGGACGGAAGAAGGAGAGGAAGGAGGGGAGGAGCCCGGTGAAGAAACAGAGTCCTACGCCACCGAATGGGGTTGTTGAAGAGAGGAAGGACGGGATGAATAGGAATGGGATAATAGAAGATGAGAAAAATAACGGAGATGAAAGGCCGAAAGATAGTTGTGGCAAGGAGGGAAAGGGATGTCTGTTTCAATTCTATGAGGTGACGGTGCTGGAAGAGAAAGAGGAGTGGCCGGAGAGGCATAAGAGGGCCAAGAAGTGGTTCGGGTATGAGGAGGCTATCGCCGCCTTAAACTGCAGGGTGGAGCTGAGGGAGGCGTTGGAAAGGAGTAGTTTGGGGAGGATACATAGGGCTAAGATGGAGGATGCGGGGCGGTAGTCTAGGATTGGGTGTTTGGACGAGAGATTAGGACTACAGTTGTAGTCTCCAGTCTGGACATCTGAGTCATGCCGTGATGGCGATCGTTGGATATGATGGCCTCGTTCTGATAGAGCTCTTGTGGTGGTCAGGATACTATTGGATAGTTGGTTGGCTGCTGCGTCTTTGATTTCATGGTGTTCGGGTGGGGTTGGATGGTGATGCTGGAAGCATAAGTTGCTCGATTCGAGTTAGACGATAGAGCATACGATGACATAGACCCTAATACCCTTGTGTGACAGCTTGCTTTCTTAGAAGCTAATATCATAGTTTGCTAGTAACTTGACACTGATGTTCACTCTTCTCTAGTAGAATCATTGGCGTATAGTTACACCAGAGAGCTAACTCTAAAATAGCTCGTTATACTATGTCAAGTGATACGTATGTAGATACAGAAGTCATCATGCCAGAATTTATTCATTTCTGTCCTCTATGAGCGCCTAACTGCACGGTTGCACAGCACTCGATCCGGATGTATATCACGTGCGATAGTACCGTATTATCAGCACTGGGGTTCCCCACAATGTCCCATCATCGCGTCCCCCATCATTGATGGCCGCGCGATAGCTCATCCCCAGACAATGCGCCGTTAACAAACCATCCCACGTCCACCACAACGACCGCAACTTAACGGGCGCTCACTACCATAGTCATGGCACACCCATACCCTCCAAGAATGGAGCACCTTTCCCTCAACCAAAGATCCACACCACCACCCGGATTTCAGGCGCAAGCTGGAGCGTTTGATGGCTACGATCGCATGACTGGTGCGCCAGCGCAGAGACACGCTACTCCACCGAATGTTGCTCCTCCACCGGGTTTTAGACAGCATGGTGTCCATTCTGGTTCGATGGGATATGATAAGACGACGGGAGCACCATATGGATCGCCCGCACCGCTACCACAGGTCCGCGATGTGTTACCTATCACACAGGGACTCGAGCAACAGCCAGTTCCAGGCGCCCCACAACCACAAGCTCCGCAGCAATCAGAAAGTGAGGGACAAGCACAGCCAGGCAATGGACCGGGACAGAACACATCAGGAGGTAGAGGAGGACCAGGAGCACGCACGCTCGGCATGCCACCTCCCCAACCGCAGCAGTTGCCGCCGCAGATGTTTACTACCGCTGCGCAGTTGTTGGATTTGACTGATAGTGAGTCTCAAATACATACCCGCCCTCCTTTGCGATACATCAGACATTTTAAGATCCCGCGACCGTGATTGCGAGCTCTCTCATCAAGACAGTGAGGCAGTGCGCCGAGTCCGATTGAGGAGTGAAGGGCCGAGGACGAGACGGAGAGAGAGAGAGGATAGAGGAAGAGCACGCTGACACAAAACAGAGAAGCTCATGGTTGCGCTCAGAGACGGAAGGAAGTTGATCGGTGTCTTGAGATCATGGGATCAGTTCGGTAAGCTCTCCCCTCCCTTCCCTTCCCTTCCCTTCCCCTCCCACCCATCACCACCGTCGCTACTTCTTTTCCACCACCATTTTTCACATACGTAAAGTACCTTGCTAACACCCACCAGCAAACCTCGTCCTCCAATCAACATCCGAACGTCTCTTCACCACATCCCCTCCATACCAATACACCGACATCCCGCGCGGCACCTTCCTTGTCCGCGGCGAGAACGTCCTTTTGTTAGGCGAGATTGATTTGGATAAAGATGATGAGTCACCACGGGGCTTTGAGCTGGGACAGAGAGAGGATGTGCATAAGCGGTGGGTTGAGGAGAGGAAGGAGGAGAAGAAGAGGGAGGGGAGGAAGGGGAAGGTGTTGAGAGGGTGGGGATTTGGGGGAGAGGTGGATGAGGGGACTTTGTAGAGGGGCTTAGTAGCACACTCAGGTGATAACCCAGCACCCGAATAGTTGAGGGCTGCCTGGTGATGATGGTGTTGTGGGGCAGGAGTGATTACGAGGTCAGAGAAAGAGGAGAGAGGCGCGCCAGAGCAGAATATTGTGAAATGCTCCTGGTGGCCTGGCACACTTTTGAGCTTTGATATTGCTTGATCAAGCTCATTATGGCAGACAATTGCTAAATATACAGCACTTTGCTGCAAATTCTCTTCTTTGCGTGCATATCAACCGTCGTTGTGACCAGCCTTACGGATTTATTATGTACAGAGCAATAAATTCTGCAATATATTGGACATGGAGACATCTTCCCTCCGGTATTTGGAATAGCCTCAGCGCGACAGTGAGGGATTCCGTCACTCCGCTGCGCTGATAGGATGTGTAACTGATAGTTGCCGTTGACTGAAGTATTTTCAGCACCCAGGCAATCTCCTCCATCATCTTCCCGTCCATGGGATACTGGTAGTCATATTGGTATCAGCACACCTCTGTGAAACGTAACTGGTTTGCTGGAGACCAACACTTCTCTTTTTCATGCATAATAAGGCTTACCGTTACTCGACATTGACCCTTTGTTTTAAAGCGAAATAGGGACGACGAAACTTCCATATGCTTGAGATCTGTGCTTAGGAACAGTATACGCCCAAAGCTGCGCTGTGTTCTGCCTATCGAAACTCGGTTATTTTCACAATAGGTTAGTGCTATCGACAGCTCCATAGTGTTAACTGTTTATGAATACTAACACATATTTTTTGCATTACGAACATCAGTAGTGCTAAAGCTTACAGCGAAATTCTAGAAAAGTAGGAAGCAGAAACACTTTGGACAGGCCATTATGTTAGGCTGATATGGAGACAGTAATTTTTTGCCAATTGCTTGGGAACATACTAAGCGGCTGCGTGGAACAATCTGAACACATCACTGAATCGGGGACAGACTATGAGGCTGGGAAAACATTCTCAGCAGTTGGCGAGATGCTGTGGACAGTCAATGAAAGAATGGGAAGTAACTCGAGTGCGGTGGTTGCAGGCGTAATGTGGAGGCGCATGGGACAACTGATGGAATCCAGATAAACAATGTAACAAGCCACGGACTATGAATTGCTGCCTGACTACATTTTCGGTGAACGCACTACTTTCAGGTGCATTGCATGTAGCCGTGATTTATGTAGACGGGATAACAGGTGGTGGAGATTCTTTTAGGCAGCTGGCGATTTAGCTCGTGTTTGCAACATGTGATATAAATAAGGTGGCAGGCCCTCAGAAGGATATGGAACGGTCTAAATCGAATATGCTCACTACCGTTTTGACTTTAAACTGTTATTTCATGTTTGACAGAGCAAAAGCGTTGGTTGTTTCCAACTTACACATCTTCTGGAACGTTGTGGTTGACGTCTGTTTGGTGTTGTGCTTCCAGAGGTAGCCAAAGGCAGGGCGGCCGCGGAAACCAGGTTTGCCATAACGTGTGTCGCGCTGTTGTGCCTGGTTCCAGAAGCACCTCTCAGGCACACACACCTCCAGGCAGCAGCTCGCTTAACGCTCGTTTCTCACCATTAGCGCAATTTCCAAATTTCCGTCCATGTATATAGACGCTGCCTCCCTCCCAGATTCCTTTTCTTCTTTAGCTCTCTTTGCCTGTAAGCATCTGACCCCAACATTTTCCCACAATGACCATCCACTAACTCGCCCCTCAGATTGGCTTAGATCAAGTGTAGTATCTGTTCTTTTCAGTTTAATCTCTGAAATTGACCCATGTGGTCAAATCAATGATTAAATCTATTTTTGTACTCAGCCACGAGGCCGCTGGATTTATCCATGTCTCGAGGCACAGTTTCCCTGGTATTACACTGCCTCCATGTGAAGCGAACACTTCTATTTTCATTGAGATTCCGCCTTGAGCGGGGTTTTAGAGAAGATTCTGATTTTGAGAAGCAGTGTTGTGATTGAAGACTGCGAAAGTTGAAGGAAGGCACACGGCGGATGAATGTGTAAACAAGCGCCAAGCGGTGACGGTGCGCAAGTCTTGCAAGCGCGTTTGCGGCAGTCGCGCCAGCACACCGCCGAGCATTCCAAGCTGTGCCTCTTCGCTGTAGCCGTCTTCTACCATTTCGCGAGTGATCGTTCAGCGCGCCATCCGAATGCCAGCTCTTTTCCTATGGGCTTTCGAGTCCCTCTGCCTTCTCTTGGGCATTCTGAGCTAGAAACTTGTGATAAAGCGCGAGCCGATCTGCGACGAGTAAACGCTCCTTCAATGTTACAGCCTTACATCACCGGATTTTAAGTTCGGCTCTTCGTTCATGGCCTCAGCCATCCCTGCGCGCCTATGTCAGTTGCGAAAGTCGTGATCAAGCCCAGCTAGGCGCCGAGAAGCTCGGATCGATCTGTGACGACCACAAAACGGTGCCGCACCACGACCATGTCCTCGACGCTCTCTATCAATTGGATTTGAAAACCACACCGCACTGTCTGTGCGGCAGGGGCTATTCTTCATTCAGGAGTACTCCGTTTATTCATGGCACAGGGGGAAGGCCATCACATGTGTAGATGCGTTTGGCGAAGAATGAGAGGGATGTACAGAATGGTCCTGTGGGAAAGGAGCCACAGACAAAGGCTACTAGTCCTGAAATTGTCGTTTGTTTTGGATTCGAGTTTTGATTTCCTTGTCTGATCAATCGGTTGAGCAATGCCATTGTAGCTGCGATTGCAACAACTTGAAAAGAGTTTGCTCTGTGGACGGCGGACAAAGTAAACAAAGCTTGGTTCCACCGGCCCCGTCCTTTGTTTACAGACTTAGACCTTTTCTCTACTGTGCCATAGGTATCTAAACCTTACTTGCTGTTTCTTCCCTAATCACAAATATTCTGTCATCTTCAATTGCCGACACACTCTTACACAACTTCCATAAACTTCTTCATACACCATCACAAATCGTATGTATCTTCGTCTTTCCTTTGGTACCCAACCTTCACTCAACACTAGACCTAAATATAGACACCACTTCTACACAGCGCTACACCCTCCCAGAAGCATCAACAGACAACAACAACTCGGAGTGTATGTATCAGGGCGTTTAGCTGACAGCATAACCTCACCACAGACCTCAAACTCGACCACAAACAACCCCATAATATTTCCACGGTTTCCAAAGTAAGCATCTTTCATTTCTTACCCTCAGCCGAAACCACCTGCACGACATCACTTGCTAGCGCACTGGTCCTGTTCCCGCTATTCTAAAGCTACAAATACCATGCTCCAACCCCCCTTTACCGGTTTTCCAAAACATCCATTATCATCTGACACCTTCGAGCAACAACAACCTTCTTCGATACCACTTCACACACCACATCAAATCGCCATAATCACTATCACTTATATAACTCCTAGTACGTTCATCCTCATTCCCTACACATCTTCAACCTCACCACTGTACCACTTCACCCACCATTACATCAGGCCTATGCTTCTCTCCCGATCTATGGCCTTTTACAACAAGCTCGTACTGCCGTCCACAATCACCAATGCATCTCAACTCAACCGAAAACATCTTTGACTTTTATCACTCCTAACTCGACTTTAGATATACAATGGCTACCTCAGTTGTTCAGAACGCCTCCACGGAGGACAAACATGGGCCCGGTGCCGAGGGATCTTCTCAGGGCGAGCAGGCCGGCAACAACGCTCAGGCCGATGTTCCAGAGGACAAATTCGATGAGGCCGCCGACAGGGCCTTCTTGTTCTGCCTCCTCGAAGATTACTCTTTCTCCAAGGCCAAGGCCATCGAGATCACCAAGAAGATGAAGCACAGAGGCTATAACTTCGGCGTCGACAAACTCTAGTATATACAACCTCAGTTCTTACATGAATGCATGCTCACGATGACTAGTAAACGTTTTTACACCATGCGCGACCAGCAGAAGAAGAAGGCCGAGAAGGCTGCTCTTGCTGCCGGTGCTCCACAAATTCCAAAGGCTCCGGCAACTCCTAAAAAGACCAAAGAGCCAAAGGCTAAGAACCCACGCAAGCCAGCCACCCCTCGTACCCCCAAGAAGAAGGCAGATGCCGACGGCGAGGAGCCAACCTCCGAGCTGCCATCCGCCAAGAAACGCAAAACGCCAGCTAAGCCCAAGGCTAAGACCGGCGTCCTTGCTACTGCAGAGGAGCACGGCGAGGAGTCTGCTTCTGCCGATGAATCTACCAGGGAGGGTTCCCAACCAGTTGAGGACAAGGACGTCAACATGACTTCGGAGGAGGTCAAGGTTGAGGTTCCGCATGACACTGAGGCCGTTAAGGCCGCTGAGGCTGTTGCCGATGCCACTGAGGAGCAAGTTATGGGTGAGCAGGAGAAGGGAGTTAATGCTAAGGTTGAGGTTCAGTAGGTCGCCCCTCCATTCCCTCCTATGATCACATCCACTCATCTTTGCTGAGCATACACTAATATCATGTCAAAGGACTGCCGCCTAAATCGCTCAATCTACCTGTTACCTTCTATTCTTCAATACATCAACCTTTGATCTCGATCTTGGTGCTGGAGAAGGAGGATTGACGATCGCGGCCATCATGGTTCATAGTCGGGTGTGATAAGGAGGAATGATACGGTGCATATGATAGGAATGACTGACATGGACACGGGTTATGAATGCGGAAGGAGCCGCCGGTTATACTAGCTAGCCATGAACTACATCTGGCCATCTTGATAGCTCCCTCTCATTCTGATCACTATTTCCACAAAGTGATTATGGATGCCTGCCCACCGTATTTATCAACAATTGGTATTATTTCATATGCTCTACTTCGTCAGGTCTTGATGCACTACAGAACACCAGGAATAAGCTTATACGGCACTTCCTCAACATAATTCATCCAACTTCCCTGATACTTCTGACTCATATGTTCCTCCAAATTCTTACTCGCCCTGCATGCAAAATCTCCCAGAGTAAAAGCACCCGTCACAGCAGCCCACTTCCATCCCCCGGCCGCAAGCGCAAAGCCAGCCCTCCACATCGCATACCCGATGTAGTTAGGGTGCCTAACCACCTTCCAGAATCCCTCCTTGCACACCTTCCCAGCGTTGCGGCTATTCTTCTTAAAACGCTTGCGCTGGCAATCGGCACCCGTCTCGATGATCATGCCGAGGATGTAAAGGCCGCAACCGACGACCAGGTGAGGCGCCGCACAATCTTGGGATGTAAGCATGGGACAAGTGAGCGAGGTGGTGAAGAGCAGCGTGTTGACAGAGTTAATCGCCATATTCGTAACTCCGATGGCGACAGCCGACTTGCCGTTCATGGTCTCGTGGTTGAGGCTGGTGACCCAGAAGATGTGCTTGAACGTTGAGCCGGTGGCCATGGCGAGGAGGATGAGCCGGGTGAGTGGGAGGTCGCGGGCTGGAGAGGGGTTCATGACTAGTCGGTTGACGTGGATGGCTGCATCGTGGGTTGAGGGCTGAAGGCGGTGGAGAACGTGCGAGCCGACGTCGTAGTAGAGGATTCCGAGTTGGAGGGGAATGTCGAGGAGGCGCAGGCCGATGAAAGTTGCTGTGCCGCAGGGAGAGGGCTCATTAGTGTGGGGGAGATTTAGTCCGGGTGCCATTGTGGTAGTGGTTTTGGATCTCTCGATATCAAGAGATGAGTTGTGAAGCGGGAAGAGAGGAAAAGGACAAGTGCGAGAAAAGAATAGAAATATGTGCCATACTTCGTCAGCATCGCCAACTGGGGAGCTAAAAAACTGTGGGGAGAATGATATATCGATGCATCATGACCCTGAAGTTTGGTCCAGGTGCTTGACAGATATACTGGAGAAGGTGGGAGGGAGGAGGATGGAGAAAGAGCAAGGTAATATAAGCAAAAGAACGAGAACCCATCACTTAACCGAACTTGCAGCCGTCCACACATCTAGCCATAAGATTCTTAAGATGCTCAATGATGGAATGTGGAATTTAGGAATGTGACTTGGAATGTCTGGCGTTGATGTCCGTCAAGATGTGCTTCAGAAGGATAAACAGCCTCGCCGTAAAGGAGTGGTTCTGATTGGCAGGTCGTGCTTTGAAATCATCAGGCTGAGGAACCCAAGCAACGACGCATCAAATAATTGTCCACGCCGAACACCTTGTTGTCGCCTCCATACCAATCCGCCCTCCACATACAACCAAAATGCTTTTCGCACGCACCGTAAGCATCACTATTTCCCAGTAACCTTGCCTGATGCTCTTTTCAATACCAGCGAGGTTACATTGTATAATTGCGACAGCTTACTAACAAACCCCCAGATCCGCGCGGCGGCCCTCCGCCCAACCCTCTCCGCCTTCACCCCACTCACCCCAGCCCTCCGCCAATCCATCCGCCGCCTCTCAGACGAGACACGCAAATCGATCGACGGCGCCGTGTCCTCCGCCCCAGTTGTGCTTTTCATGAAGGGCACGCCTGAGATGCCACAATGTGGCTTTTCGAGAGCGAGTATTCAGATCCTCAGCTTGCAGGGTGTTGATCCGAGCAAGTTTGCGGCATTCAATGTGCTGGAGGATGATGAGCTTAGAAATGGTATGTGACATCTTATTTCTGGGAGAGATGAGGGAGGGGACAAGAATGATCGCGGGGTGAGGACAGGAAGAGGTGGTGAAGGAGCGGGAGCTTGCGAACTTCCCACGAGAGCACCAGCGCACTGCTCAGGCCTACGTCTGCGCGTTGATGGCATAGTGGGGAGCTCGCAAGCTCTGGTTCAACATTTCCCCAACCTTTCGGACGCACACGGCCGTCTCTTTCATGTCCCAGTCTACCTGCTACCCTCTGTACTTTGGAGCACACAAAGCTAACACATTCAGGCATCAAGGAGTACTCCGACTGGCCAACCATCCCCCAACTCTACGTCGGAAAAGAGTTCATCGGCGGCTGCGACATCCTAACCTCCATGCATCAGAACGGCGAGCTGGCAAAGCTGTTAGAGGAGAATAACGTTTTGGCTAAGGAGGAGTAGAATGGATATACCCGAAGAAAGAAAAGTATGGTGAAGTGTAGGCTGGCGTGTATACGTATACCAATTTTGAAAACATAAACAATCTTTGCCATCACATCTTCGTATTAGGGCTGCCCTGTTTCTCATTGACATCTACGCAGGTCTCCTGCAAAACAAAAGCACGCCGCCAAGAATCCTCTCAAATCTTGTTTCTCAGCAATGAAGTCTACAACAACAATGGTAACGGGTATCCGCTCACGGTGAAGCAACCGTTTGTGGTTCTCGTCAGAAAATTCCCAAACATCCTTCCAAATCCTTTCCCTCCGCTCTGTATCCCGCCCACTGTGTATGAAACTTCGCCATAAAGAGCTCAACATGCCAGAAATTGTTGTGCTCATCCCATGGTGGAGCCGTAAGTGTCGCAATGGACTTGACCATCCTTCCACTCTCTAGGACAGTCACATTGGCGTGAACGGTTCCTGGCGAGCCCACGGCTGCCCAAGGAGCACCATCCAGAATGCACTCAACAGATCTGATAAGGCTTGGGTTCTTGCTGTCTGGCACCATACCCATGGCCCACAAAGATGTAGGACGATTTACTGGAGCCGGGATCGTATGACGAGCAACATCCATGAACGTTGTCTGTTGACTCGTTGGCTGTGCGAATGCAATGGCAGGATGATAACTTGAGAATGGCGCCTGGTGCGTGACTTCTGTGGACCTGGCACGATGGACAGTCTGGGCAAGCGAGGAGGTTGGTGAAAATATGCCGTGAGGCTGTGGAGTTGGAGACGACAGCGTAAGAGCAGAACAAGCTGCGATGAAGTCCTTGGTAGCAGCCTGGGGAGCGTAAACTTCGCAACAGCTTATGTCCTTACGCATCTGCTGTTTGAGTGTCTCTGATGCCGTTTCAGATTTCGCCTCAGATACCGCGGTCGATGCGGTTGTTGGCTCCTTGACACTCTTGATCTGAGATAAGAGGAGGCCATTGAAGGTAGCGGTCGGAAACCCTCTGTCTTCATTGTCGGGCAAGGTGCCATTGTGCATCTCAGAGGTACTGACCGCATCGTAATTGGTGTCTGCGCTTGTCTTTGGTTCATCATCAGCTTCATTTGTCGCCCACCTCGAGCTGCTTAGACCCCTTTTGCTTGTAAGTTTCTTGGCTGATGAGACCTTGACCTCAACTCTTTTAGCTGCGGGCTCTCTCTTAAAAAAATTCGAGCTAGCGATGCGATCTGCACGATCGTCTTGCTTTGCTTCAGAAACATACACTGACTCCCCAGTGTTTGTTCGGGCAGATAGCTGCACTGTGCTAGCATCTTTGTCCAGAGCCTCGGAAGGAGGAGTATGGCAAGCGGTAAGAATTTCTGAAAATGGCAAAGTAGTCGTTACTCCCATTTCACCAAAGTGCTTGCTCTTCGATTTGTAGGTGCGTTCCATTGCCGCCGGGAACTTGTTGACAAGTGGATCGTCTTGAACCAGACAGCCCTCAACCGTTATCGGAGTGCGAGGAGCTAATTCCAGAGCCTCGTTCTTCACTGAACTAAGCCAGCCGAGATTGCCAGATTCACGTTTTCCAGCATCACGCTGCTCGCTCTCATGTCCCCAAGAAAAAGATGCTTGATTATCCTCCTTTTGAGGACTAACAGAAATGAGCAGATCAGATTCAAAAGTTCTCTCGCCGCTCAGTCCTGGCGCAGAATGAATAAGAGCTGAAGCGGAATCAGATAGGTTCCAGTCCTTCTCAAGACTTGATAGCTCTCTCTGAAAGGTTGATGGCCTAGTACTAGTCTTGCGCAATCCAAGCGATGTCAATCTAGTCTCATACCATGACTCGCGTGGCGACAAGGTATTGGCAGTACTGATGTGAAAGGGCATTGGGGCCTCGGGCTTCATTGTGCCGCCTGATTTGGAAGGTGGATGGGCATAACCGACTGGTTCATGGCTTACGGAGACTCCAAGTTCAGATGGCTGCATGCATTGGCCATCGGGCATCTCTGACGAAGCTTCTTCCAAACCAGACTCCTCCTTGACGCGGTCGACCTTGCGCTGGGCCGCATCTCGGACACTGGAACTAGACTCGCTCTCACGAAGGTCACCTTTGAAAGCCGAAGTCTCGCCCTCGGTTGTTGTTGATTGAATCAAGGGAGACTTGGACACGTTATCCAGTCCTTGCTCAGTTTTCTCGTGGCTCTGTGGCTCATCCATTATGACGCCTAGTTCCTCCTTTAACTTTTGAATCTGCTCCAGAATGGCCTTGTGCTGCTCCTTAATCTTGTAGACATCGACGTCGTCGCCGCCAGCCTTCAGTTTCTCTGCTGCGCACTCCATCAACGCGATCTTTCTACGAAGCTTCTTGGCCGGAGTCATATTCGTGGTCAACAACTTTCTAGGACCGGAACTTTCCTGTGTGTGTGGAACGCCCTCATCATCTTCCTCCCCTTTTGAATGTCTCATTGTCTTCCAGAAGGAAAACTCGCCCAAGCCCGATATCGCGCCATCCTGCCATCCCAAATCTGCAAAAGTAGATTCGTTCAGCCAGCTCATAGTTCTTTCAACCAGTTCGACATGCTTGCCGACCTGCTTGACCCCTGCCGTAGGTGCGAGTGGTGGAGCCATAGAAAAGCACTTGTCTGTAGCGCGCCATTTTGCCTCCGCAGTAATGAAGCATTGAGTCGCTTCGACACTAGAAATGGAGGTGACTGGTGGAGTTACAACCGAATACTTGTCTGCAGAGCGCCGCGTAGGCAGTTTCTTGTTGGCTGAGGCGTCAGACTCTTTTCTGTCTTGTCCGTCTTGAAAGCCTTTAATCATATCAAACTGAGCGGCAGGCAAGGGGCGTTGTGGAGCGAAGTGCTGCATCAATTGATTAGACGGTGTATCACCGGCCCACTTCGAATTTATGATACCGTCTTTCACAAGGATTCTGTTTTTCGATGGCTCGGCTTGATCGAAATTTTCTATGGTGGCTTGAGCGATCCTACCGACACCTCTGCGTTCTGGTTCCAGCGGCTGTGCCGTGTCAGTGGAGCTCTCAATGGTCCATCGAGAGCTACCGAGTCCGCTCTCCTTAACAACCGTCTTAGCTGACACTGCCACTGGCCTCTGATCAACCGGTTCAGTTGCCCATCTCGAGCTCGCGAGCCCAAAAGTGCGCGCGGGCTTCTTTCTCGTTGACAAGACAGGAGTGCCGGAGTCGTGGCTCATCCGTGGCTTTCGCAGAGTACCAGGAACAGTAGGGGCAATATTATTGTCGTTAGGCAATGCGGCCATGTTCGACTGAGGCCCAACGCCAACTTTGAAAGCTGACAATAGAGGACGAGTGCTCGCACAAGACGTTACAGCAACGCTATCGGCATAATCTTCGTAGGCAAACAACGATGCTCGAGGTCTTAAGTTTGCGTGTTCTTGCGCAAGAAGGTTGACAATATTTGTAACCTCGGCAGCATGATCCAAGTCGTCAGCGACATTGTCCATAGACGAGACAATCAGCTGGGATGACGCAAAAGATGGCTCTGAGTCTGGTGAACGGACAAGGCGGGTATCTTGGTTAATCACAGGTACCGCCGTTTGCTCAATCTCGCTAACCGGGTTTGCACCCGAGTCACAAGTATCTGGAAGGTCTTCATCTTCTGCTTTGGTACCTGGCGTGTTCTGAGCATCCAAATAACCAACCGCAGAGATCTTACCAATCGGTTCCATCGGTGGTTTCTCGTGAACCACGGTCGCAGGCTCAGGTACAAAGAACTCCATAATCTCCTGAAGATCGTCCTGGACACCAACCGCTATGCCATTGCTATCTTGACTGGAGCCGCCCAAGGTTATAAGTTGCGAAACAGAGCTGATAGATTGGTTCAATGCATTAGAGTCCAGCACTGAAGAATCTTGAAACTCGATCATGTCCTGCTCCTCGAATGACGGCAAATCTGTCTCCAACATGGAATTGGGGTCTCTATTGCTGGCTGGCAGAGAAGAGCCCGCCTCAAGGGTTGCCGTGGGTGTGAGCGCAGAAGATTGGCTGCTAACCGGTGATGTTGGAGTACCGCTCTTCTGCACGTTTGTAGTTTGTGAAGGAACTTCCAGTCCGTCAGTGGTAAACTTGCTTCCGGCCAGTGCTATGTCAACTTGAGCCATGTACTCCTGGTCGGCTCGCGGCGTTAGCGGTATGTTCTCCTTTCTTTTGTCTCCACTCGGCACATCGGAATTAATAAGCTTGGCTGGACTAGGCCAGGCGTCAAGTTGGCTGGCAGTGGGAAACCTCGGCATGACTGCTGAGTTCGACGAAGAGATTGCTCTCTTAGAGATGCCACCACGCGATGCGAGACCTTCTCTGGCGCTCTTAGATCCAGACTTTCCCTGAACGTTATCACGGAACCATTTCGCCTCCTCGAGTGCAGAGAGTCCCGGTGGTGGATTCATAGGTGAATTGCGGTTGGCAAGGTAGGATGGCGGGGATCTGGTTACGATGAGCGATGCTTTGACGCACAGAGGATGAATGGGCTCACCTTTCGCCATGCGAGAGGCCCGATGAGTAAAGACCACCACGGTTGCCACGATTGCGTGGAGGAGTCATGGTACGTCCATTACCAGGCCTGCCAGATATACGTGCCGAATAACCTCCGGCTGGTGCTCTCTCAGCAGTTAGGCGTGCCTCCATCTCTGCACGGTACATTTCGCCAGGAACCTCGCCGAGTCCGTCCAAACGGCGATCTGGCTCAGCTGTAGCAGCAAATTCTGCAATTGTCAACTTCGTGCCTTAACGTTCTCAAGTGTTACTTACTGGCCCAAGCACTAGCAAAATCATCTAGACCAGATGCGATCCCTGGACGGTCCTCGATGACCCTGCCCTGGTTACGAACGTCACTTGAGCCAGTGTTGCGAATGGCCGCAATTTCGGCAGACCTATGTCTACCTCTTCTGCTCGGTTCGCCTCGGTTGCGTCTTTTCGAGTGTGGGATATCGTCTTCATCAGCGTCGCCAGAGTCCATACGCAACTCATTGACACGATGAATACGGTGATCGACCAGCATACAATCCATCTGTTTCTTGGTCTTCTTATCGAGCTCGACCTCTGGTTTGTTGCCATCCCGCGGGTCAGCTTGTAGCGGACCCATGGTTCTGTTCAGATTGATAAGGATTGGCTGTGCTAAACCTGTTGCGAGACTTTACTGCGCTGGCACACGTTAGCAGCCTGTGAGAGACTGGCAGCGGCAACCGCTTTGAAGGTCAATCGGTTGTAGCTTGTACCTGTAAACTGCGGCGAGTGCTATGGCAATCTGCCAGAGTCAATTTTATGATGCTTGTCAACAGTAACTGTGTATTATCGAGATGAGGGAGGAATTAGGCTGCCAACTAAAAAAAATTGGATTGTGGCCAAACAATGTTCTGTGCCGCAAACTAGCCAAGTGAAGTGTATGTTGTTGGGGGAAGGCGCCAGTGTCGATACTGGAAGAGGAAATCGCGACCTACATGGCTGGCGCGGTAGTGATGAAGTAACTTGACCAAAACAACGCAACAGCCCGCCAACAAAACATCTTAGCAAAAGGCATATTAAAAAGGTCCACTTAGCATAACATTAGGAAAGGAAATATACGCTTCCAACGCATTGCGTGGACAACTCACTTTCCCAATTTCTACATAAAGGCAGTACCAGTTTGCTTGCTCGAACCTAACATGATAGAACAACCAGACGCTATACACTTCTTGAGCCTGAGTTGAATGAGCTAACCAGTTAAGATGAGGAGAACTGCTACTTATTTCCACTCCGCAACTCGAGACGAATGCCATCCGTTACCATAAACGCTCATCGAAACCACGCCAGGCATGATCGCTATGGAATGTAGGCCATGATGACTACCCAGAGTTTCCCAAGAATGGCTGTGAGGCGAGCTCAGAAATCATGGGAACGCCTGCCCAGGTAAATTCTGGACAAAGGCGTCGAAACCAGCTGGGTACATAGACGACATGAACTTTTTGCTTCAAAAGGGACGGAATAGGCAGCCAGAGAATCGTGTACATCGAAATTGTATAGCGATATGTCAAATGCATGTGTAGTGATGAGAATGTTCTCCTTAGCTTTTTCCATTGTCATGCTCATAGAAATCATCAATGACGGTGAAGGGTATCGAACAATATCTTTGATACCAACCAATCCTTTTCTGAGAGGTTGATCAGTATATGGGATAGTCGCGTTGATTCTTTCTACCATTGGCGCGTCGTGAGTTTTTGTGTTGTCGACGCTGGCGGCGAATGTCGTGATCGAAAGGCGGCAATGACAGGCGTCGCGTGAGCCCCACCAGGGGTCATAAGCCAATCGGTGGAGTCACAAACCATTGACCAATGCATCTCCCAGGGTGTCTCCACCGATGCCGCTGCCCCAACTTTTTGGTGACGGCGACCTTCAAACTTTCTTGAATTCAACAACATTATCTCGAATTTATAGATATGGCGGCTGGTAGACTTTTGCACAGCAGCAGGTCTGCCCTGAGGGTAAGCTAATTAATTGGCTTGATTGAACATCACTAACGTATCACACAGACCTCATACCCATCAAGGCTCCTCAATGCCCCATATACTCGCAGCCTCGCCACTGCTCAGAGTGACTCACCTCAAATCGACATCGCCGCACGCACACCACCATATCCAAAGCTTCTGAAGAGGCTGACCGAGGTCAGAAAAGTGCTAGGAAACGATCGTGCCCTTACTTTGGCCGAAAAAATCTTATATTCTCACTTGGACAACCCAGAAGAGTCGCTGTTGACGGGAACGAACAATGGCCTCGATATCCGTGGAAATGCCAACCTCAAGCTCAAGCCAGATCGTGTTGCTATGCAAGATGCCTCGGCACAAATGGCATTGCTGCAGTTCATGACTTGCAAGCTTCCATCGACAGCTGTGCCAGCTTCGATTCATTGCGACCATATGATTGTTGGTGAGAGAGGAGCGGATGTGGATTTGCCAGAGTCGATCAAGGGCAATAAGGAGGTCTTTGACTTCTTGGAGTCTGCGGGAAAGAAATACGGCATCGAATTTTGGCCACCGGGAGCTGGTATCATTCACCAGACTGTGTTGGAGAACTATGCTGCACCAGGATTGATGATGTTGGGTACGGACAGTCACACTCCAAACGGAGGTGGACTGGGAGCTATTGCCATTGGTGTTGGTGGCGCCGATGCCGTTGACGCTTTGGTTGATGCACCATGGGAGCTGAAGGCACCAAAGGTCTTGGGTGTCCGTCTAGAGGGACAACTGAGCGGCTGGGCTTCGCCAAAGGATGTTATCATGCACTTGGCCGGCAAGCTTACCGTCCGTGGTGGAACTGGCTTCATCATCGAATACCACGGCCCAGGTGTCGATACCCTCAGCTGCACCGGCATGGCCACCATCTGTAACATGGGAGCCGAGGTCGGCGCCACCACTTCCCTCTTCCCATTCTCCCACCGCATGATCCCGTACCTTGAGTCTACTCACCGCGCCACCATTGCCCGCCAAGCCCGCATGATCTCCACCTTCCCGGACGCGCGCAACCTCCTGAGAGCTGACGCAAAGGCCGAGTACGACCAAGTCATCACCATCAACCTCTCCGAGCTTGAGCCACACGTCAACGGCCCAAACACCCCAGATCTCTCCACTACCATCTCCAACTTCGCCTCCACTGTTAAGTCGCAAGGATGGCCTGAGAAGGTCTCTGCAGGCCTCATCGGCTCCTGCACAAACTCCTCTTACCAAGACATGACCCGCTCCGAGGATCTCGTTAAGCAGGCCACCGCGGCGGGCCTCAAGCCAAAGGTCCCATTCTTCATTACCCCAGGTTCCGAGCAGATCCGCGCCACTCTCGAGCGCGATCAAACCCTGGCTACTTTCGAAAAGGCCGACGGTATCGTGTTGGCTAACGCCTGCGGGCCATGTATCGGCCAATGGAAGCGCACTGCCACCGAGGAAGTCCCGCTCCCAAAGAAGGGTGAAGCGAATGCGATTTTCACGTCCTACAACCGCAATTTCCGTGGCCGTAACGATGGAAACCCAGATACCATGAACTTCCTCGCCTCCCCTGAGCTGGTTACTGCTATGGCTTATGGTGGCTCGACGACTTTCAACCCTCTCACTGACTCAATCACCGCGCCTTCGGGGAAGCAGTTCAAGTTCTCCCCTCCATCTGGAGAGGAGTTGCCAAAGTCTGGATTCGAGGCCGGTAACCCAGCCTTCCAGGCTGTGGGCGGAAAGCCAGATCCATCTGTCTCTGTCGCCGTCTCTCCAACCTCTGACCGTCTTGCTCTGCTTGAGCCATTCGAGCCCTTCCCAGACCACGACCTCAAGGGTCTGAGAGTCCTGTACAAGGTCACTGGAAAGTGCACCACCGACACCATCTCCGCTGCGGGGCCCTGGTTGAAGTACAAGGGCCACCTTCCAAACATCTCAGCCAATACCTTGATCACTGCGATCAACAAAGATACCGGTGAAGTGAACGACGCTCATGATGTTGATGGCACCAAGTACGGTATTCCGGAATTAGCCGAGAAGTGGAAAAATGCGGGCACGGAATGGCTCGTTGTGGCCGAGGATAACTACGGCGAGGGATCGGCGCGCGAGCACGCTGCGTTGCAGCCAAGATACCTTGGTGGAAGGGTCATTCTTACCAAGTCTTTTGCTCGTATCCATGAGACGAACCTTAAGAAGCAGGGTGTTGTCCCATTGACTTTCGCCAACGAGGCGGATTATGATAAGATTGATGCCTGCGACGAGGTTGAGACTGTGGGTCTTTATGAGATGCTTAAGAACGGGGGCAAGGGCGACGTGAGCTTGGAGCTCACCAAGCGTGACGGCCAGGTCATTAGCATTCCTTGCAAGCACACCTTCTCCCCAGATCAAGCCAGCTTCGTCATCGCTGGTTCAGCGCTGAACTTACTTGCTAAGGCTGCTGCTGAAAAGACTCCTTCTGCGTAGGATGGTTTATAGATGAGAGATGAAACAAAAGCTGCTAAATTTACATTGGAGTTCGCGATAGATATCATGATAGGTTGCTTAGCTGTACAATACATACACGAGACAAAGTTGAAGAGGTGCATATAGAAAGTTGACATTCTCGGCTCTATCCTAGTTCATTATCCTGCGAGTTTGCTTCTATGAAAAGAGAGGCTAGGAAGCTCAGTCGTCCACTTTGTCGGTGTTAAACCCTAGCGCGAAAGCCCAACTTCAACTTCGGGACAGTCTACGAAACTACCTCCTGCATCGTCTTCGGTACAGACTGCGGAACGAACTCTTGTCCTGTATACGACAACTTTCTCGAACTCTGCACAATAGCTCTGCTCTCTGCCTGCCTACCTTTCTCCTTCTCCTTTCTCTTCCTCTCCTCCCCCGCCTCCCACCTCCGCATCATCTTCCAATCCTCCTCCATACCACCCCCATGCTCATACTGCACCCTCCACCTCTGCGCGGCCTCGAAAGCCCGCTCAGCCTTCATATCCTGCCTCGGCACCCCCTTCATCATCCGCGTAAAGGCAGTAAGCTCCACATCCCCCGTGTACGGAAAACCAGCATTTCCATGCTCGACGCAATACGCCTCCTTCCTCTCCTCCAGAATCTCGGCTTTCAGGCGCATGTTGTCGCGTTGGGAGATGTAGTAATCCTGACCAGAGAACCCCAGAACGGAGGGGTGGTGGGATTCCTGCCAGCGGGCTCTGGATCCGGAAATGGTCGGTGAAGTTTGATGGAGTTCGCAGAGGGAGATTATGTTCGTGTGGTAGTCGTGGAGTTGGAGCATCATGTGGGTGGGGTGCGCGTTTGTGTATAGGCCTTCTACATACCCCGGGCCGGACTCTATGTAGGTGAAGAGACGCTGGTAGAAATCAGGAGGGATGGGGGTTTGCTCGGCACCTGAGGTAGTGGTTGCGAAGTTGGTTTTTTGGAGGTGTGCGCTCCATGTGTCGCTTAGGGAGGATCTAAGGAAAGAAGTTAGCATCGCTCTGCGCTTAAGTTGGCTTGGTGCTCACTTTGGGACGGCCTGCTGCATCTCCTTATCCTGATGCGCCACTGTTGTTGTCGCGCCGGATGGGAACGGCGCTGTCTCAACGTGTGACATTGCCGTTGACCACTCACTTCTCGCGATGTTGAGTTTGAAGCGAAATCGTGTTGCAGTTATTATAGTGTTGTCTGTACGAGCGAGCTCTCGGATAACGATGCGACGGTGTAATGAAGTTTAGGTGTTCTTGCGACAATGCGCGGTACTCCTTGTGAAATCGTCGCCAGCCTAGATTTTCCAGTATAAGTATGTGGCCAGTCTTGCCTAAGCAGGCTAGCGTGATCCAGGAGGCGCGTTGGTCCCACGACTTCACCCTGAGCCACGACGGGTGCGAAACTCACAACCTTGCCCGTTGTCCATTCCTCAAGATTAATCACACCAACAAACTCTATTTAAACAGAACCTAGCTAATTTCTTCTTGAGCTGTACTAACTTCGATCAAGCCATTAAGCATATCCTTATCGGTTAGCTACTTGAATCAATATGTTATCTGATCGGTTTGCAGGGCTGCGTCTTCACATTGCGTAGAAGCCAAAGCATTATTCGCAACCTGGACAGGAAGGAAAAGGGTGGATAGGCATCGCTGATCAGGGATGCGATTTTTGCGTTCAAGGACGTTTGCATTTGCATGTGTGGTATGGCAGTTAACTTCACACACCGAGGACTACCTCATGCACTACCCAGTCAGGGGATGACAGCAGACAATTCTTAACAGGTGTCCATACTTAGTGGATTACCTAGAGCGGTGGCCAGCACCTATCTCCTCAAACCTAACCACCCCGTACTCAGCTCCCCCAAATTCCCCATCGGACCTCTCCACTTAATATTAAGCATCCCCATATACGTCTTCCCCTCCTGCTCCTTGCCCTCTACCCGTTCAACAAAGAAACAGGCCTGATGCACACCCCCTCGACTAAGCACATATTTCTTCTTCTCCCTCACCTCTCCATCTCCTCGTGATCGTGACCATAGGTCTTCGATTGACACTGCACGACACCACTCATCAGTAACAAACACGACACTCTCAAGCACCACCCCCTCCTCCCCGACATTCTCCAGCTGAGCCTCCAGGGCCCAGCCATCTCCCTTCCTATTCTTCTTCTCTTCCATCTCCTCACTCTTCCGCGCACCTGAGGCTTTTATGCCCGCGCCCTTCCTTTCCCCTCCCAGCGGCGCAATCTTAGTCCGCACAACCAGCGCGGGTGTGGCGACGAATTGATAAAGCTTTCTAAATGAGCGGTGACGCCCTGAGGTGGGCGTCGAAGCCGTGTAGCTGATTGTGACGGAGAGAACGTGCGGGCCGTCTTCGCGGAGGTGATGGGTTAGAATGCCTTGTAATGTTTGCTCTGGCGCTAGCTCAACATCCCCCAGCTTCTTATTATCGCCTATACTCAGACTACTCAATGGATCGTCTACAGACGTTGAAGCAGCATCGGCATTTTCGGGCGGTGATGTGCTGGGTTGTGCAGGGTATGTAGCGATAGACACGGGCACAGGCACCGTCTGACTCGGCGTCTTCATCTCCCCCTCGATCTTGACGCTGTGTATGCGTGGTATGGGTCCCTCTCCGTCATCTCGTAACTCGTTGTTGACGCATAGTGCGCAGCTGAATGTTTCGCCTACGTATGCGTTTCCGAATTCCGGGGGGAGGGTTATTAAGGGTGAGAGTGTAAACGGATCAGTAGGCGCTGATGGATATGCGAGGCCTGCGGCGCGAGGTATTGATTGTGCGAGGGACGAGGAAGTATTTGGAGAGGGTAGAGGAAGAGGATGTTGGGTCGATAGTGAGGGCCGTGTTAATCTGTTTGCCGATGGTTAGACGCGGTAACCTTGAGGGGTGGATGGGAGATTGGCATACCGGAGCACTTTGAGAGAGAGTGCGTGGGGCTCTTTGGCGTCTGCTGTGCCCGTTGAGTTTTTGCGAGCATGGCCTACTAGTTGCCTTGACATAATTTCTATCTGAGTCTCAATTGATGAGGAATGTGCGTTTTATTCGCCTTTCATGAGGTTGTCAGCTCAAGATGTTGTCGTTGACTTGGCACCGTCATCTCATCTTATCTAATCTTATCATCTTCCAGCCAAGACAACAAGGTTGATTCTCGATCAGGAAGTTCATAGAACCCTGAGGACATCACTTACTCGCCCTACGAATTACCGAAGCAAAAATGGGTGCTCCAACCGGATCCACTGGTGCAACATGTGCGCCCGGTACAGTCCCATTAATCCGCGCCGAAGGCCTTCTCCTCATCCTCGACACCCCAAAAGGTAGCCTCTCATATGTCCTTTCAAATTTCACACCTGAGAACGATAATAGGTCGCGGAGTCGTTGCCGGTAGAGACATACCTGCTGGGACCTTGATAGACACGTGTCCTGTGTTGGTGCTTGATCCGAAGGAAAATGAGGAGCATATCAGGAAGACGGATCTTTATAACTATACTTAGTAAGATATCACGTGCAGCTTGTCAAAGAGAGGGCGATAACTGACAGTGGCAGTAACTGGCCGATGGAGATGGAGCATGCTAAGCGAGGTAATTTGAAGGTTAAGAATACGCAAGCTGTTATTTTTGGGATTGGGAGCATGTTCAACCACTCTGCAAAGAGACAGAATGTCGGATGGACAAGGGATATTGCGAGGAAGGTGGTGATATACAAGACACTGCAGGATGTCAAGGATGGAGAGGAGCTGTGTATTTCCTACGGGGACAGGCTTACCTTTGTGGATGCTGAGGCCAAGAAAATTGAATCCGATGACGAGGATGAGAATGCTATGCTTGGAAGGATGGAGACGGACTTGTTCTGAAGGGCCGAAGGAAAGCCCCGGTACAGTCGAAACATACTTCCCTAGATCTTGGGCTTTACAAAGTCACTCTGTATTGGGTTTGGAATGGAGACACAGAGCTCTTAATTAGTCGCCAGCTTACCCTAGCTCTGCCGTGCTCCACGAGCGAAAGCGATGACTGAAGTTCTGCACAGCCACTGGGGCCGGGCAGTGCTAGAGAGTAAGCTCCGGTCTTGGAGGGACTGTTTCGAGCACTAGATTGCGCCTCTGATCGCAGATGGCCTCTAATGACGACCGGCTTCAATTAAAAGTGCACACTCTGAATGGGCAAATCTGTGGGGCTAGCTCGTGTCAGCAGGTGGCACTACATAGAAATGTATAGTCGCCAGACAAAGCACATCGAGATTAAATGGCACTCAGGTGAACATCTGAAGAACCATCGCCAGCAAACCGATTAGGGCCTCCTTTCAGCGTTGCATGGTGTTGTACCTGTCTAGAGCCGCCCAATTCGAGTGTCAAAGACGTCAAGGAGTCCCTTAATGTCTCATGCGCTCATCTTCTAGATTCAATTTTACTGCTACTCTTGTAGAGCTGGTTCTCCCATTGCTTTGCTGGTTGAGACTACTTTAGGTTGTGGTGGTGGGTTCAGAAGTCAACAAGTGAAGATGTGTGTAAATGGCTGCAACTAATTGTTTAGTTAAACGATGAAATGATCCGTACATGTCGCTGTCGCCAACACAAAATGCAAAAGAAAGCTTGCCAGTTATGAGGTCGACATCAACACGTCAAAGTCGTACTATTAAAGGGCCATGGACAAACAACTTCAACTGAATAGCCAAGCGCCCAAGCATAAAAATTTGTAATGCGACAAACACATGACAATCCTCGCCAACTAATTAGCAGATATAGTAGCTTGGAAGATATGGTTTGAGGAACTCCCGTCTGGTGGACACTGGATGATGTAACCACACACTCTTGCTGTCATCACACCGGTTCATGTTACTGACTGACGACAGTCTTACCATGCGTTGTATAGGAACCCAACCATTGATTCCTGACGCTACGTGTACTCGGCAGCGAAAAAGGTTTCAAGCGTAGCAAAAAGCAAATCTAAATTGGTATCTATACTCTGCCTGTGCAGCAATGTGAATCGAAGGCTTGTGCCATAAAGCCCCCACAAATGCTCCTCGTAACCTCAGCCAACGCCAGAAGGACTCTTAGATCCATGTGTAACCCTAATCATCCTCAACTCCATAAACCCCTTGCCCATGCCTGTTCTCCAGGTCATCGCCACCATGTGAATCTTAAACTCGCCTTTTATAGCTGAACATCATTATTGAGCAATCTCACCTCCTCTCCAGGCTTGAAGGCCGGCATACCGATGTACGGGCATCCATCACACCTGAAAGCATCGCCCAACGAGCAACTACCACAGCTTCCCACCTTGCCCTGCACCGTAAAATCCACCTCCGCCAGGTCATCAGAACCCAACTTCAAAGCCTGAAGTTTATTCTCGGCCTCCGCCCTCGTCTTCGCGTCATCCACCGCAATCTTCTCCGCCAGTCCACAAGTACAATCCTTACACGCGCGGCGTCTCTTGCCAACGCGCGGGATGCACTCTGGTGGGATGACAACCATCTTCTCTAGATCCGCGTCGTTGAGAAGCTCATCCTCGTCGATCAATTCGTCGTCGGAGGATTCGCCTGTGATCACCTCGCCGAAGTCATCGGAGAAGTCTACGAAGCCTACACCGTTTGGCTTGGTCTCCGTAATTGGCTTTGCGCCGTTTCTCGCAGAGATCTCAGGGCTCTTTCTCTTCAGTGATCCAGAGGGAGATGGTGGCTGCGATGTAATTGGCTCTGGTGCTGGAGTCGACGTTGACTCAATCACGGTGATCTTCTTCTTTCTTCCGAATCTGAGTGGCACAGCCTCGCTAGCACTGTAATCCGGCTTTACAAAACCCTCTCCATCCTTCGGCACCAAACCCGCAAGGATAGCCTCCGTATACTCCGTGCTCCCCTTCTCCTCTCCAAACTTCCCATCCTGGCTCTGCAGCTTCCCGCCCGCCTTCAAACTGCTAACAAGCTTGGTATATACATCTCTGTTCAACAGCTTGTTAGACTCGGTCCGGCTATCATCTGCGTCGCTCAGCACAATGACGAGGTCGTAGGTGCTGACTGGGAGGTTGAAAAGTCCGGCGGAGAGACGGTCAAGCATCTGGAGATCAGTCACACTGCGATCATGAACCGTCATTATCTTGCGGAGCTTCTCCTCATGGCTAGCGATAGAGGGAGGTGCGATGAGTAGTGTGCGTCTCGTGTCGACGGCCTGGGCCGTCTTTGCCGCCGGTGCTGGAGTAAAGGTGAAGTCATCGCTGGTATCGATCGTGACGAAGGAAGGCGCCATCTTTGGCAATCTGGTGACGCGGAGCGGGGTAGTCGAGGTTGCTACAGCACCCGTTTGTCACGATGTGGTCGCGGAAAAGTGCGTCGAATTTTGTCGTGTCGTTGCGTATTACCTGCGGTTCAGATGCTGCTTGTGATGGTTGCAAACGAGCGGTTGGTGTTGTTAAAGTAGCAGTTGTGTTATTAGTAATCACGAAGGCGACAGGAAGGCTGCAAGGCTTGGAGGGGTACTTGTGGAAAATTGGAAATGCCGAGCGACAATTGGCCATACGCCTTATGGCTACTCGTTATCGGATTACGCCATGGCATTTCGGCAAAGTAAGGCTGAGTCACGGGCTCGCAACTGATTCAGTTATCCGCGGAGCTCTTGAGTAAGAAATAAGCTAAGCCAAGAATGGGCTAGCGAAGCCTGGGGGACGGAGGGAGCCAGAGTGGCAGCACCCCGCACTTCGATGCGTCTTAGCGTGCGGTAGTGGTATGATCGGATGCCGGAAGAGAGAAGCTACGTTTGGAGAGTGAGTACAACTTTGTTTGGTAGCACAAGTACAAGTACCACTACAAGGAGCAGTTCATGACGAGAGAGGATAAAAAGGTATTCTGAAGCCATTGAGCTCGGAGAAAAAGTCCAATTGCCTTCGTAGTTGCCGTCTCAAATATGTTGAGGCTGTGCCTTCCAGTCGAATCTGGAATGAGCTGTTTCTTGATCACCAGAGCTTCACGGCAGTACTGTGGGGACCTGGCATCATGAGACCTCACGCGATCACAGCGAGGCAGTGATCAGTGCCAATCTGTAGCTTTCCATCAGCTTAACCTGGGTGACACAATCGTTCTCTTGGCTAAGGCTGGGACGGCATTGGCCATTGCATTGAGAGTCACGGTACTTGTAGCTTCCTATCCCCCATCTTATAAGAGCTTCATCCTCCTCTCGTTTCCTCTCTCAATCAATTCAACCAAGTACCAATACATTACCTCAACACGAACGAGAAGATCAACCACGTTACATCCTCTTCAACCAAATCTCCTGATTTCATACAACCTCCTCATCAAGCAAAGAGTCTTCTGATCGTCTTAAGAAGATATACTATACTTACGAACTTCAATCATACTCTAACTCCCACAAACTCCTAACTACAATCAGTAAGCTGCTCCTCAGTCTATGCTACGGCTTTTCTACACGAGCTTTCAATTCGTCGCCTCCTAACCGACTAGACACTTTTGGAACGCCTTTCTAACATCAATGGCCTAGTGACTCGCACTCACAAGATGACTGACCGCGACCACGTTGGTCTCGCCGATGGCACCGCCGCTGCAGAGGAGCATCTCCCACGTTTCTTCGGCAAGCACGGCCACGCCGACGCCGCCCCAAACAAGGCGAAGAAGAACGGAGCTGGACGTGGAAACTGGTACGTTACACATCTCAAGCTACTTCTGTCGTACCAATGGCACCTGGCTAACTTTACTTAGGGGTGTCGATGGTGACGAAATCGAGGACGAGGGCTTCCATATGACCAACGCTCGTCGTCGATCCAATAGCTCCTCCTACGTTGCCGGTCTTAAGGACTTTAAGACGAAGTTCGAGCAGATCGACCAGGAGCCGGTCTTTGAGGAACATCTTCATGGTGCTATCGATGACGATGTTCTCAGCCGTACTGGCACCCAGTCCTCTGAGTCCACCCTTGGCGACCTTATTGAGGATGAGGTTAAGACCGAGAAGAAGTAGGCGTTTGGACTTGTGGCGGCCGGTCTGCTATACAAAGGTGTCTTGGCTGGTTATGCCTACGGGTTGTCTGCTGGTCGGCATTACAGGATTGGCGTAAGGCCAGTATGATGGGTTTTTAAATGGCAATGATACGCACTTTATGGTGGAATTATAAGGTGCAGAATGGTATCATGACTATATGTTTGCTTTGGATGGCTGAGGCCAGAATGTACTATTACCACTAGTTCGTAACTTGAGAGACAATCGAATACAAGTTATGAAACCTCCTGTGAACTTCAGACTGATTAGTTGTTTTTTATCATCACAGCGAAATCCAAGTCAATCATCCATCCACTGGGCTCAAACTCGGCTCTTCGGGACCATCCACCAAGGGTATGGCCTCCCCGGAACGCGAGCTAACATGGCCAGGCAAACCTGCCATATCACGGCTCATACGGCAAGCTCAATTTGCCGTGAAGCACTTCGGATCTATCAATCTCAATCATAATTACCTTCTCATGTATGTCTTACCTTTCTATTTAATTTTCAGTACTTGACCATCGCCCTCGCTGTCAATCTGTCAAGTCCTAGCGTGTCGGCTCCCCAGCCTGCTGCCCCGCCTTTCGGTATTATCAACCTGGGGTACCCCACATTTTCATGACCCCCTCGTTCTCATTTATGATACTTGTTGACCCTTCTTCTCTGGTTTGACTTCTTTCAAATTTCTTTCACATTTTTTGCACCTGTCCGTCACTGTAATCAAGGTCGAAGATATTGGAAAGATGCCGTACGATTTGAAAGGAAGAAATGTGCTCGTTACTGGCGGTTCTCGGTACGTGAAGCTTCTCACTTTTACTTTCACCCACAACTCTCACCTGAGCTCGACCTCGGCCATATCTTCACTTTCAATGATTGCACCTTAAGACTGCCATATTCAATCAATTGACACAAATTTCTGGCAAATGTTCCTTCCACTCACTCTCCTTAGACTATGGACACAAACTAACATCCACCCAGCGGTCTAGGAGCAATAATCTGCGAAAAGTTCGCCGCACAAGGCTGCAATGTCGCCATAAACTACAACACCTCTTCTGACGCCGCCGATGATTTAGCATGCAGGCTTTCGAAACAATACGACATCACGGTATTTACGATCCAGGCTGATATGGGGGAGGAGTCGCATTGTGTAAGGGTTGTGGAGGAGACTATTAAGGCGTTTGGGGGGCTGGATATTATTGTTAGTAATGCTGTAAGTGGTGTGTTTCTTATTGTGTTTATATGGAAGGGAGGGAATGGGGAACATGAGGGGTGGGGATGGGAGGGTGCTGAAATACCGAGGAGTAACATCATGGAGCAAGTCCCTGGTTCCGCAAGTTGCATGTCGTCTTGCATGATTGTGCAGGACGACTTCTAGCTTGTGAAATGGGACCCTGTTTCATAAGGGCACTTTTCCGTTCCACATGGACACCCACTTGCCTCCATCCAATTGAGAGGAACCCAAGCAACGAAAGTAGAGAAATGTCTAGAAAGAACACAGGCTAACCCCCCAGGGCTGGACACGCTTCTCCACCATCCCCGACCTGCACAGCACCCGCTCCAGCGACTGGGACACCTGTTTTGCCGTCAACGTCAAGGCGCAACAATACCTTCTGCGCACCGCTCTTCCAACCTTCCAGGCCAACCCCGAAGGCGGCGTCTTCCTTTTGACCAGCTCTATTGCCGGTGTCGCGACAAGTGGAAGCAGTTTGCCATACTGCGTTACAAAAGCAGCTGGGCTTCAATGGATGCGCGTTACGGCGTCCAGTCAGGGGCCAAAGTTGAGGTGTAATGCTGTGCTGCCCGGGCTGCTGTTGACCGAATGGGTGAGTTGCTAACCCTCTTTCCTCTCTGAGTTTGAGGAGTCTAAGATTGGAAGACTGACGACTTGTCGATTGTCAAACAGGGACAAAAGTATCCCAAGGAGGTTATCAAGCAACTTGAGGAGAGGGCTTGGTTGAAGAAGGTTACGGATCTAGAGGATTGTGCGCAGGCTTTTGTTGATTTGGCGAGGAATACTAGGTGAGCACTTTACCCTTTGGTAGCGGGTTGGCTTGGGTGGTGTCCTGTATAGGTTGTGCTAACAGTCTTGCGCAGTCAAACTGGACAGAAGATCATTGTTGATGCTGGTCTGTCGCAGTTGTAGTTTGGTTGAATATTTAGCATCTTATCTCTTATTTACATTTTAATCATCTTTTGTGGTTGTCTATCTATGTCACCGCACAAAAGTTACGCCAGTGCTGGTATCCCAAGCACAAGAGAAAGTTAACTACATTTGACCGAACCCCCCTCCATCAAGGAAGTACGTAGGCTCTTCCTCTTCATCATCTGACCTGTCCGTGCTGACATTGCCCTTTGGACCTTTTCTTCAGTACAGTCGTTGTCGTTATTGCGTCTCCTTTCCCAACTTGAACAGTTACCGAGGGGCATTTCAACATCTGAGTTGGTCCTCTGCCCTTGGGGCTGGAGTTCTTTAAGCTGTTATACAGTGTCATTGACCAATTAGTTCAATAGTAAGAGGCACAGACCTCTATATTGATACCAATGTATGAAGCACTTGGAAAGTAGATAATTTCCTGGTGCGCGGTGTCTTGAATGCAATTGAGACTCATGTCGACTATGATCTCTTCAACACTTTCTGGGACCATTAGCTTCTTGATATTAAAGACAAAGAATTCTCCACATCCTTCAGATCAACTGGTTAACCTCCTCATCCGTCCATGATCTGCTGGTGTTCTCTTTTTACAGCCGTTGTTCGCGCTCGTTGCAAGAACTGAAAAGCTCAGGACCAGATCCGCAGTGTCATAAAGTTGAGTTAGAGGCCAGTCTGTAATTTTGTTCATTAGACTACCGAAATTAGGACCACAAAACATAGATGATTGCTTTTTGGCCGTCACATGAGGCGCTGGCCATGCGAAGGGCGCATTGACAGCCAGCATATGAACAACAGCAGCTTTAATACCGCTCAGTATTCTGACGGTATATGAATATGGCATTGATAGGTTGTACCAAAAAGTGACACGCCATACGAATTGGTCGCACATTTATACAAAATCTCTCAATCGTTTTCTGAATTTATCTCTAATTGAAAACGGCAGTGTCGAGCGCAAACCATGGCTAATATTTGACAGTCAGGCGCAACTGTTGCTGTATTCTGAGTAGATAGTGACTTGCAAAGTCAAAGCAATAGCGTCTGCAGTTGCGGGTTTAACGGCAGCACTTGCGTGCTCTCCTGTTAACTATCACAGAACCCAAATTGTAAAGTGGCTGGCAGCGATGGTGAAGAGTTGGACAGCAAGACCCCAAAAGCTGAGTTTACTTAGACGCCAAATATCATTGAGAGAAAAGAGAGCTGAGACAATATATTTCAGGCACACCTAGATCAACGGGTTTTCCTTGATTCTCAGAGTTTCACAACCCGCAGGGTCCCGCAGATGGTACGCAAATAAAGTAGCAAGAGGCTCTACCATTCCACGCTATGATACCAACAGTGCATATCCGTCCCACAAACGCCTTGCAGCTCTTACTGCTAGCATGCTACCCACGCATTTGCTCCTTTATATCTGAGAACTCTTCCCCTTATCCACTCCATTCGCATTCGGATGCGCATACCTATCCTTCCCCTGCTCCTCATCCTCACTATCACTCCCAATATCATAATGCCCCTCCCCCGGCCTCCTAGTGCTCAGGTCACTCAACTCATCCACATTAAAATCACCCGTCTCAACATCGCCACGTTTATGCCTCATGTTTTCCAGTCCCATGGCTCCTCGAAGTCTCTCCGAGCTATCGCCGGGAATCAGACCCGAGAACAAGCCCGTATACCCCCTCCTCTTCCTTCTCTCCTTCCAAACATACCAACCCCACAGGCCCGCAACAATAATCACAACAATCAGCGCAACCTCACCGGATTTATAGTACGCACTCCACTTCGCAGCAGCCAATTTCTCCTTCTGCGTCTCCTCCGCAATCGTACTATTTGGGTGCCCACCCACACTCGTCTCAAGCCCCTTCTCTCCATCCAACCTGCTATCCGTAGGCTGGCCTCCAATACTACTGATGTCGACCCTCATGAACCGATCCAGCATATCCCTCGTACGTCTTGCGTAGTCAAAAGGCACCATATGACTCGAGTTATGGAACAAAACATATGTAAGGTTTCTAGCCTCTTGGTAGAATCCAGCGGATTCGCCTTCGAACGTCCAGTCGCGGCGAGGCGCCCACGTGCCGGGGCTGACTTCAAACCCCTTTCCGCCGTTCCAGGACATATTATTTATCAGGTCTTCGGTGCCGAGGTGGTTGCAGATCAGATCGCTTGCCCCACTAAACAACAGAATAGGTACCTCCTTCAACAAATCCGGCAAGATCTGAATCGAAGGCTTCGAGTTCCTAGCCGTGAACGCCGCGCCTACAGGGCCAGCACACTCCGTCCACCCCGCCTGCGGCGGCTCTGCGATATTGAGTGCTTGCAAGACGTCTTTGCGGCGAAGGTATGGCTCTACGTTTACCAAGTCCGGCGGCCAGTTCATACCGCATGATGGATATGTGTCTTTGAGGCGGATATCATACATATTGACGCACTGATCCTTCTTCCCGCTTGGTCCCTTCGTAAGTGTCACCTTGAGGATCTCCTGCAAGATCGCTTCGCAGACTTGCATATCCACTCTGTCTTTTCCTCCTGGGTTGTTCAACGCAACCTGGCATTGTTTGAGCTGGGACTCGACTTGTGCTGCTGCGTTGGAGCCGGCTGCGATGAGCCCTTCTTTGTAGGCGAAGTTGAGGTAGGCGGGGTATTGGGCTGAAGGATCTATCCAGCCGTTGCCGATGAGAAGGCCTTTGAGGTTCCAGGCCTTGTGCTTGGGCTTGCCTTTGTTGCGCTCTAAGATTGCTTGGGCGATGTAGGGAATGTGTTGGCCGGCGTAGGACTCGCCTGCTAGATAGAGCTGTGAACCGGTTAGCCACCATTCTCTGAAATGAAGGAGAGAATAAGAGCTTACATCATCGTGAGAGAAGTGAGGAAACATCTCAAACCACTTCTCCAGGAATTTCACAAAGTGGCCTGCCATCTCTGGCAGCTCATGGACGAAGGCATTGCCATCCACATACGAGAATCCTGTCCCGACCGGGTTGTCCACAAACATGATATTGGCGAACTCGTCCCAAGATCCATCATTGTACATCAGCGTCTCTTTGTCTTTGAGGCGATATGGGCCGATCTCCATAAGTGCGCCGTCTTCGGAAGAGCAGCCAGGACCGCCATTCAGCCATATTACTGTGCGTTGACGGTTTGCGATGTGCCTATTTTGAAAGTGCCAAAAGAAGAGGTTCCCGTTGTGTTCGGAGTCGACTTCGACGAAACTATGAGATGTGTTAGCGGTGTTGCACTAATATACAACAATGAAAGTGAGGCTGCGACATACCCAGCGTGCATCTTCAGTAGCGGGCCTTCCGGAGCTCCTGGTAATGAGTCAACGAAGTAGTCAGCAGCTGACTTCGCCGCCGCCATGGCCGGCTGCGACAATGTCGATAATGCCATGAACGCCGCTGCTACCGTGCCGCCCCTCGAGGATGAGAAGAGGCGCATTGTGATGACAACTGGTTGTCGTGTGGCTCTCTGGCCAGAAAAGTGTCGTCGTTGCGATTATATTCAGTGTCGCTAGCAAGGCCTCATTGAGTGTATGTTGCTATGTTGCCCTTAAGAAAGGTTGTTGAAAGGTTTCTGTTGTCGGTGTTGATGAGATGGTCAAGGGTCAATTGAGGACAGCTTCGCGGCCTGGTCTCCACATTACGATGTGCAACCTTGGCCTGTGCTGACTACGCTTTTGTGTTCAACATGCTCAAGCTTGTCCTGATTGGGAAGTTATATAGCATTAGTGGTTCAGACCTTGGGCTAGATCCTCGAGTTTGGAGATTTGCCATTTCCGTTTCCTATTGGAGACCTTTTTGAAACCTTTTGTGTCTGTCTTCGATCTGATAGATGTGGACACGGCCATCTGCTGGATGTCCCAAAATACTGACAGCCACCAGGGTTGATGCGCCACCAATCGTCGGTCTTGGCGCGGACGACCACTTCAATTTCAAGTTCAGCGACACACAACATGTCACCATTGTTATCATGGTCGAAGCCTTTGGTGTTTCCAAAGTGAGAAGGCTCGAATTGAGCAGTTTATCTCCAGATCGATCCATAAGACGGCGGGCAGAAGGAGATGAGAGCACATCAATAACCATATACAGGTTCCGAAATGGAAACCAGCTTACCTTTTAAGCATGGAACTTCCCTTGGGACAGTTGTATGGAACAGAGGCTCGTATGGCAATCACCACTTCTTCGTTTGAAGAGTAACCATTACCCTACTTTCTTGCAGTCATGCCAGTCACGGTCTTCCAAAAACTGGCTTGGAAATACAAGTACTTCATTTCATTTTGGTCTCAGCTAACCTAGAAGAGGTCACCAAAGCCTCTCTCCGAATCATGCTTAATCAACTCAATCATGCCCTCCGGCACAATCATCTTCCCATCCGCACCCTTCACATAACGGAAAGGCATCTCCACAGACTCAACCCTGCTCACCTTAATCTCCGGGTTATCAATCCACTCAATATCCTCCAACTTCTTCTTCTCCAGTGTAACCATTCTAGTAACTCTCACAGCAGTGTCAGTAGTCATCTGGACTGGACCAAGACGACGGCCCTCAAAGCCTTTGATTCTCAACTCCTTGGTGCGGTCTCTTGGTGGGTCGTCACCTATTTCTTGTCAGCAAACGTTGCTCTCTCTCTCAACCTTCTTTTCACCTACCGAGAATGCCACCAAACAAGAAAACATCAAACTTATCCCCATCTTCTGGACTTAACTCCTGCGTCGCACTTGGATCCAACAAGCAGACTCTGGACTTCTCGTACAGCGACTCGACGCTCTCCTGCTTCGCCTCGAAGCCTGGGGTCTCCTTGAGCTTGCTTGGGATTTCCAGAGATGGTGGTATGGAGGTGAGGAAGAATTGGGCGCCTAGGGCGTGAGACTCGCGGGCGATCTGCAGGTATTCTAGCTCGGACCAGTCGCCGAGCTCGTCGTCGAGGTGCTCAACTATGTAGGTTTTGGATGGGGCGGCCATTTTGTCTGTCTTGTGATTAGAATCGAGTTGTCTTTAGCAACGACAGTGTAGAAATATCGCGAGAGATGAGCAGGGTCAAGGGCTCAGGTTAAGTGATAATCTTCACTTCTGAGATTAGTCACGTTGACTTGTGTCTGGAACTTGCAGACATGGCGGGGTATAAAATCAGCAATTGGTTGGAGAGCACATCCATGTGGAAGCTCAGGAGCTGAGCTTCATGAAATTAAACAATTGGCGCGGAAATCTGGAGAAATAAAAGAACCTACCTATGAACTGTGTGGTTGATGTCTTATTAAGATGCGTTCCTGTAACTTCTCTCTGGAAATTTCACCCCACCACTGAGAAAGAAACCATCAGCCACAACTACTGTGGCTGTGCATTTGACCTCAATTGCCACAGTACGGCACTCCATTCGAGCTCCATGCTCTAGCATTTCGGATTCAGCCTCCGCACACATGACCTTAATCGCGCGCCGTAGTAGTATAAATCGCCGCCTCCCTCCAACCATTTGCCGTTAGGGAATGTTATTCATGATATCCTGAATGTCACTTGGGACGACTCGATTCCGACCTGCATCATCTTGTGGTCTCTGAATCACGTTGCAATTCCATGATTGGCATCGACGGAGCTTACCACAGCCAAGCCACAGACCACATTCGAAGCTTCGATTCAGACCCCTGTCTTATCGGAACGGCAGTCATCGATGATAACCTTAACCATCCAACCTAAACATCCAAGGACGACGACCGCCATCGTCAGAGCACCTACAATTTACACAACATCAATCCACGATCATTCACTTCACAGTGACAAAGCCGAACTTAAGGCAGGGCATACACTCTTTATCAACAACCACAATAGCAAACAAGATGAATCCGCATCAGAAGAACAAGGTCGACGTCGCCGTAAGTACCCCACCACGACCTCACCCCGCTCAAGCTTCCAGCTTTGCGACGGCGAGCATTGGGAGCAGCGCAGCTCTTTACTCATCGACTTCAACGCTGCCCGCTCTTTTCATTGTTCTCAGTCACTGTCGCCAGATTTGCGGCCGTCCTACACTGTTTCTGAACCTCAGACTAACAATTAAACAGTCCCTCACACCAGATGAACAACGCCTCTTCCGCCTCTACGGCAAGCTCCCATCCCGCACCGACCACCTCGCCAAGCACTTGAAAGAGCGTAAATACTTCGACTCCGGCGATTATGCTCTCTCCAAGGCCGGAAAAGCCTCATCTGTCGATACCGGATCAGTTGGCTCCGAACACCCATTGCCTGAGAATATCCCACATTTGTCAAGCCCAGGAGTTGGGGGAGTCCAGGGAGGGAGCGGGAATGTAAACGTGATTGGGGGAAGTTTCAGTGGGGGTGGACAAGGGGGAATGGTAGGAGGAGGGGCGGCGGGGTCTCCGGTGAGGCAGGAGAGCTGGTTGCAGCGCGAGACGTCTGTGGATGAGGTGGACGAGCAGAGCACAAGCAGAAGCGGAGATCAGGCACAGAAGGAGATGGGCGAGGAGGCTGTGAGTCCACCTGCTATGAGAGGGGGGATTCCGATCCGCAAGAACTGAGCTAGCCTTGTCTGGCAGGTTTTGATGCGAGATTGTTGTCTTGAGTTTAGGAGGGGTGGCGGGGATGTGTGGCACCCACAATTTTGATGAACGACGAAGTATGATGGCACGAGAAATCAGGCGTTTTGGCGTCCGTTAGTTATGCGATTTGCTGCTGGCAAGATGGGACGAAGCTGCTTGCTGTTACAATACTACTTTGCTTTTCGACACTGTATTGCCAGTTTCTTTAGTTATGAATACGATTTGTTTCTTACAAACAAGTACTGCTACTCACTTGTGACTATCTTGCATGTTCCTCATACTGCATTCAAGGAATGGTTTCTCGAGTTCGGCACAGCTGTTTAGCTGCTCCACACTGGTCAAGGCGACAATCTCGTCCAGGCTGAAGAACTACAAGTAGGGCATAAGACACAAAATAGAAGTCTGAGTCCACCATATAGTCTAGATATAGCAGCCAAAGGCTGCCATAATGGTCTTACAAAGAATCGCTATGGTCTCAACCTCGAATTTATATCCACATTCACAATCACACTAGATGGAAGACAAGATGGCAGAAACCAAACTCTGTATTCTACTGATCTATCAGTTTACACTAATCCATCTACTAGATATACGTCTCTCCCTATCGAGAGTCCTCACAGATATGCGAGCCAATCATGGGTTTCGGAATGAAATAACAACAAATCCTGCTGTGAACGGCCGCTTGACCATGGACTTCCGGTCTAGAAGTACTCTCTACCTCAGTTAAGAGTTAGAGGTTGACGACCGATTAGCCGTAGAGCGTTTGTTTTTCGTCTTTAAGCTTTCATTCATTTCATGATTTCCGACGTCTATTTTTGAGGTTTACCGAGTTTTCTGGGGGGTTTGACTTTGTTCTTTTGAAGTGATTAACGCCATGGAATGCTTCCGTTTCCCACCCAAACGCCACGCAATACACTCGACGACTCAGGGTATCTAAGCAAGAGCCTTCTTGGCCATATCCATAGCGCCCTCAAAAGTCTTATTTCCGCCGATGAAACCAGCGGCGTGGACAAAGACACCGCCAGGAACACCGGTAATCTCATCCAGCTTCTCATCACGGAAACCCCTCCAGTTCTCTGGAAGCGGCTTGCGGGACTCGAAGGAGTCCTTAGTCACAGACACAGCCTGGATTCTCCACTTTGCGCCAGGAGCTGGGGACTCTGGGTAGAGCACGTATTGCACCTTACCTTCGGTCTTGGTCTCGGCCTCGAGGCGGTAAAGGTGATCTTTCCATGGGACGCTCTGGCCATCGAAGACGAGGATGCGTCCCTCGGCATCGTACTCAAGGCGCTTGGCGAAAGCATCACGGACAACCTGGCGAGCTGGCAGCCAGGCGTTGCATAGGTACTCCAGGGAGGAAGAGAACTCCTGACCAATACGGAAAGAGGCCTTGACGAACTTGCTATCCTCGATCGCCTGCCACTCCGCTGGATCAGCAGGGCGGGGATCGTTCCAGTCTGGGTTCAGACGTCCAACCATGGCGCCGAGGTTGAATCCTCCGTCGGCGAAACGCTTCTCGATGCCTGCAGCAGCCAATGCCTTTGGGTCGTAGGCGGAGATGCCGTTGTCGTGAGCGTCGAGGGCCTCAATGAAGTCTTCGTAGATCTTCTGGTAGATGACCTCAACAGCCTCATCGACCTCAGAGACATTGAGGCGCTGTGCGATGATGGCCTTGCCGAAGTGCATGTAGACCAATCCAGCGGACGAGAGCTTCGTTGGGCGACCTGGGAAAGTCGTGTTGAAGGTGCGCTGGTGGTGATCGTACAGGTTGCGGGCAGCATCGTACTCACCGCCGACATCGACGACGGTGTGGCACTCAGCGAGCTTTGCCGGGTCGCGTGTGCGGACCAGGAGCGAGTTCTCGTAGGTTGGGAGGAGGCGGAGCATGTACACGGCCAACGCTTCGTCCGCGTGGAAGTGCCCGTTGTGAGTGCCGATGGAGACGACGTCGGTCTTGACGCGCTTTGCTGCTTGTTCGGCCATTTTGGAAATACTGCGGAGCATAAACTTGTAGTGAGGTGGTGATGGGTGTAATTATGGAAAGCAGACTGTATTTGCTAGTTTCTGTGATTTGCGGGGAGATCTGATAACAAGTGGATAGTGCAAGACTGGTTAGACTGGCTGACAGCGGCGGGGCAGGTGAGACAATTGAGGGGGCCAGCTGTTCTCAGCCTCGTCGCACGAGCCTCGAAATACCAGCCTCGACAGTGACCGCCTTACATGTGAGGCGACAATGATGTCGCATGTGAAAGCTGGGAAGGTTTTCGCGGATAGCCTCATCGAGAGACGGCAGCTGTCAGATTCCAATTTGACCTGCAAGGCTAGCTAACTGAAGACGTTCTTTTGTGTAGAGCTTTCACGCTGTCCTATCATCTCGCTTCTGCCCAAATCCTTCGAAGGAATACCCAACATCGAAACACCAGGCCACCGACAAGCATTTCCCGGTCTGGCCAAGGTTAAGCTCGACTAGCCCCGTCACTTCTGGAACTAGACACGCGACAGCACGGCTCGAAAGCATCATTTATCCAGCGGTCACCCACCCACAACCAAGATTCAGACCTTGAGCGCATAAGTTTCAACAACATTTACACACTCAAGAAGACCCTCCTTGTCCCACAGTTAGACGACACTTGCGACATCAGAATCCACTCCTACCTCCACCGCCCCTGTCACGATAAGCCGATTAGGCCACGAACTGCGCCTAAAGAGAGAAAACCCCACGAGATTGCTCTCACCGCGAATTGAAGAACATTTCGAACCCTCTACGAAGACACCTCTCGTCGACGTCAAGCTTTTCGTGAGGCTGGCACAGTAGTTTACACTGCATATACACATAACTAGGCGCGCTTCAACGCACGCTCTGGCGCCCACATCACCGCAATGTGGTTAATCTTCCGATTCACGTCGGCCCTTATCTTCCTTCTCTCCATTATCCTCTCGATACCTATCGCCTTCGATGTCGGCGGACGCGACTCCGGACTTGCCCACTCGCTGGCATTGTTCTTCTTCTACTTTTTCTACTCCTGCTTGAGGATAGCCACACCAAGAGAATCACGATTCCGCTGGGCGCTTTGCAAGGTCGTCAGCCTTGCACAATGGGTAGTCATTCCAGGACTGCTCATCTGGAGCTTGAACAGATTCGCCGTTGACTCGAATATGGGTGAGGATTGGGTTGCGAAGACGTTTGGAGGAAAGCGCTCGTCAGAGCACAAAAGCTTCGCCCAGTGGGTTTTTGGCGCCGGAGGGCTCTACGATGTGCTCACGGTTGGAACGTGGGACAAAATCCTGACATACTCGACGCCACTCTTCCAGCTTGCTGAAGGGTTCTGCAGTCTTCTGGTTATTCAGGCAGCAGGTCAGATCACTCGCTATGTGGTTAACCGTGGACGTTCGGATACTTGGATGATCGCCCTCCTCATCATGTCGGCATCAATCATCTCCAGCTCAGTCTATTTTCTCTGGCGCATCACGAACTTCCCAGAGATCGGCAATACAGACGCCATCCTCATCGGAGTCACCGTCACAACAGCAGTCTTCCTTTGCGCCTGGGGCATCGGCAGCGGCCGCGGAAACCCAGTGGAGAGCTCCCTCCTCTTCGCCTACGTAGTCCTCTGTATCTATCAGATCTTCACCGACTACCTGCCATCCTCCGACGCAGCGGCAGCCACTGCACAAGCAGCAGCTGAAGCACAGCCAGAGTTCCCACCATTCCCTCCGATCATCATGGCTTCATACTCTACGTTTTTGCATCTGCTCTCTAACTTGCCAGAGGCCGTGCATTCGAGCTTCACCTTCCTCCACGCTGCTTTCCAGACCATCACGCCATCTGTTTTGATCTCACTCACTTACCGCATCTTCGTCTTCTACGCCGCAACGCGCATCATTCCCTCAGTCCGCGACTCCGGTGCTCGCGGCTTAGCCGATGATCCAGAATTTGACCACGAAGACGGGGCAAACTGGTTCCTAAACATCCTCTCCTGGTTCTCCCCCTCAATCCTCGTCGCGGTGTATACGTCCCTGCTCATGCAGCACTTCTCGATTTTGTCAGAGAACGGGCAGCCTGAAGAGTGGTGGACTTTGACCCAGGGCGGACAGACTGGGGGAAATGTGTGGAGGTGGATTAATGTTAGTGCGACGATGGCACTTTACGCTTTGGAGCTGTATTTGGGGAAAGAGGATACGGATGGTAGTTTGACGGGGCATTGGAAAACGGATTGAGTGCCGAAGTTTCAAGAGAGAAATATGGACATGCGTCACTGAAATGAGGATAAACGAATGGCACCGAGCCAAGAAGCCACGAAGGATAGCTCAGCCACAGGGATTTGTAGGGCTGAGGGCGGGCTAGACTCTAGTGCTGAGCAACCACAACCGGCGTGGCTAAAAACAGTACAAAATGTGGGACGAGAACCACAGGCTATAAGCCAAAGAGAAAATGAGTAAGAAAGGCCTCATTATGAGGTCAAGGAGGAAAGGATGAGGAAGAAGCTCGTCCGCGAGAACTAAAACGGTGAGTCGAGCGCACAGATGTCTTCTGACTTCTATGAAGCATGCCTCGGCAGGATGAATATGGGAGAGGCTAGATACCCTTGAAATTGAGCTTGGGAGTCTGGGGAACTAGCGCGGTATATATGGAATCGAATGTTCTTTACATGGTCTTTCGATCGCTGCATGGGCCAAGGGTTGTTCTCGTTCCGAGTCCTTCCTTGCTTGTGACCTTGGACGAGACGATGAGCGGGTGCTTTCGGAACTGTGAACCTTGTCAATGGACATGATGACTGCAGAATTAGTCCAGCTTCTCCAATCTTCGTAAAGATCTCATCCACATGCCAAATCTCTTTCCGGAGGAATTCTGGAGAAGTTGGGGATGGCGCCGGTACTTATTCCTTGTCGTGTTTCATCCCGAATCTTCGTCATGTCGACCAATTTTGTCTTCCAATTTTGTCTTCAAACTCAATTCCTTAAAAGTTTTGAATCCTCACATATCAACTTTTTGTCAGTAGCAGATTTAGACAACCCCGTGACACTGCTAACAACAGAATCCGGACCGCCAAGCACAGCAGCTGGCAAAGCTGCCTGTGCCGTCTTTGCAAAACATATGACGGTGTGCGCCGTTTCAAAATTAAGAGTCACGCGATTACTTATCTGGAGCACGAGTTGTGATTCCCACAGTTCCCCGTTACCTCCCCACAACCCCATCTGGAGTTCAAGTGGATTAACAACAAGGATTACATCAGCCATGAGATGAACCAAGCCTCCTCCGTCTTCCGCTCATCCTTCCTCGGCTACATTTTGGTGTTGCTAGGCCGAATGGGGACTATCCGTTTGTCCACGGGCGCCGGCAGTGAGACCAATTCCACGCCGAGACCGGCGCACGGCGTGCTTTCAAGAGGAGCCCCCCGTGAAACTTGTTTACTGACCGCAATCACTAAGCGCAGAATGAAGAATTACGAGTTGATTTGATTAACTTCGGAGCTAATCGATGAGTACTCAAATCTATGAAGTTAATCGGTGAGGCGAGGGGCTATCGCCGATGGCTCCGCATGCAGCACTCTTTCTAAACTTCACAACCTTATTTGCTTTCCAACTCTTCAATGCCGTGAAACCGCCAAACTGCTCAATCTCGAACCATCTTGCTCCTTCGATGTTGCCGCCGCCAATGAGGTCACACGCACTTCCCCGTTTTCCCCCGTTTTCGTCGTTCAATGCCAAGGCTCGCTTCATGTGGTTCCCTGCTCGCAGGCCTATCTTTGTGCGCTCTGTGCCCCGTGCGCAATACATAACCACGAGTCCGGTGACGGCCTCGCGAGCTCAGACCACATCCAATCGACATCCAGCCGGGTGTTTTGTTGAGTAGGCGGTCTGGTTGGATGAGAAGGAAGGTATGCTGGAGAACTGTGGGTGGAGTGTATGGGGAGGCATCCACTGCGACATCCTCATCTCACGCACACCACACTCCACACTCCACAGCCGGCGTGCTCCTACCCGTCGCTGCCATGATATCGGAGCCGTCCCCACGGTTGTACATGTGGGTTGTTGGCCGGTTCTAACTAGCTAATTCACTCACTCATACGCTCTTCCGTGTATGTCTCGTAGAGTACATATACCCTCCTCCCCCGCCCGCTTTAGTTCTTCTCATACTTCTGCTCTTACTTCATCCCGATTCTACCTTGGACAATAGTTCATTGTGTCACTCTTCTCAACGATTCTAAGACTCTTCCGCGTTTCGGTGCTCTTACATCAACCGATTTCTTCAGTCCTAACTTTCAATCACTTTCACGCTCTATCAGCCGCCTCAGTCAAAATGTCGAGAGTTGCTCCCCCAGTTCAGCGCGCCATCCGCGGCATGTCCGCCTCCTCAAGAGGCGGCTACGGCTACATCCAAACCCGCTCCGGAGAAAAACATGTTCGTCGCCCAATTCCTCAGCCCTCACTGCCACAACCTTTATTAACCGATTTCATAGTTCCCAGACGTCCTCACCGGCAACGACAAGATTGTCCGCTCCTACCACACTGCCCGTCCTCGTGTCTCCTCGTCGTCCGACTTCCCAGACGTCCTCACTGGCAACGACAAGATCATCCGCCCTTACTCCACCCAAACCCAGCGCCCTCGCTTCTCAGCTGCCGCCCGCCTTACCCCCCTCTTGCAAGGCTTTTCTACCTCGACCCTCAATATTGTGAGCAATGCAGAGGTTAGGAGTGTCGATAACTGGGTATTCCCTGCCGTGCCGGCCGAAGCATCTGCCAACTCATTTAAGATCCGTGTCCCGCTGATGCCGGATGCTTATGTGCGCTCAAGCCACGCTGCGATTGAGGCCGAGCCGGTGGCGATGGAGAGGATGGAGAAGGTTGTCGCAGCGGTGCCGGAAAACGTTTCGGCGATCTCGGAGATTGTGGGAGATGAGTCGAGGGATTTTAGCCTTTCGGATCTCACTTCTGCTATCAGAGGAAAGATTACCGAAGTCCAAGAACCTGGTGTATTGAAGTCCCTTTGGAACGACGTTCTCGACGACGTCTTAGGCCAGAAGGGCGCAAAGCTTGCCAAGGCATAAGTGCTAGGAAGCATTGACAGGGAAGTAAGGGTGCATGATGGCTAGGAAGCATTGATAGAGGAGTAAGGGTGTATGATGGTAACAAGACATGTATATGAAGGGAGCGGATGAAGGAAGGCGTTTGAAGGTGCGAGGATACGTCCCGCCTATGCAAGCATTACTGCGGCTCCATTGCATTGGGAGCATTTTATTTTACCTTTTTAACTGGTTGATGGTTGCTGAAGGATGAGACGCCGCGCAGGGTAGTCTTTATTAGCACAGTCACAATAGTACTTTACTTTGTTATACAGTAAGATCTAGTTAAGGGAATGTAATCGGAAACTAAAATAACATTCCCTAAACGCGAATATCCCGACAGATATCTTACATGAGCAAAAATCTGCCAAAATTGTTGCCTGATTGGTTTTAGTGCCTTATATTTATATATGCATGGGCATTAAATTAGCAAATTTAGGCGAAACATTCTCTCACTAAAAGGATATTGGCTGTAAGGCAGGGGTTTGAGGTATCATTTGAGGAGAAAGAATATTCTAAGTATTGTTGATTGGCTGTAAAATCAATTGTTTCTCCGAGAGATATTCCCATATCGCGGATTCCCATAACCGGATGTTACTGTATGCCTTGCTTTGAACTTGGATTGCCTGATTGGCGACATTATGAGCTCGAAGCCAACACTTTATATGTAAGCTATATATGTGCCGGGCTTACTCGCAAACTCTACACTATACCCAAGCAAAATTTGCCATGCTAAGAGTCTATGTTCACAATTTCGCCCTGTAACCGCAATCGTTTCGCTTCCTACCACTATTCGACCACTGCACCTGCAAACATGCTGACTCCTGTCGACGCCAACCCAGGTTGATGATAGTAACGGCCGCAACCTGGTAGCAATAGCCTTAGGTGTCGACACAGCTGCTGCTACAAGCCACTGCTCTATTAAATAGCCAGCTAGCCTAGGTGTAAACATTCCATCACAGTGCACAGGTGTACCTCTCGAATGCCAAGATACATAATGCAGCGTGGAGTTGCACCACCGTACGACATCTTTGGCAAGATGAATCTTGAGCCGTCTGAAAGTTGTGCAGAGAAAGTTTGGAGGTTCATATACAACTAGTTTAGATAAGCTGGATAACTTGGGCCCAGCAGTGTCCTTTAGTCTTAGTTGATGTCTGTAAGAGAGATGAATTGGACAACACTATTTGGATGCTGGTATACAATTTGGAGGTGACAAGCATGGGCTGTGCTTTGTAAAGGCAATTTGGGAGATGGAGGATCGGGATATGGAAAATATTGTGATGATGTACATTTGTAACATGCGGAGAAATCCTTTCAGCACTGCAGCACTATGTAAGCTTGCACTACTCGTTGTGGCTTAAACGATGGCCAAAATGTTTATTCGTACTCATAGAAAAGTACTGACAGTATCCTTAAGCAGAACACCACGATCAGCCATCTGGAGTGCGCTGAGATGTAGTGTTCAGGTACACTCTCGCTAAATGCCGACACCGAGTGCTACTGCCAGACGGAAAGCTCCTGCTAGGTGACGATAAGTACTTTAATGAAAAGGAATTCGGGAGGAGGCGGAAGCTAGAGAAGGAGAAGAAAGAAACCAAGGACGACATGCAAGACCACATCGGTTATCAAGGCTCAGCCGAGCAGCGCGGGAAGAAGGAAGTCGCATTTGAAGACGAAGAGGGGTACAACTTCGGCGCTGCGCCAAAATACGAAGAGGCCAACAAGACTAATGATAACGAAGACAGAGAAGAATGGACCTGGCTCGACGACAAGCTGCTAGAATGGTGCAAGACAAATAAGCGGAATCATCTTCCTAAAGTGGACTCATGACCAGATATGTGCCAGGAGTGCTATGCGAGGAAGCATGAAGAGATCGAAACAAATGGAGTTACGGGGTGGAGAGAGGTGACGCAGGAAGTGATAAATAATTACGAGTTCAAGTCCTTACTTCCTACGCCTTCAGGTAGCTGGTCTTCCGAGAATGAAAAGAAGAGGCCATTCACGAGAGGATAGAAAGAGACTGGTAATAATGTCTAATGTGAACGATTCGGGTTCTGGATAAACCACCAGTTTTTCTTACTATGTTAATGTTTAGCGGTATGTTTTCAGTCTTGTGTTTTAAGGTAACTCGGGGAACTTTTCTGGTTCATATATCATCTCTGCTATGAGGTGGGCAGTCGGCGGCCAATAAAGTTAAATATAAAGTGAAAGTAAAGTGAAGATTGAAGTCGATGTGTTTGTGCCAGTTTCATTCTAGGATCGCATCTCTCCACTGAGTTCGCCTAGCGGTTCAGCAGTGGACCCGGCGGCGGGGTCTCCCGCTTCTCTAGCGTGTACGACCCCGCTGCGGCCCATCACGGGCCGCCTTAGCCTCACCTACGCCGGTGCCTTGTGTTAAACTGCTGCCTGCAGTCCAAAATCCACCAAATCGTTGTATATATGACCATTTCTAGTACAGTCGCAGTCTTGCTCATAGGAAATCATGAGTGGGCGCGACAGAAAATCGCGGAGTTCGTTTCCCCAAATTCCATCTGTCGCAACTGTCGCGTTGATCGTAGCTCACGCGCCAACTCTCATTACCTGTCCATAAATGAAAGCTAAAGCTTACAAAATGCGTTACTTAGATACGCCCATGTATCCCAAATCACTGATTGAACGACCACCTCGAGCTGCCGTACCAAGCCGTTCAAGATCAGATCCATCACATATCCATGCCTCGCTATCACCCTCACCACAGCCTTCATCCTCCTCCTCACCGAGCGAGTCGAGCCCGCCGCCTGGGCCTGGGGCGTTACAACTGTCACCGCCTGTAAGGGTGACAACACCCATCACTCTCATGGCAATCAACCAAAGCACGCTGTCAAACTCCCTCTCAGCATCGTCGCCAATTTCAAATCGGGAAAGAGAATCAGTGGACAAAGACACCCTTATCGCCCGCCTCTCCACCTCCGCCGCCCTCCTCGAAGCAGATTTTGTGCGCGACCTTACACACCTCAGCACGCAACTCTCACACACATCGTCCTCGTTGTCAATGTGGAAAGAATCGCACGCCTCGCTTTTGGAGTCGCATAACCAGTTGAAAGCGCAATTTGACGCGCTGCGGGATGAGTTGGACGGAAAAGAGGCCGAGGAGAGGGAGAGTAAGACACGAATATCCTCTCTTTTGATTGAGAGGGAGGCATTACGAGGACGATATGAAAGCGCCCGCACAACAGCACGGGACAGAGAAGAAGAGGTGGAGAGACTGCGGGGCCAAGTTCAGGGTCTAAAACGCTGGGTCAGTAGCTCGAGTCGTATGGAAGGGCAGGTTACAGACGAGGTGGTCGCAGAGTCCTTCTCAAACTTAAGCGCAGGATTACAAAACTGGGTACTCAAAAATTTCCGCCGCGCAAAACTGAGGAGTGTGGAAGATATAGCGCGTCACGTTAAAGAAGAAACGGACTTGTTATGTCCGACGTGGGAGACCATGTTAGCGTCTGGAGTGACAAAGGTGCATCTGATACAGAGTCTGGTGTCACGGGTACTGGTGCAAAGAGTCTTCTCGGCGTACTTTGTAGGTCTGCCGGAGAAGAAAGAGAAGGAGCTGCAGAACTTTGATGCGTGGCTTGAGGGGACGTCGCAGGACGATGCGGATGTGAACCAGTGGCGGGCAGCTACGCTGGGGGTTATTAATAAGCCTGGATTGCTGTCTAAACTTGCGTCAAAAACAGAAGAGACGGTGTCGCTTTTGGCACGAGATGTCACGAATATTCTCGATGGAATGACTATTGGCGAAGACGCATCGGAGCAAGCCGTTACTGGACTGCGTACGCTAATATGCGAAGCTATCTCGATATCAAGGATACTAAGGGTGCAGAAAGCATATTTCAATGTCGTCATGCTGGTGTTAGAGCCACATCAGGTCAACATCTTCGAGCCGGAGAGCATGGATGACATTGGAGGTGAAGATGAGGAGAGTCTTCAAGGCAGAGAAGTGGTTTGCGTCACGTTCCCTGTTGTGGTCAAGGAGGGTGATGAGAACGGCCAGAGAACGCAGTTGAGGAATGTCATTTCTAAAGCTAAGGTGCTGTGTTTGGGTGACTAATAGATCATTCCGTAATCTTGCCACAGCCGCCCACGACCACTGCTGGAGATGAGACTCTAGTCTTTCCGATTTAACCAGTTGCTCTCCGTCTGTTCGCGAAATATGCCTGCTAAGAGCCAAGCACGAGGCCGAAATGATCGCATAGCACCCTTCATGCTAGACGCCCTTTAACTTAGCATGAACGGAGCTGGATGCTACGATCCGCATCGACGACGACATGTATATGAAGCAATCGCAGCCGCCACATGACTGGTTGTGATAGAGTGGTTGCTGACGGCATGAGATCTGTGTGTAACACTACTTCTCGGAATCTAATACTATGAACTTTCGATACCTCCTGCCACGGAAAGCTTGGCGGAAATGAAGAGCTCTTCTAATCAATACCATCTTGAAATGGTTGCGTCCTACATCTGTGTCAGCGACTTAGCGCAACAATTCAAAGATCTCCAGCAGAGCTGTGCCTTCATTGTCTCTGACTCTCATTGCAAGAATTTTGTTTACCTTTCGTCTCCAAGATAGTTTGCCAGTCGTGGCGCCAACCATTAAAGCCCATCTCCTTGGCTTAGACCGGCGCGAGTTGACGGGAATTTAAGATGTGCTGCTTAGCTGATTAATCTGAAGAGTAGTGGTTTCTGTACTGATCTTCCATGCAGCTCGCTCGTCGTACTAGCTTTATCACATGTCATCCAGTTGGCTTGACAGCGCTGATACCTCTACACCTCGTTGTGTCCGTTCCACCAATCTAAGTTCACTTGAGCGGAATCTCTTCTTAAGAGAGCCCGAGGGCAACACCATCCGACCGGCTGTGAATGGATTTGACCCTAGAGGATAGGGGATTGTTATCGCCGTCGTCCAATAACGAGGGGTGTCTCGCACGGAAACGCATATCAAAGTGTGACGAAAGGTGTATCGTGACCATCGAGACCTCCAATGCATGAACTCCTTCATCACGACAATCCGAGTCGCTGAAAGGAAGCTTGTTAGAGCCGCATCAACGCATTGACACCCGACCCCACAAAGAAAGAGCCCAAGCCGGTTTCCGAATTGGTACGAGAGGGAGAGGCTCCTTGAACTGGGAAACAGACGTGGCGATGAAACTTGTTCAAGTGGCCCGGGCCATCCCATCAACGCTGTGCAACCACACACGCCCGCGCCAATTACATCCCTCCGTCACGGACTTCGTGATAGAAAACTTAACGATGAATGAATTTGAAAAGTATACAGAAACGCAGTGAAGATAGGTATAAGAATAAGAATGTACCCTTTTCGGCTCCGTGCAGGCGTGGTGGCGACCCCGACCTCGCGAAAAAGGCTGTCGGGGTAGCCGCTGGCTGACTCGTGAAGGTTACATGAATGCAGCATGGAGGCCAATACCTCATCATGTCCCGATTATTCCAGCAGATCTCCGTCCCGTAGAGCCTCTTAAACGTCAAAAAGTGGGGTAATGGATCGGACACATAATGCTTGGGATTTGTTGTGCCATCAAACATTGCTGCTATATGTTCGAAGACCGCCTCGTCTACTCTTGAGTTAAAGGACCAGATTCTGGCAACATTAGCAAAGGCAACTAGAACACATTCGTATCGTTGTCTATCCCAGGCTTTGAGGTTGAGCAGGCGACCACCTAAGACATACATATCTCTGAAGGTCAATAGCCCCGGTGTCCCAAACTTCCGTCGAAAACTCGTTGAAGCAAATTAAGCGTCCCCGCTGGTCATCAAGATGTCTTGGAATGATAGCGTAGAAAGGGTCCCGAGCGACGATTCGCCACTGGGCCGCTTTGTGACGCCAGGACACAACTCGTCACCAGATGGCCTCTCGGAAGAACGCGCAGTTTTTTCCACCGGGCAGGACTATGCTGCCATTTCTCGCAGATCGATTGCACCGCAATATTCTTACAGCAGTTCTACCGCCTCTTCCGTTTCTCCTTCAGTGTTCTCCGAGCCCTCGAAACCCGCTGTGCAGACTTCGTCGTATCCCTACTATGGTTCGCAACTAGAGACGTACAGCAACTCCAACGGAGTAACTCTGCCTGCCAAAAGTTGGACGTCGACAAGCGCTGACCCAATATCAGTCCTGCCAGACATAGCATTAATAGGTATGGCATCGTACGACGAAGCAGGATACCAAGCCAACTACACCCCCCATACCTCGTACCAAAACTCAGTAGCCTCGTATCCAAGCATCAGTCTTGATGGGACCGTGCCACCTCATTCTCTGCCTGACTACCGCGAGCTCGAACCATACGGAAATCGCCTTGAGACGCGCGGCATACCGTGCATCTTCCAAGACGTTTTGAGTTCCAGCTGTGACGAGAATTCATACCTCATCTTCGAAGCATACCACGAGCATATCCTCGACCATTTCGGAAAGTATGGGCCACCCAAAGCCGCTCTTTGCATGTTTTGTGATCGCAATTTTCGGAGCCAAAATGCCGACAAGTGCTGGGAAGAGTACGTTGCCCATATGTGGGATCATCTCTGCAATGGGAACGAAATTACGAAGGCGCGGCCCGACTTCTTGACAGTTCACTACCTTTACGACAAACGCATCATTTCTACACGTCGGTACAACGAGTATTGCCGGAGGAACACAGAGGATCGCGGTCAGGCTGCACGCTCGACCGAAATTCCAGAGGAGGAGCCTGATGAGATAGGGGTTCCAACCATTGAAAATCCGGCTCGCAAGAATCGTGCGAAGAAAGAGGATCGTGGCGGGTATAATGACCACAATGGCCTTCCATCCTCCTCCTCGAAGAATAAGGGTAAGAGGAGGAAGTAGATACGATGTTGCCCACCAGCGGCCAGGAAATAGCAGAAGTGCAGGAATGTAGAGGAACTGTCGGATAATTAAGGGGGAGTAGTTGTCGTCGCCACTATGAGACGACGCGTCGGCGTCCTCGTGTCGCCACTCGCCACTGCCGATTACGAGTTTGACGAAGACCAACCAATCTTGTCTTGGCATGGATGCATTGAAGTAAGGCATGACGGCGACTGGGGCTGGATAAGAACTCGGAGTAAACACGAGGGCTAAGATGTGCAGTTACACCAATGTTGGGAGGAGGACGGCTTTTGATGGCGATGATGAGAGTTGGATTTGATGACGCAGGATGCCCCTTCTGATAGTGTTCTATCCTTCAAGAATTTGTTGTGCGAAGCAACGAGGTGGTGCATGTACTGTTTGTGAGAGCGCTTGTTGAGTTTCATGTTGAGGCTTGGGAAATCGATGGAGGGTCTTTGGGAGGCGGACGTTGGCGGGTCCAAAACATGTCGAGGATGTGCTCAGAAGTCGACGACTTTGTGTTGGCGCGAGGAGAATAGGGAGAGCTGGACTCGGGTGGAAGAATGGTGCTTCTGTTGTGGTTTTGCTCTTTCGCGGCTGCCTTCGCGATGCGTTGTCTAGTTATGCCCGTAGCTGCTGATGGTTCGATGGTGTTGAGGGATGGGAGAGGAAGGGAAGTTGGATCGAGTAGGTCTCTTACACCAAATTGAAGAATCTTCTGATGACGCATTGATATGGCTGGCGCTTTCAAGCGCTTCGTGCTCAACATAGGCCGGTCCATGTAAACAGTAGCAGTTGGCAGGCCGCTCTTCCACCTTCCTGTTGTTAATTTCCGACTGTCAGCCACTGATACTGTAAACCAACCCGTTGAGTTCTATCTTTCTGTCATTCTTACGGCAATGAAGCACTCCTTCAAAGCATCGTATCCCTGCTTGCCAGATCTCGTAGAGTCTTCATCGTATTTCAGCTATAAGATGCAAGCCGGATATCCTCCTGTCCTTCCTGTATGAACACTCTTCATTAATATACCGAATGAGCGCCAAGAGCTTTCAAAGTTGTTGCTCTCGGGCCTTACATGACGATGGTTGATGTCGTGCTAGTCGAAGTCCAGCTAAAATGATATGATATTTTTGGATTTCATAACACTTAAAGCCGGCTACAAAGCTTACACAGCTGACCGAAAGGTTATCAAGACCAGAAGAGAAGAGATACAATTAAGAAGAAAGCGTCGCTCCACAGCAAATGCTCAGACGAGGCAAACTCAGGCAAGTATCTCGCCCAACAGTCTATGGATACCACCTCTTTATCCGCTCGCACAAGCCTCTCGAAGAACTTGACGTCAACGACGTACGCCCAGCTGCCGCCTACCGCGGCTTTTCTCTCCGCTACCCGTGCCCTCAACAACTCAACGTTCACACGATCAATACCACAAATCTGCTCGCCAACTGGTTTCAATAGTCAACATACATGGGTTAGTCAGATATGATAAATCAAATTTCTCTTTCATCGTTGTTGATTTGCGCTCCCGACGCCGGTGAGAATGCCGCTGTACGCCCACACCAACTCTAAGTTTGCGGTCTGCGAAGGAAGTCTCGTGTCTATTTTTTTCTTCCATTTAAGGGGAGATTGGCAATACACATGTCCTCTATTGCTTGTAAATTCCCCTGTTTGCTGTATTGATGAGGCAAAGTTGCACTCCCGAGGCCACAAGGCGGACCCCAAGGCGGACTCCAAGGCGAAAAGGACTTTTATATCGTGCGACTTGCCCAAGTTGAGGTTTATTCAGGGGTGGCCTCAGTGATGCCTCAGTGATGCCTCAGTGCAAGTCTGCGAAACGGCTTCCTGCGTTCGAACTCGCCAGCTCAAAGATCAACTGCTCAAATATGGCACATTGCAGCCGCGGCGCATGCTCGTGCCCATGGAACCACAGAATAGGCGGTTCGATAACTGGTTGAGGCACGTGTCAAGCAGTGAGAGGGCAACAGGTTGGCGGTACTTTCTATTTTGGTTCACTCATCGCCGCTGTGCGTCCCTATTGATCTGATGCTGCAAGAAAGCTGCTGAACTTCTTTATCGTAGCCAGCGTAAGAAGTCAGCAAAAAGCTACATGCAATGCAAGCGCTTTGAGCCTGTGCTGATGGCCATTGAGTGGCCAGGTGGGCCAACAAAGAGGCCCGTCAGCGCTACAAGCGCTACGTCTGACGACCTTTCAGAGACCAGGCATACTTCTTATCGTTCGCACGTCCACTGTTTTGTATATCTCATGTTGCACTACCCCTCATCAACTTATCGCTATGTTCATCTGTCGAATCTTCACAACAAATCTTTCTTCTCATCATCAGCTGCAACACCACCACTTGTACCGCAAAGCGCCCTAGTCTATAGAAAATTCGATTAATTCCCAGCGAAGCCACTGTATCAAGCATGGCAATTGGGTGGTACGCCTGCTGCCTCAACGGACGCAAACAGTCTCGTGTCACCGTCTTCGAAAAGGGCCAGTTTAGACCCTTACTCGAGAACGATAACGACGAGATGCAAGCCAACCAGCTTCTCACTATCCTCCAGACGTCAGCCAGCCAGAGCGAAGTTAACTCAAAGCTCAAGCAGCTCCAGAAGGATGGAGTTTCCGCCAAGTGGTCCTGGGAAGGGGTCGCCGTTCTTCTCCTCGATGGCATCAAACTGCTCATTCAGAAAGGCATCGTACTTTCTGAGGCGATGAAGAGAGCTTACGACCACGCCAACGAGAACTACCATATCTGGAAGGCTGAGAATCCGGAGTATGCTAGAATCGTGGAGATTGGTGCTGAGGTTGCGCTGACTGTGATTGCGTTGGCTGTCTTGGCCGAGCTGCTTCCGTGGGCTATTGAGGCGCTGGGATTTGAGGCTCTCGGACCGAGACTCGGTAAGCATATCTTAGGTTGGGTATGAGTTCTGGACTGATTTGCTTAGGTTCGTGGGCAGCTAGATGGCAGTCGACCTATGGTGGTGCGACGCCTGGAGGAAGTATCTTTACTTATTTGCAGAGGATGGGCATGAAATGGGGTATCAAGGCAACACTTTGAGCCGAACGATGTGGTTAGTGCAGGCTCGAGAAACTAGTAAGACCGAGATGCAGAGGAGGTAGTCACGAGTTCAAAGCATAGTTCGCTTGGAAGATATTTCCAATGGAGAGCGGAGACTAGCATAGTTGCACTTGGAATTCACACAATTCTATGGGAAATCGGCCGAACTGCATTAGTCGGCGTTCTAATGTGTCAACCGATTGACAGTGAACAAGTCGTAAAAGGTTAACAGATTGGCACGATAGAAGGTCAACTAATTCATCAGTGACTAAGTACGAGACTTGATCAAAAAGTACTGACTTTCCCACGTCAGGTCGATCCGACTTCCATAACTACCAGAATCTTTCCCAAACTCCGACAGCCAGCGATCCGTCCAGAACAGAAAGACCAGATGCATCGCCATGAGGGTCATGTAGCTCAGATGTTGTTAGCTACAGGAAGGAATTTGAATGAAGAAAAGACGAAGGCACACTTTTCATGCTACGGGTCGTACAGTTTCAAGGACAAGTCCGAGTGTGCAGTTTGGGAATCCGCGCCGCGCGGGGTAAAAGGTCCGTCAGGCACCAGAGATCAGGATTCACCTTCTTGTGATCATAAAGGAAATAGTACCTTCTAAGACCGATGACCGCGACGCTGAAGATGATGATGACAATGCTTAAGTACAGAAGACGTGGCACCCGGGCCATAGACGCTACTGGTACACTGAGGGGGCCGAATACGAAGCTCATGTAGCTAAGGTAGTAGCTGAAAACCCGAGAGTCTAAAACAAAAGCCTTTGACCAAAACACTTGGTCTTCAAAAAGCAGCATCATGACCACGCAAATCACCGGAGATGAAAATGGAATTGACAACTAACAATCTGATTCTTGGCGACCTCCCGTAGACTGTCAGTCTGTCTAATCACTAAAAGTGCCGGTTTTGTTCCGTGGCGGGAAGAGGTTCGCCAATGTGACTCGCATAAGCAGCATCACGACTTCGGAGTGAACTAGTAAACTAATTTAGTTTTGTTAATGTGTATGAACTCGACTTGCGGTGTTGGTAAATGGGCGAAGCTTTCCCATGATTGCCACGGCCACGCTGTATCGTGGGCTTCCACTATAGTCTCGAGGAGGTAGGCACCTCGGTCCTTCTTGTTAGCATATCCGACGTAAACCTTCTTCATAGTCGTCCAGATCCATAGTTGTGTTTTCCGATTTGCGCTCCTCAAAGTTTTCAAATCACAAGAACGCATCCTGTGCGACCGCAGATTACAGATCGAATTAGGCGTCTTCCTCGGAATAGTCGTCTTCCTCTTACGAGCAGTTTTTTGAACTATAAAATAAAGTCACATTCGTAACATCACCGAAATTCTGGCGTGGTATGGTAGGGGCTCCAAGTGGTGGCCGGAGCCCATTCACATCATCAGTGCGGCCGAGGTGGAAGTTGTCCTTAGCATAGTTGACGTAGAGGTGCTGCAACGGGGCTGCCAGTGTAGTGCATTGCTTGAGACCCACCTACCGAGACTCTCTGCAGGCGCCTAAGAGATCTGGTAGCTTTACCGGGCTTGCGAGCCAGAAAATCTTGTTGCGAGACCACTTTTCCACTGTTCTGAAGTACAGAACACGTGGTAGCTCGTCGACCACTTCCCAAATCGTATCGCGTAGCTCGCGTGGCAGAGAGGAGAACTGTGTAGCCATGCCCCTCCGGCTACGGCTCAGCTAGCTCGGGATTACAATTGCTGCTAACTCAGCTGTTTCTAAGCGAGTTTTTAGTGTTGGTGACATAGTCACTAAGAAGCGCAACCGTTTGCATCCCCGTACACACATAACGCTTGTATGTCTCCAGAATTGGGGGGGAGTTCAAGGACCACCAGATGATAAAGAAGACTTGGGGCTGTCATTTCTTTCGTTTTTACTAGTTAGTGGTTGATAGCAAGACATCAAACAGGCCGGTCTGTCTAATGTTCCTCCTCCCGCTCCGTTACTAATAATTACTCGAGTGGTTCCGTGAATACTATGCGGATCACTGCTCGCGGACAAGTACTCTACTCATGGCGTTTGAGGGTAGTACTTAGGTACTACTCTGCCAACACTGCTTCGAAGTGCAAAATGTAACCGCCTGAACCTAAGCGGTTTGACCACAGAAGTGGATGTAATATTTCAATTCAATTTTGGAATGTAAACTCAACTGCGTGAGCTTAACTAGTTGCTTAACCATCGTTAGACCCAAATGCCCTCAACTTTCAATATGCCGTAGACTTCTAATGTCATAAAATCATCCTAAACCCCTGCATATCACCTCAAATTCACCAAATCAACACCAAAGCTGCAGCCGGAGCAACCATACCGAGCCGCCCACTCCGCGTCCTCGTCGCATCACCCATCTGCCCCTCCTTCTTCACACTCTCCGTCGCCCTAGCATCAGGCGCCACAAAACTACACCACTCAACACCACACTCATACCCCCCCGGACAACAGCCCGCGCCTTGATCAGTTGGACAAGCGCTCCATCCATTTGCACAGTTCGGCGATGGAGCCTGGGGGTCAGCCGTGGAGGTGGCGGCGCCTACTGCTGGTACTACGACTTCCCTCCCATTACTGATGACCGTTTGCGAGGCGGTAGTAGGACAGTATGTACTCGAGCAATCCCTCCCAATTCTACAGCATCCTGCGCCGGGGTAGTAGGCACTGCAGGCATAGAAACCTGTCGGACAGCTTCCCTCATCGGTAGACGCTGGAGCTGAGGGCGAGGTGGTGGTGGTTACTGTGGTGCCGGTGCCGCGTACCGGTGGAAGTGGGGTGATAGTTTCTCCTGGCAAGGGACACTGGTTCCCTGCCACGCATTGGCGACCAGATAGACAACAGCCGCCTATTTCTGGTGGGCAGGAGGTGAAAGAGGAGAAGCCATTACAAGGGAGATTCGGGTCGCGGGTTGGTATTGCTGAAGGCGCGCTGGTAACCGGCGGCACAACAACCACGGACGTAGAATCCTCCGATGCTACCGTAGTCGACGTTTCAATGCTAGTTGTTGTCGTGACTTCGCTGGTACTGGGCGGCGGAACAATGGTAGGCACATCTCTAGTAATCGTCTCAATCACACTCTTAACCCTCACACACCCAACATCAAAACACTCAAAGCCCGCCACACAACACGCACCCCCCAAGTTCTGCGGGCACGCCGTCTGTCCCGCAGCAGTATTACAAGTCGTGATCGCGCCCTCGCACGATACTCCCGAGGGACAACAGCCTACTGGTCCTAGGCCCGTGTCTTGGATAGCGAAACAGGATTGGCCGGTGCCGCAGCAGTAGTTGTCCTCGCCTATTGAGGAGCATGCTGATGTGCCTTCGGGACAGTTGAAGGCGCTCTTCTGCAAATTGGCCAGCGCCCTCCTCCCCTTCGCCCAGTTATCTCTTTTGTTAACATATGGAGACAAAGACTCGTGAATCTTCAAGGCAGCCTCGAAATGCCTCACCACTGTTGTATTCACCAGCGCATCCTCAAATGTGTCGAAACTCCAATATTCCGGGAGAAACATCTCTCCTTCGTCCCCGCTCATTTTCTTCACTGCTACGGGCGTTGCGCCATGCCGTATGCTGTCTATGACCTCCTCGCGCCGTCGTTGGATGTGTGAGTCGTGGTCTGAGGGGTAGTATTTCAGGTGTGCTGGCCAGGGGATGGCGCCGAGCATCGGTATGCCTACATCTTGATCATCCTGTCGTGGATACTCGGCCGTAGCAAAGCTCGCAGTAAGTAGAGAGAGGAAATATGATGAGGATAATGTTGAAGAAGTTGAGAGGCGCATTTCGTTGTTGACGTTAGCGAGGCTGGGTAGCCTTATCCTCCAAGGTGACGGCCGCTAACCAGTTGTTTAAGCACAGCTCTTTTTAGATTCTCAACAGTGATTAGCCGAGGATCACGCGAATAGCCGATGCGAATGAATTATTATTTTTGCCAAAATTTGAATGTTAAGCAGGTTGATGAAGTTTGAGGATGGAAATCTGTAAGAGGCTGGCCAGCGATTAATGATGGTGGCTGGCCGGTGGACCAAAATCAAGGTTTGTCGTCACCTCCATCTCACGCTTCGTACTCCCTGTCGTCGAACACGCGGCAACTCAATGAAAGATGCTTGCTCGAATTATGCGTCGGTTTTGTTTGTCTTATCCGACACTTTACGGAGCAGAGGCTCAGTTTCAAGATGCTCTTTTCATTTGGCGAATCCGAATATTTGACTGCGATCAGTTGAGGTACCGCGCTGCAAGGCCGCAAGCCCCGAATTCGTCCTCAAAAAGGTATGTGAAGTTTGATATCAATTCATTGAATGGTATCTCGGTTATGCATCATAACATATAAAGCCACATAACTCCAAGCTCCTCTGCCGTATACCGCAGTAAGTCTTGTATTCCCCTAACTCCTTCTCTTACACCCTCTTATTAGCATCCACCTCCGTCTCCGTATCAAAGCTAGTATTGCTATGATCAACCTTCCCATCCTCATACAACTTCGGCTTAACCGCATTCTTATGCTCAATCACTCTCTGAAATGAATAAAACAACTGCTTTCCGCCATACGCCGCAAAAAGCCTACTCGGCACACTAAACACCATATCCAGCTCCTCCAACGTCTTGCCTTTCGTCTCGGGAAGCAAAAACAGCACCCCAAAGAACAACACAATGTTCCATCCCACATACCAACGGAAAACGACTACACAGAAAATAAACAAATACAACTTCTTCGGCGGTCTCCACTTATGTGCAATCTCATCCGCAGAGACCTCTTTCTCCTCGTCCGTCAATCCAGCGACTTGCTGAAAATTCAACGGATCCTTAGCAACCCGTGCTCCTAATCGAAAAGCTCTGATATCATAGTCCTATCCTAAGCAATTCTCTCGACAGTACTGCTCACTCATGTCGCCGAGGCGGGAAGATCCGCCTAAAAGGGTTGAGTTCGCGCCGCTTTCGTTCTTCTTCGGACACGTTTCCCATGTCTTGCTTGACACTGGTTCCCATAGGATCGTGTTGCTGAGATACTTTCTCGGTTTTGGTGGTGAAGGCATCGCTGGGTCTATGTCCAGATTCCGCTTGCTCGCGCTTCTGTTTCTCCATGTTCTCAGCTCTCATCTTTTCGTCTCTTTCTGGATCTCCGCTGTCTACTAGTCCACCGTTGCGTGGGTACTGATTACCCCAGAATGGACCGCCCATGATGTGTAGTCTTCTTTTCTTTTACAGTAAGTCTCAAGAGATGGAAATAGGTACAAAATATGCGAGTATGTCAGCTGCGAATGCGGGTTACGCCACATGATATATAAATTGACAGTAAAGAGCTCCACCAACCTCTGATGCTTACCCCAGGATCTGCACGACCGAAAGCTCTCAATCCAGCGCTCTCCAACAGCCCCATGTGGATTGACGTCATTCTCGCGCGTTGCTGACCACCACAAGAGCAATTGGATTCGGTACATCGCTCAAGTGCTGCCGACTCCTGCCGTAAAGAAGTCACTAATACTCTTTAACACCATTACGCGCGGTTATCTCCGATCCGGACGCCGAGCAAAGCGAGGTGTCTCGACTTCATCGAATAGGAGCGTTCGCAGGAGTGCTTCTTCGCAATTACAAAGTTGGGTTCGACGTCATGAGGATTATGCACAGGGCGTCGTAATATCACAGTATATAGCACGCTTACGGTATATATCAATGGAATCAATTATCTAACAAATGTTATCTATGGGGCCTATATACAATACGTAGGCTGATTCCTGGGGGCTCGCTTAACCCATTAAATACGTGTCAGGCCTTCGGCTGAGGGGTACGTAGTATTGGGTCTCGCATACGAGACTCAACCCACCTTCTCTTTTATCCGGCTCACGTGCGGCATACAACAGTTAAGACCAAGGCGTGCCAAGAGTCCTGGATGCATAGTGACGTCTTGGTAATGCTTGAATAGTGCTAAGAGTGCTTGGCGGCCACAGTCAAACCTGGTTGTGAGGATTCGCTTTAATCTGGACTTTGGATTCATAGGAGGTTTATTCCAACAGCCAACTTGCCTATTCGGGTATAGCTGGTCCTCAACCTCCGAGCTAGACCCAGTATAGCACTTTCGTGGGCACGACGGTCCATCTCATAGCCAACCAGGGGCAATATGATTATAGGTTGTATAGGAGGCGCGGAAAAATTCCGGAGTTTTGACAGAATATGTAAGGTTGCAGGTATATTCCCATGTATATACGATTGCAAAATAATCTGGACTTGGCGTTTTTTGGAGCAGCTAAGCAAGCCTTGACAGCGGGACAGTGGCACAACTTAGGCCTCGAGTCGGAGCCTCATTCATCGACAACGATATAAACGAAGAGCCGATCTCAATTGCTACAGACGACTGGACACTGTAAAGATGTATCTTGGTTTGAAGGCAGAAATACATCAAAACATCCGTACTCGGCCGGACAACCGTGTTTGTCCCGTGGGCCGGCAGGCGGAAGAAAGGGGTTCGAGCTTCTTTTGTGTCGAGTAGTCTCAGCAAAGAGTGCTGAGAAATCAAAGTGCACAGTACTCCACAACATTTACCGACGTCTGCTCTTGCATTTAAGTAGCATGAGCAGCAGCTACCAAGAACAGAGCACTCTTCGAAGTCTCTTCTCTCGAGCTTCGCTGACAACCCTCCCCGTTCGCTAGTCCCAGTCATCGCGAAAAAAATCTTCTTTCTTAGTCTTAGTGGAAATCTGCAACCACACTTCCATACCTAACCCCGTCGACCATAAGCGCAAAGCTCAACCCCGCACTCTGCACACTCATCAGCAGTGAGAAATCCAAGTTATCAAACTCTACGCCTCTCGTCGTCGTCAACCTCGTAAATAAACTTCTCGGCACCGCATTGAGATCCGTGGTGAGCGTGCAGACATTGATAAGGTCTCTCGAGTATGCGGCCGGCGGCACGTCGGCATCGCATGCAATCAAGTCGTCGGAGACAATGAGCGATTGTCCAGGTCGGAAGTTACGGGTGTAGTGGAAGGAGATGCCGTCTGGTGGTAGTGCTTCACCCTATATCTCGTTAACCCTTTCCCGCCATACTCCCCAGTGAAGCCAAAAAAAAAAAGCCATTGCTTACCTTGCCAATATGCCACTGCATCCGATCACTAACCATCCATCTCTCCCAAAGCGGACTCCAGTACCTCTCCCCCGCCTCATGGTTTTCCTCGTCATAAACGGTCGCGTAAGACGTCCCGTAATGATACCTACTCTTCCTACTAACCACCATGCTCCCCTCTAACCCCCTCAGCACCGCGCCACGAACCACCGCAGTCCACGCATACACCGGCTGCATAACCTCTACACTCGCCAGCTGGCCGTCCACCTGCGCGAGGGTGGGCCTCTCACTATACGGCGGTGGCGCAGCGCTGTTAAAATGGGATTTCAGGCGCTTGTACAGATAGTTACTCTGCCCGAAGCCGCCAACTAGGACTATTCCACTGACCACGCCGCCTCTTTCGCGAATGCCGGTAACTTGGCCCTGGACGAGGTCGCAGACCTCTTTGACAACCGGTTCAAAGATCTCCTTGATTTGTTCGGCAGTCATAACCATGAATCCGCAGTCTATCCCCGCCTCCTCATCGTCTGGTAAACCAGGGAAGGGGACGTTGACTTCAGAGTGTTCTTCTTGGTTGAAGTTTCTCTTGACGAATTCTTCGAAATACTTCAGTCCCATCTGCCACGTCTTCTGCTTCTTCTCTATCATATTCTCCCACGCCTTTGCGCCTATCCTCTCCCTCACATGCGCCTCAAAACGGTAATTCAAGAAAGCGCTTCCGCAAAGACCTCCAGTCCCGACAGCCGACTCCTCAACCCTCAAGGGCTTCAGGGACGTAATCTTATAAGCAATCAAATCCACGGTCCCACCCCCCGCATCACAAACCACAAAATTATCCCCCACAGCCAGATGATTAGGCTGAATGCTCTTCAGCGCATAGACCGCCGCGGCCTCCGGTTCAGAAACCATCTGTATACTCTCTTTCCTTCCCATATCGGCGGCCTCGGCGGCGAGGAGCGTAGTGTTTTTCGCGGCGTCGGACCACACGGCTGGACAGGTCAGGACGAATTCGAGGGGGGTGCTGGACATAAAGGCTTCGCCGTAGCGGCGGGTGAGCGTCTCGATGGTGTGTTGCCGGATTTCAGTGAGGTAGTCGGAGACGGCGTCGGCGACTGTTTTGTTATGCTTTTTAAGCTGTGTGGCGGTGTCTTTGGGTGTGACATAGAAGGGGAGCTTTTGAGACCGGTCGAGGAAGAGTTTTATGCAGCGGAGGCGGGGCTCAGAGGGCGCAAATTGAAAGCCCCATCTTGTCTTTAGAGGTTGGGCGGGTGATGATGTGTCCGAGACTGGGTTTGAGGATGTGAGGGTGCTGCTTGATCCCGCGGCCGTTGCAGCTACGTAAGCTATTTCGGTTGGAACTTTGTCACTTGTTATGCCGTTACTGCCCGGCCAAGTCTTTATAATCTCAACGTCGTCGGGGGTTGAGGTGTAGACTGTTGCTACTCTATGGATTATTAGCTATGTGAGCTTCTAGCTGCTACATCTCGTAATTTCAGAGGAGCAGGAAATTTGCTCTGCTGACGAACGCCTTGAATGGTGGATTTCCATGGAGCAAAATGACTGGAAGATAGAGCCGCAAAGAGGATGTAAGAACAGCACCGCTTGGGCGAAGGTTTTAAGAAAGCAGCAACCACAGACTCGTGATGTCTTTTCACTCATCTCTCATCCCGAGTAGCATATCAAAGCATCTCAGACATCACATTGTCTGGCGTGTTCCCGCATAAAAACGGCGTCAACAACCAACAAAGTAGAACCTCTTACTCACCCACTATAAGTCGTTCCAAAGTCAACGCCAACAATCAACCGATCATTCACAGGCGGCACATCCTTCATCACCGTCCCCACAGCCTCCACCGAGCTCTGCGGCGTATTCTGCAAGAAAAACGCATTCCTGCTCTCCTCGTTCCTTTTCGAACCACTGCGGATAGGGAGGTCGAGGTTCATCATGTGCGCGCCTGTAATAATGCTCGAGGCTGGGCGGGTGAAAGCTACCATAGTCCTTTGTGCAGCCTAGCGGTATCCACCGAACCCTCACGTTTTGGCCTGTCCCAAGCTGTGCGTGAATGTACTTGATCAAGTCTTGGCCGGCAACGATGTGACCGAGTTTGCCCGAGTATATCGTTCTTGTGGTGTTATTCTCGCCGTCAAACCCCACTTTACCCCGCTGCCACTTCTGCCACTTCTATCTGACACTGACAATCACAATTTGCTGCACTGCGCTCGTACAGTAGTTCAATTCCAACGGTCTGAGGCTTGGGTTGTGAAAAACCACAGTGGATCAGAGAATAAAAGAGAGAAGAGAAATTCAATCGGGGATTCGAAATGCGTCTGCCTTGTGGCTCAGCCTCTTCATCCTCTAGGCGAGATGGCTGCGCATCTGCAGCGTTTCGAAGCTAGCTCATCCCTGCAGTCAGCATCCATCGAAGGCAGCGCAATAAATGCTTGACAGTCCATTTACAGTAGTCGTATTCGTAATCTCGTCATCAGCAGCTCTGATCTCTTTGAAGGATATGGCAATCTCTTAGGGCCCTATCCCAACTGATTCATCGGTCCGTAGCAGATCTAGTGTAAAGCTGCGGTCACAAGTAAAGACAACAAAGACAATTAGAGAGGTTGATTCGAGGTTTGAGGTCACGACAAGGATGATAGCAGCGCCTCCTTAAGCCTGTTCTTATTCTTATTTACGTCCCCATATTAAGTGTATTACATCGCAATCCTCCTCCTTCCTACATACAGCCCTTTTATCCATTGGCTTGGTAGCCAGTCAACTCTGCCCTCCCGAACCAGCGGCGGCTCGGTCTCCACCATATGACAAAAGAAAGCCTCCCCTGTGCGATAGCTACGCAACCGCTCTATATCTTCAAACCCAACGGGGTATCCCTTCTATCCCCAAAATACCTCCGATATCTCTTCAATCTCAAAGCCAGCAAAAAGCAAGAGGGCATGATCATCCTCCAGGGTATGAAACAAAGAGCTATCTATAACGTGTGACAAAAAAGAAATAACGCCGTGTAGTGGATGCTGTGATAAAGAGTGTTCTCTCTCGAGCTCAACATTTTGATGTCTTGGGACTGTCGAGTCTTTTCGCAGTGCTGGCCCCCTCTCGTTCCGGCGCACTCGCTGTGCTTGTGCTAATCCCCAAACGCCGTGATGTCGCCTCTCCATCTCTTTTCATAATGTACAATTACATGGTATATATGGGTATGTGCAGAGTGGTTTATGTTCAGTCTCTCTCTTCAGGGCCACCGTCAAGTGGTCCCTCTCCCCCCAATGGTCTTTTCTCGACACCAATATCAACTGGTTGGCCGATCTAAAACCTGTTTCCGGCAGCCCAGATACTAGCCACCGCCGCATCGGACCAACCAGCATCATTCCCATCATAAGGCGGCGTAGGCCACTTATGACGGGCATCATAATCATCCTGCTGCTGTTGTTGTGCCTGGCTCCTCTGTGGCTGGCTCGTCACCGTAGGGTGGTTGAAAGGGTAATAATTGCCATTCGCGGTCGGACTCGGCGTCGGGTAAGGTTGTGCCATAATAGGCTTGCTTTGTGACAGGCGAATTTGGCGTGGACGTTCAGGCACATCGTTGCACCCCGTCATCATGAGATCTTGGGTGCTGTTGCGGTCTAGCCGTCTCTGCCGTCTTTCCGAAGCGCGGTCTGTCTCTGTCATTGCTTCGTCTAGTAACTCCTCCTCTTCGTCGGGGACCGAGTATTGACGAACGCCTTCAACAACAGCATGAGATCTGCGTGTCCGCGACGATATCGGTGCGGTACGAGCACCAATCAGGTTGTCAGCGGACCGAGTCTGCTGATGTGCTCCAAGGGAGTGATTCCTCTTGACCTGGGTCTGGTGCGCTGGCGGCACAGGTGCATAACCACCGCTCTGAGGTTGGTTCTCAAGGTTATCCTTCACAACCCTCAGCGCCTTATCGAGCGCATCATTCTGGGTGTCCTTATAAGTTGGGGTCTGCAACTGATTGCTATCAACCACCATACTGTTCCTGTTACTGCTCTGCCAAGGTCCACATCCGATATTTCCGGACTCGAGATCGCGAGTGTTGGGTGTGATTGGTGTTTGGTGTCTGCCTGAGAACCTCCTCGCACGCTTTCGTAAGTGTGAGAAGAAAGACTCTTTTTGGCTGATTGGAGGGGAGATGAGACCGGTTTGGCCATTGAGTGCTCGCTCAGCTTGTTGACGGTGTGCCTCAGCATCATAATGGTCTTTCGATGCAACAGACAATTGCCTCCCGATCTTTCCCGATGCACCGAAGGAGACGGAGCGGGTGTTGGCTTGGGCTGGTACTTCGTTTGCGACTGGCGATATCGGCCTTATCGTTGGTAGGATAGGCATCGGAGCGACGTTCGATGGGCCATTTGACCATGTTGCACGCTTGCTTGCTTGTGGTCTGATTTTCGGAGCGACTTCGTTGGTGGATAAGGAGTGTACGGGCATTGGTCGTGGGGCGGAAATGCTTTCCTTTGCCACGACGGTTTGTTGAGAAGAGGCGGTCAAGTTCTCCGATCTGCCGATGAGGGACTTGCGGAACCATGATGGCTTGGATGTGATGGTCTTCTCCTCCGTCGAGAAATCTCTCGACGAGCGGTAGCTCAAGTCTGACTGCTTGCGCCCGAGCATCTTCGAAGCGGAAGACTTTGGCCTCAACGGATCCACTGCGTTGCTGAAGTACTCGTGAGCAAGCGCTTGTGCCGAAGTAGGGCGGTTCTTCGGATCCCACATCAAACACCAAGTCACGAACTGGCTGAACTCTGTCGGCCATTGTGGCGCCTGAAGAATAGTATCCATAGCGTGTGGAGCCATCTTTGGGAAGGAGAAGCCAAGTTTGCCAGCAAGCCTTGTACCCTCTTTCCAGTCTCCTCCTCCCACTCTGGCTCCGCTCTTGTTGTACCAGTTTCCTGGGCTTCCCATTATCTCGCATACTCTCCATACCTGGTCAACCTCGTTCCCTCCTGGGAACAGTGGCTTCAAGGTTGCAATCTCAACGGCCATTGCTCCGATTGCCCAGATATCGACCGGCGCTGAGTACTCGCCTGCGCGGAGAAGGACTTCTGGGGCACGGTACCATCTCGTGGAAACGTATGTGGTGTATGGAAGCTTTGAGTGCGTTTCACGTGCAAGGCCGAAGTCGGCAATCTTCACTGTGTAATTTGGTGGTGTGGATGGTGGAGTGACGAGCGAAGAGTATCTGCGAAAGGAGAGTCCGGTGTCCGGTGCCGATGTCGAAACGAGGATGTTTTCTGGCTTGATGTCGCGGTGAAAGAAGTGGTGGTCGTGAATGTGCTCGAGACCCTGCATAATTTGGAAAAGGATGCTCTTGACGCTCGCTCCATCCAAGGACTTGTGGTCTCTCGCCTTCATCAATTGGTAAAGGTTGCCCTCCATGTATTCCATCGCAATGTGCAGCTTCTTGCTGTATGGGTCCAGGAAGATATCTAATGCTGGCACGAGATGGACATGGTTTGGCAGGGTCCTCAAAAAGACGACTTCGCGCAACTCCAGACATGGACCCAGCGACTCGAAGCTCTTCTTCATCGTCTTGATAGCGATCTGTTTCTCCGTCAGCATTGCCCGCTCTGCTCACCGCCGGCTTACTCACAATTGTGCCTCTCCTTGCAACCGCGGATCCTGCGCCTCGTACTCGTGCTAAAACAACACTTCCGAAGCTTCCATCTCCAATATCCTTCAGCACCTCGAATCTGTCCTCGAGTGCCGATCCATCATTTGTTGTGAGGTGCCCTGAGGACGTGTGTCCTCGGCGAGACAGGTCTCTAGTAACGACTGCCATTTCATGTGTTTATACTCCAATTATCAATAATGCCGGTTGCCGCTAGTGTCGGATTTCGGATTGTCTGTCGGTAACAACTACTAAAACATGACACGTCAGCTACGAACGGGAGCTGTTGCGTTTGTTTGAGATGAGGGATCTTACTCGTTCTGCGAGCTCTGAGCTAGAGCTTCCCGTCGAGCTACCGTGGCATGCGAATCCAGTAATTCAGTGAGGGACTCTGTCGGTGAAGTGAAGCTGTACAGGCGGATGTGTGAAGCTGTGATGCGTGATGAGAGGCGGATTTTGTATGGTAGACAATGGCAGTGATGATGATGATGATGATGTGTAAGAGGAGAGCTCCAGTGCTTCCAGAAGAGCAGTGAAGCTTGAGATGGACAGGGTGAAATTGCTCCTCGACGTGGGCTAGCCGCGTTAGCCCGTTAGGATGGATCCGTAGTGGTGGGTATTCCAGGCCAAGGCCCGCTGAAGTTGCACGGTGCGAATTTAATGACAGCGGATCACCAGATGAAGCGAGTGGGCGTTATGAAAGTGCGGTCTGAGGGTTTTTACGAGGAGGGGAATCGAATGTCGCAAAGACGATTGTCGCCCAAATGTGGCGACACCTCTTCGTCGAGGGATGATGGTCGGGCACCACGAAGGATTGTCAACACGCTGTCGCCGCACAAGTGGCAGCACGTTCAGGGCCCAGTGGGGTGAACAACGCGTCGCACATAAAAGGCTCGAAGCTTCGTCTCAGGATGTGATTTCCTTCCACTTTAGGGCCAGTTCGGCCGCGATGCAACACCGTGCGCTTGCTGGGTAAAATGGCCAATTTCGCTAAGTAGGCAGTATCTTGCTTCCCCTTTAGTTTCTGGCCGCGCTAAGTCTGACCCGATTGAGCCGGAGACGAAACAGGCAGAAGAGTTGCGCTGATTGCCGGAGCACGAGGATTTTATGCGCTAAGAGGCTGGGATGATCAATAGCGCTGGGAGCAGCGACGACGATGTTGCCCACGAGGAAGGGTTGTTGAAGGAACCGGTTGATGTTGCTGACCAGGGACCAGGGCATTGACTGGCAGTTGGCAGAGAGAGAGAGAGGGGTCCCTCCGGTGCGTGACAATCAGCGACGCCCTGTTTGCGACGCGCCACCAATCCAGCAATGATACTAATTACTCTGTTAAAACTAGCGAATAAATGCGCATTGCGTCAGGTAAGGGCGCTATCGTTGGTGAAGAAAAGTGAGGAAAAGTGAGGAAAAGTCAAGCGAGGAAAAATCGGGAAAAGTCGAGAAAAGTCGAGAAAAGTCAAGAAAAGTCAAGACAGGAGTTGAGAACACGGAGCGTGGGGAAGAGACAGGAAGTTGAAGGTTTGATGAAGTTGGAGTTGGGACCTCAGGAATGATGGCGAAGGTCCCTAATTGCTGGGAGTGAAAGTGAAACCTTGCTGGTTGGCAGGACAGACAGACGATGGCGTGGTTAGGCGCGGACCGAACCACAGCGCAACGCACACCGCAACGATGCTGCAAGCGCGCTCCAACTGCAACAACCACACAAAGTCGGCCGCATTGCTGTCTGATGAAGCATCTACTGCACAAGCTGCACAATTGCACAACTGTTCAACTGCACAACTGTTCAACTGTCCAACTGCACAACTGTCCAACTGCACAACTGCACAACTGCACAGGCTTACTGTATTCATTCGCTAAAGTCTTCAATGCCAGCCAGCCAGTGACTCTGTAGCGACTTTCCACGTCAACCACGCAGAGTGTCGTGACACGCTCGCCTGGAGGCAGAAGGCCGCTGTCACTGGTGGGAGAACCAAAGTACTGAGTACCACGACAGCCCAGACAGCTGTCACTGTCAGACGTCGGAGACAAACTCCCAAGCTCTAAACCATGACCAGCCACTCAAATCAAGTCAAATCAAATCAAATCATCCCAGCCACGAGTTTGATTTGAAACACGCAAGCTCGGTGCGAGTGTCAGTATCGCAGGCTCATCAATGGCCAAAATTAAAGATTTCTAAAATAAAGATTTCTAAAATAAAGAGGCAAAAGTTAATTTCTCTCCAGCTCTTGGAGCTCCCAAGCTCTCCATGGCCCTCCCTTGTGATGTTGGCTGCCTGCTCGCCACTCTTTTCCTATTTCTGTCGCTGCCCCTGATTTATCTACCCCTGATTTATCTACCCCTGCCGTACCCTTCAGCCTCTAATAGGCGGAGCACGGCTGCGATTGACAATTTACAGTAGCAGCGCCACGAGTGGAGTCTGCGAGGTGGATAATCATAGAAAGAGAGCGCATCCAGGGTGCGGCAGATCTCCTCCATCTCATGACTAAGCAGCACTCGAGACCAGGCCGGTCGCGGTCGCCGAGTCTCACTCACTCTACGGCGCGCCTTCCTTCACCCTTCCCTCCTTCATCCTTCCTTCCTTCATTTGGAGTGGGAGGATCTTGACCTGCTCGCAGACGATAGAGTGCTTACTTCTCACCTGGTTGGCTTCATGGATTCATGGATTCATGGCTTTATGGCTTTATGGCTTTATGGCTTTATGACTTTATGACTTTATGACTTTATGACTTTATGACTTTATGACTTCTGCCCATCTTCTGCCCATCTTCTGCAAGTCGTCAGCGTTGCGAATAGCGTTGGTAGCACTGTAACCACGGCTCGTAGCTCTTGAAGACTGGAGTCCCCATGGGCCGGCATTTCCAACTTTGAGCCGTGCCCAGTGAAAGTTTTGGCCAGGATCTCGAGCCCCTTCCCAGCCACATATATACCTTGATGGGGGAAGGACGATGGCCTCCAACCTGTTACTGCGGTGAAGAAACTTTTTCCTGCCAACCTCGTCTAGGAATGAGGCCATCTGGATTGCATCCCGATTTTGCCGGCATCTGATCATAATCTTGACCGCCATGAGCTCTGTATCCATTTCCATGCTTTAGTCTGCGCCTTCGACCTCTCCGGCGCCACTTAAAAGGCCAACCTTTCCTGCTCTCCGCATTGGGGTACCGTCGTACGAGTACGAGAAGCCAGAGCAGCCACAGCAACAAGCGGCGGCCGGTTGACGACTGGAAGCGGAGAGCTGCAAAACTACTATATTTTTGCGCCATCCACCATCGGCCATCGGCCATCGGCGATGTGGTTTGAGCTTCCCCTCTCGCCGTCGGGAATCAATCTTTGCCGATTTATCGGCATCGCACAAAGCGGTGTTGTCGAGCTATCAAGTGGGTCAGATGTTGTCTTAGTGCATGATCTGGGGGTTTGGTCTGACCGTCTGTTACGAACAGCGGGTTGTTGGGTCCGCGTTCCAGTTTGTCGTCACTCCAAAGATTAGCTTACGGTTTGCTTTGTCAAGGTGCGGCTCGGTACGGTGACCGGTGACAGTAGAGACACTTGCTCGTCCCTTCTGGTTTCACATCTGTTTTGTCTTTTGCTATGCCGTGGATCTTGCCGAGTTTGACGATGGGTTAGTCTTTGAAACAGAGAAATGACGGTGTTTGTTCTCGAGAGATATGATGATGCTTGACGGCTGATTAGTACCCGGAAGCCGTCAGTATCATCTGATGAAGAAAAAAGAGTAGACATCCCGCACAAATCGTCATTTGCTTCTCCGACCCTTCCTTTTTCAGTTTCTCCTTCTTCACTTCCTCCTTCTTCAGTTCCTCCTTCTTCAGTTTCTCCTTCTCCAACTCTCCCTTCCGCGGACTTCTCTTCCGTCGTGATAAGCTCTTGATATCAGCTGGATGGACGAAAGAGTTTCTTGTTCGACCCCTGAATTCGATAACGCCAAGGAGGTGGCATTGAACATTTCTTGCACAAAACGTCATCTTGGCTGGTGTTCTTGGGTTGTTTCGGGTTCTCGGTTTCGATGTAACGCGTTGAACGGGCATTAGCTTCGGGAGGGTAGCATGACGAGACAGCCCTGAATGTGGCCAGCTGGTGTCTGACTTACGTGCTCGGCCCACGATGAGGAGTCTGTGTTGAGCATATCTCGCAAAAATGGTCATGGGTGTTGTCCATATTCTGGGGTTGTCTCTAAGCGTCAAGTTCGTCGTGATCTCATGGAAGACTATGGCCTATGAGTTTGCACGGCTGGTTCCCCTGAACCGATCTGTCGTGGTGCGAAACTCCATGTAAACAAATATTGTCTGAGTCGTGGTTTCGGTTGTTGGCGGTATTCGCCCTCTTGGAAGAAGCTCTGGGTGTATGGCGCCAGTGAAGCATTCCGTTGTTTCACTGTCGAGATATATACAAGTCGATGCAATGGTTGGCTCACTGGCTTGAGTACCAACCTGTGGGATTGCCCGTACCCTGTGACCAAGCGCACCTGAAAAACACGTCGTTGGCAGCAGAAGCGGTATATAAATGCTCGCTTTCCGTGCCGGCCGCCTCAAGCTGCAGCCTGGTCATCGCGTAATATTTGTGTCGCTGCTGTATCGTCGAGTATATATTGGCCGACAAAACGGTATGTGCAAAAAGGGTTGGTCAAAGTTCACATTCTCAGAATAGCTAGATTAGCGCGTGTCCAAGTTGGGGAGTTGCGGGTAGAAGCAAAGTGCGCTCATTCCTCAGAACTCAGTTGCGGTGCGCAAGCGAAAGCCATACCACAATACCACAGTCCCGCAGGTCACTGTAGTAAACCACTGTAACAAATCACTGGCGCTTAGTCATACTCCCCAGCCCTGGAGACACGAGAAGTAGCCAAGAATCAGAGCCATTAGAGCCATTAGAGCCACTAGAGCCACTAGAGCCACTATTATAGAGCACACAAGCATCTTACCAAGACGGAAAGATGAGCAGCCGTCATGGTAGATCGTCCACATAAGCTATGGAGTCTGTCGGCTGAGCAGTAGGTTACTATTCGCCAGCAATCAGAGAAAGCGGCTGGCATGTCTAGCATGATGAACGGCAAGAAGTACGAGCTCGGCTTGGCCAAGTAAGCAACTTATTGACTGGAGCTATGCACCTGTGCGCATCGTACTCGGATTAAAGTGTAAGATCCGTGACATGATGAGCGAGTCTGGCAGCTTCAACTTCTCCAAGGAGCTCGAGGACTTCGTGGCCAGAGCGAGTCGTGGACAAGATCTCACTTCAGAAACAGCCGGAGTTCGCCGTCCCCTCTGCTCGGGCAACTCGCCTAATGGAATATTTTTCATAAAGTGCGTCTGCTCTGGCAGCCAGCCTGGTGAAATCTTTTTCATCAAGTGCGAGATAGAGAAGTCGGGGCTCAAGTTCAGCCACATCCATCGCAATCGCTCAATGGAGGCAGAATGCAGAACGTGCGTGATGTGGGCAGGAACCATCGACCCTGCTGCTACCACATTGCCACTGCCAAAGCGTACCATGGCGGCAGCCTTTGCACCTCCAGCAGACCATGTTATGGGCACGCGTGATCTGAAGACCAATGCTGTAAGTTTTTCTATTCCTCGCAACTCAATGGGTCTTGCCCACAAGCTGGCCGATTTCATCTGTCTGCATGGCTTGGTGAAGAAGGATCTGTGGGTCTCCACGCCGGAAGTTGCAGCACGAAACCAGTCAATGATCTTATCGACGCCACTGCTCAAAAGGATGATGATTACTTGTCCGATGATGGCTTGTCCAATGATGGCCTGTCCAATGATGGGCACGACGAGGAGGGTTGTGCATTGAACTGCTGCCCTCCAAGAAGGTGCCGCAACGAGATCCACGGCTTAATCTGTCGTCCTCCAGTCAACAACGCTCGTAAGTGTCACACAGAGCTCGGGTTCAAGGGAAGGACCCACAGGGCTTCGCGGGTCCAAGATAACTCAATACCGCCACGTGCAAAAGACACAAACTGCTCAAGGAGGCAAAGCAGGCCTATAAGAAGGGTCGCACTGAGGAGTGGCGCGAGGATTCCCTTATCGGTCTCAACCATACTCTTACCAAATCGACATGGGCGGGGAAGAATGAGTATTGGTTCAAGGTATTGCAGCCGGCAAAAGCCAAGAAGGGAAGTCTTAGGGTTAGGGTTAGGGTGTCGAATTGGCTCCTGTGGATCCAAGTAAACAGTTCATACTTGATTTTGTATCAACGGTTGTTACTTCGGCTTGTAAAGGCAAGAGTAAGACCACCCACTGCTGCCGCCGCAGGACTCTTGGCCACTTCTCGACGCTCTTCGCCTAGTCATGGATTGAAGGATCTATCCATGCTTGAGAACTGGGGAGATGGGAATGAAGATGACGAGATGAAGATGAAGAGATGAAGATGAAGAGATGAAGATGAAGAGATGAAGATGAAGAGATGAGGATGAAGGGATGAAGAGATGAGGATGAAGAGATCACGATGAAGAGATCACGATGAAGAGATCACGATGAAGAGATCACGATGAAGAGATCACGATGAAGAGATCACGATGAAGAGATCACGATGACCTCCTTATCAAGGAATTGACGGAGATGAGTCTTGAGAGCTCGCCAAAAAAACTGCAAAGTAGATCTGAAGGCGTTAACTTTCTGAGCTCGCCATCATTGAGTAATGCAAATTCGCACAGCAGGATTCAAGTGCCTTGCTCGCCTCTAAGTTATAGCCTCGATGCCATGCCACCTTTCTTTCCCTTGAGAGAGAAGAACTTGAGATTCAAGAAAGAGGCTCATGCATACGACGGGGATGACTAAGACACTGACCGCGTGAAGATGACGGCCAAAAGTCCAATGAAGCATTCGAGTCTCCCTACCACTTGTCAAGGCCATGACAAGTGTTCTCCTACTAGCAACCATATCATGCAGCAAGGTGGCCCGAAGATCGACCACAAAAGTCTCCAGATGTCATCTTTGCAGCAGAAGTAGTCTTTCGTCGATGAGAACAAGAAGGCGGCTTCTAAGCCAGCTTGCGTCTCGTCGAGCACACAATCCACTATCTTTGTGGATGCAGAGAACTACACTGACCATGTCGTCAACTCTTCCATGCATGGCAGAATTATTGTGCCTCGCTCGCAGTCGCTAGCTGGTGGCGTAGCCATACCCACCCACTGGTTCCAGCTGTAAGACCACATCATGCCAAGATCATCCTCCAAAGATGGTTGGTGCTTCATAAGCTTTTAGGCTGCGAATTCTTGTACTCTGGCCCACGCCAACAGTCAAGTCCCGCTGCTGAGAAGAAAAATGATCCGGCACCGTCCCAGCCTGTAAGCTCTTCGAAAGAACCCGCGGCAACTGCTAAGGCCGTATCTGGCGACCTTTTGGGCATTCCAAAGACCCAGGCTACTCCAGGATTGTCGTCGGGGCTTATTCCAATGGACGAGGCTATAGGCGACTACGATTCTTCTCCAACACTAGTTGAGCTTGCTGCAGGTTCTCAAGCAAGCAAAGATCTCTATCATGATAGACTGGCCAGTCATGCCGACTTTGACTTGCTACCACTGATGCATGTGCATCTGATCATACGAGATGTTGAGCAGGACCTCTCAACAAAGTAGCTGGTTTAGGGGCAAAGTCCCCGTTTGATAGTTGCTACCACATGATACAATGATTTTAACCCCGACTTCCTTATATCGCCGTTGACTTTGCTTTGTCTTCTTGGGCCTACAGGTAGTTCCAGTATAGCGACTGCGCGGCATGCCAACTTAGCAGCACATCTCGCAGCAAATCCTGCAGCACCACTCCGTAATTATATTCGGCCACTCAGGACATCATTATTATCATTAACTTCAATTGGGTATATCTACAAAAACGCACCCCTATAATCCATCATACACCCCGGCCCCCCTATTTTGCCCCTTTCCTCCGGATTCAAGAAACGCCATCATACAACTAAAGCCCCCATGATACAAGTGCACCATCTCCGAAACTATCATATCATATCCTATCATCACTCATAATACAAGAACCCTAAGCCTCCCAAGCATTCTCATCCTGCGCCTTACGTCTATACATTGGCTTCCTCTCCTTCATCTTCTTTGACTTTGGTATGCCTCCGTTTTTTACTTCGGCCATTATTCCTAATCCTTGTCTCATCAGTGCTGGGCTGGAAGGGGCTGCAGCTGGCCGAGTAGACGGGGCGCTTTTGGCTGGGCTTTGACCCATACTTTGCATTGCCACCGGCATACCCATACTGCCGACACCCATGCCCGTGTCCATTGGCTTGGGACTCAAGTTCTGAACGGATGGTCTGTTCCTCATGTGCGCCACTTCTTTCAGCCTCTTACCACCCGCCGCCTTCTCCTCGTGGTCTTCGATCTCGACTTCACTAGACTGCGCCTCATCCTCAGACTCTGTCTGGTTCTCGTGGCCGGTGAAGGACTGATCATCAGAATCGCTCACCAAACTTGGAGCATTAGGCGCCGAATCAGCCGCAGAAAGCGTCGGACTTGGTCCATGGGTATTGGTTTGCTCGAAGAGATCTTCGAAGTCGTCCGCTGCTTCGTCCACCTCGTGCTCTGAGAGGCTGGCGTCGGAAGAGTCGCACCCATTGAAAGTCTCCTCATCATCCTCCTCATCTTCGTCTCTACTAGAAACGTACTCTGACTCATCATTAGAGATCGGAATGTGGTCTTGCTCGTCAATACTGTTACGTTGCGATGGAGCGGGCGTAGGCATCTGCTCCGCCCTAGTGCTGGGCCCTGGCTTGGCGAATTGGTGCTTGGGGGAGATGGACATGCTGCCGGTGACTCTTGTCTGGGTGTGGGTATTGCCCTTTGCGGAGGCAGCAGGGATAACGCGGCTGCTGCCTGGACGCATGGCTGGAAGGATGGGTGCAGGTCGGGATTTGACGGTGGCGGCTGGAGCGGCAATGCCATCCTCAATGTCGGAGTCATAGTCCACGGGCTCCTTTGCCACCTTCACCTTGTTCCCGAGATCGATGTTCGCCCCCTTAGCCTTGAGTAGCTTGGACAAATACGGCGTCTCAGCCGATGGCTTGAAGTCCTTCCCAGCTGTGATCTTCTTCTCAGCTGCCTTGTGCTCAACCCCATCGTCGTCCTTACCCGGGACCTTCTTGACCCCCTTCAAACCCCCCTCCTTAAACTCCCTCATGGCATCATTAACCCTTTTAATAACGTTCCTCGCCGCGCTCCAATCAACAGGCGCATCCCTAATCATCTGATGCACCAACCCCGTCGCCATGACGCTCGACTTCTCCTCTCCAACCGGCATCCCAAACTGATCAACCTCAACCACATGCCCACTATTAACTGCGGCCTCCTCGTGGCTCTTGAACTCCCTGCGATGCGCGATGCGACAGTGGTTGATGAAGCCTTGCGTCGAGCCAAAGTTCTCACGATGGCAGTCGATGCATACCAGCTTGACCCATTGGCCGTCAGCACGTTTGAGTATTGATGGGCCTGCGTTCTCCTTGGCTGGGGCGTATCCGCTTGGCAGCGCTTGGAGTTTCTGATCTGAGCCATTGCGGCGGCGTGACTTGCACGGTGCTGGGTCGAGCTGGAAGCTATTCCTAGTCTGGCGTCCCTCCAAGACAAGTGAGTTCGGGTTTGGTAAGAAAGTGATCTGTTGTGGCACCTCCGCCCCATCAAATCTCGAATCTGGAATAAGCCACTTAGCATAATGGCGGGTGTATGCACTCTCCGTGACTCCAAATGGGGATGCCCACTTGGGTTTGCTGCCGTTGGCTTGTTGTATAGATGGACCAACTCCGTCGATGATGTTGAGCATGCTTTCTGGGTTGTCTTGGGCGACAGGGAAGGGGATCAGGTGACAGCGGCGCAGTTGCTCGAGAACGACTTGCCCTTTCCCTAGTTCTTGTCTTATGCGCTTGAGCTCGTCGTGCTTGAGGAGGATCTCCTTGTTGATCTCATTTTCGATAATGGAGAACATCTCATTGACGTCCATGTTTTGTGGTATGGATGCATTTCGAGGCGTGGTCTCTTTTTTTGGGACTCGTGCAGATGGCTTGTCTTGCGTTGAGCGAGTTGTGGACGGATCATGTTGTACACTTGTGCTTTCAACCTTTATCTTCTTGGCCTTCTTTAATGATCCGCCTGGACTGAGTTCGCGTGCCTTCCTCTTTGTTTTTAAAGTTGTTGCATCCTCCCCGTCGCATTTGTCAATTTGTATTATCGGCGTCATAGATGGCGGACTTGGAGTCTGAGTCGCCTCAGTTGCATCAGGTCCAGCCTGACGACCAATCCATGATTGGAGACGAAACATTTTAATGGTGTTTTTAGCACAGGTAGAATCGCGTTAATCGTGCGATCAGAATGACGGGTATATCACCACCCTTTAGCAGGTGACGTCGTGATGATTCGTGGTGGCGCAACCGAGCTGTCACCGAAGCTGTCTTGACAGCACGCGTCGACTAGCGTAAAAGTTGGAGCTCGGCGAAGTACTGTGACGTATCTGGGGAACTTTTGACGCAAAGCCGATCGCAACGAATCAAAAAGTGTCGCAAAGTAAGCGCATCAATTAAAGTTGTATAATTAAATGGTGGTCGAATGTAAAAGCCGTTATCGTGGTCGTTGGTGAAGTTTGCGCCTGGATGAGGGTATGTGGTGTCGCAATGCTTACGCGATTGGCGCAATGCAAGGACGACTTCACTTCGGTGGTTGGAATGAAGGTGCGAAACGACGTAAGGGAATGATATCCTAGTCGCTTGAAAAGATTAAAGTCGAAGAATAATCAGAACCACTCCCTATTAAACTCTTCGTAAAGAAACAAAAAGGAAGAGGCGTGGTTGTGAATTTTATCGCGAAAATGGTGGTCTCGTTGTGGTGCAAGTGTTTGATGTTGAGAAGGTGAAAGTCTGGGGGAAAGAATGGAGCTGTAAGGGGACGCCAGCGAGCTACGGCGAGCCATAACGACAGCCGAGTCTTTTTAAGTGGGGGCAGGGTCAATTAAACACTTCTGAGTGGTTGGAGGCTGCCTGCCATCTTGCAGCTTGTCCCGCTTGGCAGCTCTTGGCATTTAGAGGGTAACAGGGGCCAGCTTCAGCCAATCTCAAGAGAGTTTCACACGTCTGACAACCATGCGATGCAGGCTGAGATAAGCATTTAGCCTCAGAGCACGCATAGGTAGGAGTAGGCTTTTCATGCTAAGCATCGTATTAAGGGCTGCCGAGCAAATTACAAACCCCTTCAAAGTCAGGTGCTCAAAGGCTGCTCGTCAGCTGTACAGTAATCATCAAGAGGGTATCTCGAGGCTTTGATCACTTCACCTCGAATCTGTGAGCATTTTAAAGCTGTATAGAGTAGTGTTTCCCGACTCGCCTGGATCATGATTTTTTAACCAACTGCACAGCGTTCACATGTTATGTTTCTATTGAGTCTTGCAACCTGCTTACTAGCACACACTGTTGACCTTCCAAACTGCACGCTAAGAGCTTTTTGACGACGAATCTGTATCTGAGAGACTGAGAGCCTTGTGATAAAGTTGTCAAAGCCAAGACGTGGGTGGAAAGCAAAGACTAATAGAATTATCCTCTCTCCGTTCCTGATTTGCCGGCAAAAAGTAAAAGAGATCGCCTCCGGCCTTTCAGCTTCTATAATTCCTGAGGTTGAACTGAGGCCATCCCAGCTTGGCTTCCTAGCGATCTTATCTCGCCAAGACTTTAGTTCTCGGCCGCGTCACTCGAATTGTCCGATCTCAGCCTTCTTAGGTCTTGGCGCAGGGATAATAGTGCATCCTGCAGGACGAGGCTGAGCCAGACTGAGCTCTTTTGGCCTCGACATTTCCACAGCCGACACCTTGCGAAGTATATCTGCGACAGTCTATCCAACGTCTCGTTCACTTCAGCCAAATCTCTATCGTGCCTGGACCCTATGTCTCGCGACACCAACAGCTAGAACGATACATTCTTGAAAAAGGCCGACGGGTTTTCACGGTCAGGACATCTCAGCCTGACCCAGCAACGGACACTCCTAGAATAGAGCCTGTACGGCAAGTTCACTCAAGTCTAATCAATCATCTACATTACAATACATATAACCTGAACACGCAAACTTAAAACACGACTTCACAATAGCCCATACCCCACAATAGCGCAAATGCCTGCCAAAATGCCAGGCCACATCCGCAAACCCACCGGCGCACCAGCCGCACCAAGCACAACCAGCCGCCAATCCCCAGCAAAGATGTCCACGCTTCCAGTCCGCTCCGATCAAAGCAACAAGTCAACCCCACTCTCGAAGCAAAACAACAAGAGGCGCACATCTCCAGACCCCTCCACATCTCCCCGTGCAAACAAGAAAGTTCGCGCTGTTGCTCCCACACAGGCCCAAGCTCGCGCACTTGCCCCTCCACAAGCCAATGCTCTCCCAACCTTCTCAACCCGCGGCTCGGAGACCTCTCGTGTCCTGCCAGCAAACGGAAATGATTACATGTGGGACAAGTCAGGCATGTTGCCATCCTTGATGGAGAAGTTCAACCTTGTCACCATGCAGATTATCAGCTCGTCTAAGATGTCCGCAAAGATCGCGAGAAGTTTGGACAGCTTGGTAGGGAAGATCGACTTTGCGGACATCAACTGCAAGCCGAACTTGGTCGTCTTGTATGCAAAGGCGCCGACCGCAAGCAAGTTGATTTCTATCGTTGAGGTGATTAAGAGGACGATTGCTGAGGGGGGTGGGAGGTGGTGGCAATACAATGTCCTTGGGCAGGCTATGCAGGTTATCCCGCGGAAGGTGATTAAACCAGCTAAGACGAAGGGGGGCGCTAAGGGAAGCGATGCGGATATAATGGATGTTGATGGGGACATTAATATCGGCATGGATAGCGACGATGACGAAGACGGCTATTTTGAGACGATGGAAACGAAGCAGGAGCGCTTGGTCGAGGGAACGGATAGAGTTCGCGCTGTGCCAGTGCTTGCTATCTACCTAAGCAAAGTCCCGGTTGAGAAGTTGAAGAACGCTTATGGGGAGCAGACGAACGCTAAGAAGGAGACTGATGGTGGACAGCGTTTAGGTTGAAGCACGATGCGACTATGAACGACGTTTGGTGTTTACAAGCGAATGAGGCATACCTGCACAGATTTGCTCCTTCAGGGCCTCTGGTCATCTGCTTAAGCCAGGTAGTGCGAACGAGTACAACATCAAAACGATACGCAGCATAGAATCTACGACGAGGACTGCAGAGAAGTAGTGGCATTCACATTTACGAGACATCGGATCGTCAGCATCGGATCGTGGCGTCATATTGGATATGGCAGATGGCAAGCAATCTGGCAGTGGGCAAGAATGGAAAGGAAGCTCTGTCACAGCACCTCATTCAGTGGCCGAAACCGTCCATGCTTCCATATGGGGCTAATATCGCTGCCTGTATACTTGACATAGATGTGTCCTAGAAGCTGATAATGCCTCCTGGCCACGACTTCAACACGCTATCTGTAGTCACTAGTCTGCTGCCACTAGTCTGTTGCCTTTACGCCGGTGGATCTTGCGGAGCTTGTTAAGCAGTTAAAGGCGAGATTAGGAGACAAATCAAAAATGATACCGCTTCAGTCTGGCTGAAGTACGTGAACTCATATTAACTACGCGTACAAAACATGAACATAACAAGCATATACATATTAGAGAAGCCGCGTTCTAGAAGATGATTTAGAAGAAATATTGCTTCATTCTGGCTCAAGATGTATGAGAACTAAAACAACGTGTCCGCCCCAAATGTCGCCTTAACTCCGCTCCACCAGTATTACCCCTATTTATCTCATCTACCCATTCCTGGCCTCTTTCTCATCTAGTGAATCGACCAGTTCAGGAATCGTTCGGTGTAGAAGTGTAATAAGCCACTTAAACAGCGATCCAAATAACGCAAATCACAACATCCATGCCCTTATTCTCCCCATCACCATACTTAAAGCTCCACATGCCATCCTTTGCCTCATTCCAGAAAGCGCCCGTGGCGCTGTGCATGCCGCGGCGTCCTGGGTGTTCCTGGATCTTGTTCTTGTCCTCGGACTCGGCGGACGAGATGGTCTTGGATGGGGTGCCCAAGTGCTGGATGATGGTGCTGTTGATGGCGTATTTGTAGGCTGGTTGGCCGCCGGGTGGAGAGGACTCGGAGATTAGGGCTTTGAGGATGAAGTTCTGGGGGTTGTTAGTATCTGTTTGTTGGCACAGTATTAGAGCAAAGCTATAGTGGTATAGCTCGACGGTGGCCTAGTTGCAAGAGCGGGCAGGAGGTGGATACATACGATGATCTCAGTGTTCCAATTAGCAGTAAGCGCATGCTCATACTTCTCAGCGCCATCGAAAGCGGCAGCACAAGCATCCTGTGCAATCTGCGTAAGGCGGGTGGTAGAGATTGGCTTAGTCGCGTTAGTTGTGGCCTGATGTCTACCTTGGAGGATAGGATGGATGATAGCTTAATTTGCAAGGCAGGCTGCATGAACTTACAGGAGTGGAGATTCCGAGAGCTTGAGACATTTTTGCTGAGATCCAGTGAAGCTGGGACCTTTAAATATAGCTCAGAGATGTGTAAACACGGTGGGTTTTGTTTTGGGGAGTTGTGGACGTGGAGGTGGGAGATGAGGCTACCTCTGAGATTATGTGAAACTGGAGCTCCTGGCTAGCCTCGCCTGAGCCTCGTCGTGTTTACCAAATAGCCCGAGCGGTCGTTGCTTTGCGTGCCTGATGTATAAGACATGAAGATACAGCTTGAGCCACATAGGTTGCAGAAATGAGCCACCCCACGTGTTGGGGTGCTTGGCTTATCGCAATCAAGATATGGGACAAAGCTTGGCAAGGGTTTGGGCTGCTGCGAGCCAGCCATCAGGTTATGGTAGTTGTGATGCAACTTGAACCTCACTACTTACATCTTTAGCTCTTCATCGTTTCAGCACTTCAATCGATAGCGACCGTGTATACCCAACCCTTAGCTATTTTTGAATCGCATTATCCCAAACCCGGCTTCTTCAATTGCTAAACTCAAGTTGCCGCAAGCGTCATAATTCAAGGAAGTCGCACGACGTCCGTAGGCACAGCGCAGCTTCAACTACGACAACAGAACCCTTCAAAACATCCTCGCACATAGCCACTCAATATGTCAAGTCAACCTCTTCTTCAGACCGCTCCGGGTATGTCATTTCCCGCAATGCTCCCATCCTCCATCCCATATTCACACATGTTGCTAACCACACCACAGGCAAGCGCATCGCCCTCCCAACCCGTGTCGAGCCCAAAGTCTTCTTCGCCAACGAGCGCACCTTCCTCTCCTGGCTCAACTTCTCTATCATCCTCGGCGCCCTCGCCATCGGCATGCTGAACTTCGGCGACCGTCCAGCTTTCATCTCTGCCTTCCTCTTTACCGCGGTGGCCATGGCAACCATGATTTACGCCCTAGTGACGTACCACTGGAGAGCTAGGAGTATTAGGATGAGAGGGCAGGGTGGGTTTGACGATAGGTTCGGGCCAAGTGTGCTGGCTGTGCTTGTTGGTGTTGCTGTGGTGGTTAACTTTGTGTTGAGAATCGCGGCTGGTCCGGCACAGGGTGGTGATGGACCTGGAGGACCAGGACGCCCATAAATGTGCCGAGGAGTTTGAGCTATACAACGACAACTGTCCTGCGAATAGGGCGACTCGTGAAGTTGAGGTGCCTAATTATGTCAACTAGTAGGCGAGCATGGTAGAAGGGTATGCCGGAGATGAGGACGCAGGTCAACGCAGTGGAAGGTGGAAGCATGGGACATGAGGAGACGAATATTGAGAACCAGGAACTGAGGTGTACATACACTTGAGGCATTGGGTGGGGGAGGTCGGACGGCGCATACGAGCGAGCGGTCGAGTAAGGAAAGATGACCATCTGTAGCATACCGTAGCGAATTCTGTTTTCACCTAAGCACGTGCTTCCGCATGCGTATCTCAACACACATTCCGGTGCTTTTTTTTTAAGGTTTGGGCCACATGGCCTGGCGACATGAGGAATTGCGACCGTTCGAGGTGCAGGTCAAAGATGCCGACGTTTGTCTCGGAGCTCGGAGTGGTGCAGTACAAACTTAGTCGCACAGAGCGTCAACAACGGTTGCCATCTGAGGATGCAGGTACCTTGGAGAGGAAAGGGCCAGGACTACCAGATCGCCGCTGCTGGTTATCAGAATTTTCTAGCTGGCCTTCCATCGCAGCTCGGGCCAAATACTCCAGAGAACCCTCTATCCGGTCGTGCAGTCGGTCAAAGACCCTCGAAATTATAGTCTTCATCGCCAACCGATTTTATTCGGCTTCACTATATTCTGGCATGCTTCAACTTCTTTCGTGTTCCAACAGCTGTGCTCTTACCCGGATTCATCCGCGCACTTCAAGATTGGTTAATCCTACACCCTTAAGGGCTCGCACCGTCGTTCGCTTTCATTTCACATACGGCTCGACTTTCAAAAATTTGGTTGTCCCGTATGTTTTTTATCGAGTCTATCAAGTAAACTGCTTAGTGGACTACTGTCAAAAACTTTCATGTCTTCTACACATACAGCAACCTTGGAGACGTGGAAGCTCGCTCAAGAGACCATTTTGTAAAAATTGTGTTTTTTTTATGTATTACAGTAGCTAAGCAGAACCAGAGCCCCAATCCGAACTGGTGTATCGGCAACACATCCAAGATTAATATGCCGTTTTCTACTTTCTTTCGCCAACTTCATCGGCCATTTAGCTGCAGTTGTTGTGTCGCCGCCTGGAGGGGTGGACCACCTTCGCACTGCCACCTGGGGGTGGTATGTAGATGGTGCGAATTGTACCAACAGCATTTGTATAAAATTTATGCCCCAAAGCCTTGCATGTTTCCGGATCAAAGGGTGATGGCCATGATCGCCGCAACATATTTCGTGGAGCCATTCTTCTTCTCAGTAATTTGTGCATATATCGCGAACGCAACCAGAACAAACAATTCCTTGCCAACCAGCGCGACTTTAGCCATAAGACTTCTTGGCGCTCTAATGCGTCGTCTAGCGGTTGACCAGGCAACGAGTCAAGTCACGTGAACCGTCTTGAAAGGAGCTCGAGAGAGAAACGACTGGCCTTGAATGGCTCGTTAGTTGGCGAAAAAGTGAGGAGGCGCCCGCCTTGCCACTTAATACAATAGATGGTTGATCTATGTTCTGCGCACTGGGTGAATGCACTCTGTGCTCTTGTCTACTCAATCCCACAACGACTGTTGTCCTACAAGCCCTTTAACCAAGGAGCAGGAGGAAGCGAAAAAGATTGCCTAAGAATTAACAGCTGACCTTACCAGCACGCAAATCGTGAAATTGTGAAATGGTGCAATATTGTTGACAAACACACAGTGTCGGCTGAGTTGTTTTGTTGTTTGAATGAAGAAGATCGAGTTCCATGTGCAAAAGGGTTATTAAAACACAGCAGCAGCAACCAAGAGGAAAGAGAAAGTGACGACGACAAAGAAACGGAAACTTATGCTGGCGGGTATGACGAGATAGAGGAGGAATATTAGGCGCTCTAATAATTGAAAGGTATACAAATATTGGAGGCTCGTCGGGCGGAAAGAAGTCCATTTCCCCAACAACCTAAGAGTACAACAGCATTAGCAACAGGCCTACCCAGGAAGACGAAGTGGGTGGATAGCAGTAAAGCTTAGGAAAAATCATGGACATACTGGGTCTAGTACGTATTAATCTCTGGCAATTGTGGTCGGGCCTGACTACTTCACGGCTGGTGCAAAAATAAGGACAAGCCAATCACGGAACCCTGAGCTGAACCGACAGAAGAGGTCTACAATGAGTACCTGAAATAGTGAGTTCAGGGGGACTGAGAAAGACCGATTATGCGTTGGTTGCGTCAAAGCTCGGTGGAGTGTGACTCTAGCCGTCTACAAGGATCAGAATGTTATGCGGAAGGAGAGAATAGCGGCTGGAAAGGAAGAACCAACTGGAGCCGCGGTTATTGAGACGGACTTAGGCAATCCGGTACTATTGAGAAACGCCAGTAAATATGTTAATCAGAATTACTCGAAATTCAGGGTCACCAGTAAAGCAAAACGAAAGCTGATTGCAAAGGAGGGCAACTTGAGCATCATACTACATGAGCTGTGGCTCGAAGACACTCATCACTTCACCAATGACCAAGAGTGCAGTTTGCCCTGCTATTGATCATGTTGATGTGCTCGAGCGCACGAGGAGGCGAGTTTGCGGAAAGCTCTTCCCAAGCTTATTATTTATTGCGAATACCTGAAAAGGAACCTGCACTAGGTATATATGCCTAGGCGTTACTAGTAGCTCTTACACTTTTCTAATGCTAATTCACCCCTAATTAATTATTTAGTATTTATTTGTACAAATTACTTAATAGTTATACTCTACTAGGGCTGTATAAGGAGGCTCTCTATAATCCTAAGATTGTACTTTTGAGTGTTGCCCAACAGGCTTAGTAGATTTCAGCTAGGTTAGAGGTATACATTTACACTAGCCTGTTGTAGAATTGTAGTATTGCCCTTGTGCACCTGGTAGATCAAAGTCGGCAGGTTTTTAGATTCTATCAAAGGCAGCACTACTTGTACTGTAACATCAGAAAAGTCAAAATGGGACACTTCAACTTTCCGACGTTCTTCTCACTTCCATCATCAACCACCTCCCAAAGCATATCCTACGTCACCTCAGCGTCAACCATCTCTATCCCTTCCCCGTGCACCTACCCATCGTGGCCATCGTGACCGACGCTGCACAACACTGGTGCTGGCAACTCGAACCCATACGCTCTCGCCACGGCCTCCTCATACGTCTCTGACAAGGACCTCTGCTCATTAGAAGACGAGATCTACGAGAAGCCAGTCATGGAGCAGCCAAAGCACCAAAGACGACAGTTCGACACGGAGGCTGTCCGCGAGCTCCTCCTCGAGCAGGCGGCACGCAAGGCGGCCAAGGCAAAGAGGAGACCAAGTAGAAAGAACGAAAGGAAACTCAGCCGAGAGAAGGTCAGCCGATCCCCGAGGATTCTTACCTTCCTACCAACCTGTACCTTCCACCCACCTCGATATCACATCTCACGTACGCCTCTAACGACACGATTACTCGAGTCGTTAACAATGTGGAATAATTGCTGAGGCTGGACTCTGGCAAACAAAAAGTATGAGCCTCACCGTGGGATAGGCGCATTCGTGTATAGAAGAGAGGCAGTCGTCTAATTGCTTTGAAGCTCATTTATGGCTGTTGAACATAGAAGTCCAAAGAAGTTTCCAGCGCTTTACGCCGATCAGTCTCCGTCCAGGCCACATTTCTGGGCGGCCACTCCAACACCCTCAACCCCTGCCTTCTGTCCTCGAGAGCTCTCACAGTAAACTAAGTTTGGCTGCTTCTTGTCTTAACATATCTTTCTCTGGAAGTTTTCAAATTAGGGTCTCCAGTTCTCACGAAACCAGTCCAACTATCCACGACGTGCTTCATAAACGGATAATCGTTCCCATTTCTGGTCCTTCAATCCCAACAACCCCATATTCCCAAGGACGTAATACGACTCCCCGCTATGGCATTTAAAATAGCTAGCTTTCACGGAAGTACTTATTGGAGAACGAAGTGCATTCAGTTCTGGTCGAGGATAAGAGACTTGCTGGTAGGCTGTGTGAAATTCCTACAAGAAAATATGCGTGGTGTCAAATAAGTTGTCGAAGGTATACGACGCGCAAAAGCGGTCGCTTGTGTTGCGCATCTGATGTGTAAGTCTGCGGTAGCCCTTACACTCGCGTTAAATATGCCCAAAGTGGTGTTGCCGGTATCTCCCAGCGGGAATAGTGAGGGGTGCGCGTCGCTTCTGCAGTCTGCCATCTTCTCGTTGTACAAAGTCTGCTGAACATTTCTCTTGGAGTAGTTGACGAACTGTAAACAATCATCCTTCACATTGCCTAGTATTAGCTTTGGGCGTCAGTGGGCGGCTTTGGTTTTGGCTCTGAAATAAAGAGCCTGTGTTTTTATGAACTTGCCATCTTGAACAATGAATGGAGCGGCGTGTCGCTCCGTGATGCTGGCAGCTGGTTCAGACTGAGGTAGGCGAGATTGTTGTGGCATGGCATATTTTGGTGGGTTTGCTTGCGAATCCATATTTCGTAAGACTTTTCAGGAGTATAATAGGTACTGAGGTAATCAAGCCTCCCTATTCCACCCAATCCAGATATCATGATGGCTTTGTCGAACGTTCCAGTCATGCTCTCACTGACGAGCAGAGCACGAATTATGCCTGAGCAGGCGGATTGGCCCATACGGGTTATAAGGGTTTGTCCGCACCGAACTCGGCGATGTGTAATCTGGCCCAGGCAATTGCGGTTGTCACATCACGGAGCCCATAATTCCCATGCAGAGGTCTCTCATCATTACCAACATCCTGCCTTGCCAGAAACCCAAGCGTACCCAGCCTGTATTTGACTGTTGCGACGACGACGCCGTCTCAAGAGGCTAAATTTTTGCCATCGAGTGTTAGATCGCTGCCCTGACGTCAAAGAGCCGCCATAAATCCATAGTATCACGGCTTTAAGTTCATGGGCGTCACAAGACCGCTGGCTAGGAGAAAGGGCGTAAAAACATTTAATGTGAGACAGTCCTCCCTTCGGGAGCGGTCACCACCATCGTTTACCTGCCAGCATTTAGGTCCAAATACCACAACCGAGATTGTATTGTACGCTTCATCTCCAAGATTGAGATTGAGTTCTGAATATTCCCGTCTTTTGGGAATCTTGGCCTATGGAAACCCTAGGAATCTAAAGTTTCGCCTGTCTCGAGAACCTACGATCGCTTTCTGGATGGTTTTCTGGATAGCTTTCTGGATAGCTTTCTGGTTGTAATGTAGTAGGGCTGACCACGCAGCTTTTGTACTCGTGCTGGTGCATATTACAGAATACCTATCACCAGTCGCTAGAGCTATGTTCCCCGAAAGATTGATCACTAAGTGTTCGCTGTTGTTGCTGCGGATACAAAAGCCAGTCGTCTCTGGGAGATTCCGTACGTTATTTACCACGAAGTTGGGGGTCGATGTTCGGGTGTAGTTCCTGAAGCCATAAAGTCTCGCCTAGGCAGAGACAAGAGGTCACGGCTTCGGGTTAGGTGAATGGTTTGCCGAGGAAAATGACAGAATCATTGGCTGGTTTCGAACGAGGTCCTTGTTTTGGAACGGCCACAGCACGTTACCACGGAAATGCTTTGACGCTGTGGGAACACAGTACTCTATTCACACACAGCAAGTATAATTATGTCCTCACAGCCGTCCAAGCAGAAAGATCTTTAGGATGATGTAGCACGGCTTGAAGCCCACTTCTATCACGTGGCAGCTGTAGTGGCCGGTGTGCTACTATTACTACCTAAGATGTCTCATAATACCACAATAATTACATGCAAACTCAAAAAGCAAAATAAGTACAATATGCTTGAGTCATTAAAGCTTGTTTACGAGCATGAAGGTGTGTTACCGGACCTTGAGAGCCAATTACAGCAAATAAGCGTGCCTGAACGACTGGAGTGTGGAGGCGGATTGGGGGTGGTTCGATTGATGAGAAGACACAACACATAGCGTATTATAGAGCGGCATGAACAAAAGAATTATCGACGGTTTGTGTATAATATTTTTGAAGTTCATCATGATTGTTAGTCGGTTTCGGTCTTGTCCTAGAAACATTGTAACAACATCCGGAATCACAGCCTTTGTCCTCTTTGCTCCTCTTTGTGTCCAATTACCAAGTGTTTTTTAAGCTCATCCTGAAACAACAGAGAAACCGGACTTGTCTGACGCCCTGGTTGGCCAGCTGCGCGGAGCTTTGGCATCAGGAGGGTCAAGAGGGTGGTCTTTAGGGTGCTCGACTTCAGCACCACCCTAGGTACCACCCACTCCACTTTGTGCACTTATGCGCCCACCTGCGCTCACCTGCAATACTTTCAAATCATCCCTTCAAGCGGCAACATGCCGCTAATAACTTATTCTATTTGAAAGCATATTGTACAATGTTTCAGCTGACTTTTAGCTCATATCCGCCTCTCATTAAGTCTCGCTTGAAAGAACGCGGTTGCGGGAGGTTCAACTCCTCGGTTCAGAAAGAAACACCCATCTAAGATAAGTATTGTCATCTTTCTAAATTTTAACTTTTTTCAACCGTCGCTCAAACGTTGTTTAACAGTTCGAACCGACTTCCGGCCGTTTCCTCTTCCTCAACCCCGTCGAAAACCCACGAATTTTCTCTCCAATTTTCTTCGTTCTCGACTTGGGGTCTGCGGAATATGACAACTTAAACAACACTCTTTTCATCAAAACCAAGCGGCTTTAGCTCACTTGGGAGAGCGCCAGACTGAAGCCCACTTCTGTCCTTGCTCCCTCTTAACGAGGGAGTTAGCCATCTGGAGGCACTGTGTTCGATCCACAGAAGCCGCACATCTGCGGGTTCAGGACCACCTGAACCAAGAACACCTATTTTTGTTTTTGCGCTCTGTGGAGGAGAGAAATTGTGATTTATTTTTATTTTTGCAGGCGTTGGATGGGAAGAAGGGGTGAGTGTATGAAGATGATGTGTTTACCAACAGGAAATTGATTTCGGTCCACAAAGAAGGCAGGTCGAGATAGTCTGAGGATAGGCTTGGGAGGTGAGCAGGAAGAGAAGGAAAATATTCTGCAAGATGCCACCTCCTGCATGTTGTGAGCTCTTCCATCATACACTGGAGTCATATATTGACAGTTACGTTCCTACAGAACCCTTCCAATTCCAACTCCTCTCAACCATTGGGGTCATTCCATTATGAGTATGCACAGTAATTCCAGCTTAGCTCCTTTGTCCTGTAAGAATAAATTCACAACATTCGAAGGAAGATATGATCGGCGATATTCTCAGCTATAAACGCAAATACATGCGCATAAAACGATTGCAAATGGACTATAAACTCTCGCCGTTGTTACGAGATACAAAGCTAGCCTGCCACCGCTGCTGCCACTTGGTTTATTTCAGATACATCTTGTGGTTGTAGTACTCCCAGTTGTCAGCTTAAACCATTTCGAGGTTAAAGTGATCTTGAGTTCACAAAACTTACAACTCTGCTTATGGAAACCCAGTCTGCAGCGCTTTAGATCGTTCTGACTTGCTGGGTTCGTGGGTCTACCAGCCATCAAGCGTATATGAGTGTGCTTAATCCTCCAGCTCATCCGTTCTCTCTTCTAGAACAAATTTTCGACAGAGATCCAAAGAAACGATCCTCGGCTTCCCGGCCGTAATCATTGCTTGAGCAAAGTGAGACTACAGTGAGACTACAATGAGACTACAGTGAGACTGTGAAGTGGCTACGAAACCCTATGGTTACCGAATACATATCTAGACTCCGGGCTGTCGTCATCAGCCCCCGAGTGTCAGCATCAAGTTCATGATAATAACGCTCCCGGCATCCAGGTAGAATATTCTAGGCTGAACTCATCTTTAAGTATGTTTAGAAGTGCATTGACTCAATATATCTGCGCATCTATTGTGAGAACCCAGAGCGCCTCGCGGAACATGTATCTGCTGGATTGATTCATTCCGCTTTGCTGAAAAGAAGAAGTACATTGGAAGATTGAAATCGGTTTTATACACATTTATCTCGATTATTGCACTTCCCACGTCACTCGTGAAAGACAGAGGCGCTTGCCACGTCAAAGTAGACAAGTCTCAATTTTCGATGTGTATAAATACTGCTCGCTCTTCCTGCTTATAGCTTTCTTTTCGGCCCAAAATTTGGCGGCGAAGAGTACAGCATTCCCGGATAGTCCAGTGCTACCTGACGACGCACGTTTTTCTTTAGTGCCAGACTGCCGAGGAATGCGTGGAAGTCGCGAAACTTTCGGCGCTCGAATATCGTCGAGCTAAAACGGTTGACAGTGGTCGCAGCTAGCAGAGTATTAATAACTTTTGCACCAATACTGTCGGAACTGATAGAGGTTCCTTATGCTTGCTCACGCAACTCGTTGCACAAAGCCGCCACGCTGTTTGTGGAACGGGAAGATCTTCCAAGGAACTACACATGTTCAACTCAGGAACCTACGGCGTGAAATGCGCGTCCGGTTTGCTTGCTGTAAAGAAGAGTTTTACACATAGATGGTGGGTTATTTAGACACTATCTCCCCTGTCTTTGATTTACTCCTCATTCTCTCACTACACGACATGAAGCAAGTTGGCAATTTAAGCAAGGAGAACTCCCAATGCTGAGGATGTATAAATACCGCCTACCTAGCCAAGCTCAAGCCTTCCTCTATAGCTACCAAGATATACGATGACACCAGCCTATGATTTGAGACATGGCCTTGGTGCGCTGTTATCCTAAGAACATAATAACGCACGAATAATAATATGCGGAGCCATCCAAGGCAGGTAAAGAACAATCATCGTCAGTCAGCTTGGCTTACAGCGTCAACAGAGCGTACGGCTACAGCAGTACACTCACTGCTAGCAACAGAGAACACCACCCTTACTTATCTCGAGCATGTGCCACTATAGTCTATATACTGCGAGGACTCCAAAACGCGTGACCAGGACGAGATTTGCTGTACTGAAAGGCAGAAGATGCAAACAGACAAGACTTTTATATAGTTGCTTTTATATAGTTGTTCACGATGTGTTGGATATATCCACTAGGTATCTACTAATTTGTGCTTCGCCGACTTGGCAAGCCGTTTTTTGTTCTATGATGAGACTCTTACCGCCAACGCCTGGACGTCCTGTGATCTGTCCATAAAATACTTGCTTTGTTTCCAACATTTCTTCATTCTCTTGCTTTTTCTTCTTTCTCACTGAAGTCATAAATCCTTGCTCGAAGGCACCGGACTTAGTTCTCCTCGTTGATAACAACAGCCCACTCGTGCTCTTCAGTTCCGTACATAATGCCCTTCAACCATCCCTTGAGCTTAGCGGTATAATCACCGGTGTTACCCTGGGCCATTGGCACATCAACATCAGTGCCACGGAAGTGGATCTTGGAGACTGGGACAACGAAGAACTGTTTAACCGATTAGCAACAATTCGAAAAAAATTATCCTTGGTTTGAAAATTAAGACGGCAGATGAAGACTTACAGCAGTGCCGCAGGCGAATGCCTCGACGAGGCGGCCTTCCTTGGAGGCCTCAACGATCTCAAGCATAGTGAACTGGCGCTCAACAACCTCGGCTTCCTCAAGATCGCTATCAGAGACAGCAAGTCTCTCCTTTGCCAACTGGATGACAGAGCGACGGGTAACACCATCCAAGATGATCTTGTCACCTAATGGCGCGGTGATGATTTCTGGCTTGTTGGTCTCCTTGTTCCTGATAACAGCGAAGAAATTCGAAGCACCAGCCTCAGTAACCTTGCAGTCATCACCCAACAACCACAAAATCTGGTCATAACCTCTCGCTTTCGCCTCAGCGTTGGCTGGCAACGATGGTCCGTAGTTCGCTCCAACCTTAGCAAATCCAAATCCGCCCGGCCATGCGCGCACGGTGTCGTTTTGCGACGCCAAAAGCTTCATCCCGGTCGCAGAGCCAAGGTCTGGCATATAAGTGGCAATAATGAACAGCATAGCCTCCTTCGGCGACTGAACACCCAGTTCCGCTTGAGTTCCAATCATAGTCGGTCTCAGGTACAGGAATTTCCCCGGCTGGTCCTTTGGCAAGAACTTCGCGCCATCAACCTCCATAAGCTTCTCAACCAGAGTCTGCACCTCCTTTGGCTCGAAAGTTGGCAGAGAGATTCTGGCGGAGGACATGAGGAGACGGGCGGCGTTGCAATCTGGGCGGAAAAGACGCAGCTTCCCATCCTGGCCACGATACGCCTTCATGCCCTCAAAACACTCAGTCGCGTAATGCAACACGCTCGCAGTTGGCATCAAGCTCAAAGGTCCGTAAGCCTTAAGCTCTGGTGCCTCCCATCCCGATCCCGCCTTCCAGGTCGCAGTTATCATATGGTCGGTTGCGTAGGAGGAGACATTGCGGATCGGGTCATCGAGGGCCGGGACCGCGCGGGGAGTCTGGGTGAGGTTGATCTTGAGCTTGGAGGCGTAGAGTGGTGTCTCAGTGGCTTCGCTGGTGAATGGGCCTTTGTGGGCGAGCTTCTCGTCGATGCCTTTTTGGGTGAGGGAGGCGCCGTTGGTGGCGGTTGGGGTGACGGCGACTGGTGCCATGATGTGTTTATTCGTGTAAAGGTCGGTAAAGAGGTTCAAATGGATAATCAATTGGGTCTCTTAGATGAGTATAGTTTTTGAGAATCGGTGGTAGTAAGTATGATACAGAAAGATGGAGGGATGCGGTCGTCTATGTATCCCCGCCGTGAAAGACGGCTGCCCCGCCAAAAATTAGTCACCTCTATCGGTGTTAGGCTAGCTATTGAATGTCACATCCACTAGTTTCCGACATCTTTGGGGGTAGCCGGCAGGCTATCGAGGTCTATCCATTGGCAGACGAAACATGAAAGAAAAGTTAAAAAAAAAAGTTGACTACATTCCTCTTTCGGTGCATCAACTTCTCGAAATCGTTGCAGCTGCTCTGCAGGATGCATCCTGCATCTTGCAGCACATCCAATACTCGGTGTTTAACTGGTTAGAAAGTGCATCGGAATTTAAATGACGTTAAGGCTGAGATCTCTTTATCGGCATTGATAAGCCGGTGTTAGGTATCTTTTCATTCCTCACTCCATCAACCCATTTAACTGGTTAACAAGTCTGGTCTCGGCCACATGGCCGAGTTGCCCCTAATTGCCTCTTCAAACCAAGTTAATCCCGAAACTTTTGATAAATTCTCTGCAAACTGCATTTGGCACTCCTTCCAGCCAAGCAACATCTGAATCTCCAATTGAGCGCGGAACGCATGACAGGCCGGGGATAAGCGCGTGTAACCTCGCGGCTACCGCCCCGACATCCGGTCAGCAGGTACAAACAACCTCCTCTGAATAACGAACTAGAGATGGGAAGCAGGTAGTTGGATGGCTCCCTGTTTCCAACGGGATAAACGGATGATGAGAAGATGGAATGAGGGGTAGAACTGAGGTCATCGTGCTTATCAGTTGACCCTTGATGATGCTGTGCATTTTGAGATCTTAGATCATTTCATGAATAATCAACCACACTACCACTATCCACACTTGTGAAATACAGAATTGTTATGAAGTCACTCGCTGTGTACTAGCCATGTACCGGAGAAATGGCCGGACAAAGATGATCAATGGCATGTGGTCTATTCAACCATCTATGGACAAGATGCCTTCTATCAATTTTGAAATACCTCGTGACCTACTTTTATTAGTAGGTTGCTCACGCACCTTAATAGTACTTGTATGTTGGCACAGAGCAGGCATATAGCTAGTCTCATATCCTTCCTTTCTCTGAAAATGGTCCTCAACAAGGTCTGGACTGAGGAATTGCTCCGATGTCGCACTTAGTTGGTAGGAATACAGCGGTAGCCACTGTCACACAGTGGAAGCGGTGTAAACACCACAGCTCATCTAGTGCGGATCACGGTGACTGAACTCCAGATATGAGCTTCGATGGCGTGATCATGATCGGCTTGAAACGCTTTCCTGCGGATGAAGCCAACTATCATGTCAGCTATGGAGGCTTCTTCGCGAGTGATGTGTGAAGACGGCAGTATGACCAGATATCTTTCACCATCAGTATTCTAAGCACGCCCTTTCCTTCACAACCTCCATAATCTCCTCCCACTTAGCCATAGCACCCATCCCACTATCCCCACATGCCAACGTCTTACTCCCCGGCGTCAACACTTCGAACCACCCCTCCTTCCCTCCCCACTCTTCCTGAAGCACTTTGATCTGTTTCATCGTAATCGGCTGCCTCCACATCGCCGTATTCATAGCCGGACAAACAATAATCTTCTTCGCCTTCTCAATTCCCTCATGGTGCTTTTTATCCACCTCAGCCATCTTCTCATACGGTTTCTTCTGATCATCAGAAAGGGCTAGCCAGCGTTCACGAAGGAGCTCGCCGAGAATGCCGAAACCCGCGTCGGGGGTTTCTTGTTTGACGGTATCGCGCACGGCGTTGGCGAAGAACACGTAGGCTGAGCGGCCGCGGCGCCAAGAATCTCGACCTTCTGGCTTGTCAAGCGCTTGGTCTTTCTCTTTTTTCTCCCTCTCGTATCGATCTTTATCCCCCATGCTCTTCTTCTCATAAGGTATTTTCTGCCCAGGGGACAGTTCCTTCCAGTGCGCAAAAAGCAGTTTTCCCAATGCACCAAACAGCAAACCAGGATTTTCCTCCTCCATCTTGTCTTGTTGGTCGTCCACATAAAAGCCGTATGCTGAACGCCAGGGCTTAACGGTTCCACCATACACCTCTGGAGCCTTTCGTGCTTTTTCGTCTTCCCACCTCATCCTGTCATCTTCCGCCATCTGCTCATACCGTTTCCACTCCTCATTCGAAAGTGCCCCAAAACGCTCGTGCAGTACCTTCGTCAGCTGCCCAAACCTTAACTCCGGATTCTCCTCCATAACCCTACTGCCCTGTTCATTGGAGTAAAATCCGTATGCTGACGTCCACGGCTTCCCCTCACCACCAAATGTCACTTGTCTAGTCTCTGTGGCATTTTCCTCCCTTCTCTGCCTCTCCGCCTCCTTTGTCTGTTTCTCCCTCCTCCTCTCGTGAAACCCTCGCAGCACGGGACGGATCCCGTCAACGAAAGCGTCTGTATCCCACGCCCTAACCACACTTGTCAACAATCCGTCACTAATTCCATTCGTTATTTTTGCCAACGTATTCGCGGACAACGGCGCAATAACCATCAAATCCGCCCACTTCCTCAACTCAATATGCAGTATCGGCACGCTCTCTGTCGCAGTTCTAGTCCACGGGTGTGCCCATTCATCTTCGTCGGTGTATATTGCATCAACTCCTGGTATCTTCCTGATTGTGTCTACGCTAGGTTGCTCCGCATTCTGTCCATGAAGAAATTGAGATGCTGATTTCGTGAGAACGAGGCGAGTAGAAATCTGGTCTGTGTGTTTTGAGAGGGCATTGAGGATAACAGGGATTTTGATTGTGGCTACGGAGCCAGAGGCAGCGATGAGGAGGTGGAATTTTGGATCGGAATGATATGGCGTCGAAGAAAAGGGCGAGCTATTCGAAGATGATGAGGTTGGAGGTTGTGTGGTGTCTGCAGACCGCCCTGGGAGCTCAACTTGAGGTTGAGAACTCATGCTTAGTGGGTATACAGAGTCCATGATGGATAGAGACGTAATATGCTGATATGGTGCTCTGTAAGTGGTATTTATCTCAGAAGATGGCGGAAGAGCAGGGAAGTAGTAGCTAAGGGGATAGTCGAAGGGGTCGAGCTCGATGATTTATGATTGATAATTGATGTCGAGGTCGCAAGGCTGACATCGCAAGTACCCCTCCGGGTAATGGTGAGATCTAAGTTGTTTCGGAAGAGCGTTGATCCGACACTGATAAGGAGCCTGGCATATTTCGGGATGACAGAGCTGAGAGCTAGGTAACTCTTCTAAAACAGCACGCAATTGAACCCATCTCAATCATAAACTCTGCTTACCGGCATTAAATTAAAAGCTCTATAAAATTTGCAGTTATTTCAGCTTCTGCAAGCACCAATCTCAGCGCGTCAAAAGTTCCTAGGCACAAATTCACCCCGGGGACACTCTTATCAACCCGCCATTCCCATCAGATCAAGCTCCATCGTCCACAACCTCGTACTGTGCTCCACCAAAGTCAGAGCCTTTTAGCACGACTAAAGCAACGCGAAGTACACGAAGATGTTGGAAACTTCCAAATTGAAGCTTGTTCTGCTAGCGACCTTGACGCCACCATCCATCTCCCGCTCATGGCACAGCGTTCCTCATCCTACTTTGCCACTTCTCGCGACCTCCTCCTCTGACAAATCAGTCCGGATATACAATCTCTCCACCCTGTCTCCCCACTCCACCCTTGATGGTGGCCACAAACGCTCCATCCGCTGCACAGCTTGGAAGCCACATTTACGCCCTGGACTACTGTCCCTCGTCACAGCTTCCTTCGATGCAACTGCAGGAGTCTGGCGCAGAGATGAGAGTGTGTTGGAAACCAACTTGACCAGTCATGGAGGCGACAAGGACGGAGACGATCAGGAGGACTGGGAATTCACACTCGTCCTAGAAGGTCACGATTCGGAGTTGAAGGGGATTGGATTCTCGCCGTCCGGACAGTATTTAGCGACTTGTTCAAGGGATAAAAGTGTATGGATATGGGAAGAGATTGGTGCCGAAGGAGAGGATGAATGGGAGACTGTTGCGGTGCTGCAGGAGCATGAGGCGGATGTAAAATGCGTAGCATGGGGTCCAGACGAAGGAGACGGACGCGGAGAGGTGTTGGCGTCGGGTTCCTATGATGATTCGATAAGACTGTGGAGGGAGGATGAGGAGCAGGAGTGGGGTTGTGTGGCGATACTGAGTGGGCATACTGGGACGGTTTGGGGGCTGGATTGGGAGGGTGAGACGGAACAGGTGAAGGAAGCGGGACAAGCGGACGAGGATTATGTACCGCCAGCGAGACCAAGGAGGCTGATAAGTTGTAGTGCGGATGAGAGTATAGGGGTCTGGAGCAGATTGCATGCTTCGGACCCAAGAGCTAGAGGAGCGAATGCGGGTATACCATCCACAATGCGTGCGCCATCTGGTGAGGAGACATGGTTGTGCGAACAAACACTACCAAAGGTCCACACGAGGCCGATATACTCCGTAAGCTGGAGTAAGAAGACTGGCAGAGTTGTAAGCTGTGGAAGCGACAGTTTGGTGGTGATCTACGAGGAGAGACCCAAGGCACAGCAAACTAGGGAGATCGGAGCACAGTTGACAGAGTGGCATGTTTTGACGACGTTGAAGATGGCACATGGGCCTTACGAAATCAATCATGTCACTTGGTGTCCGAGGTTTGATGGTGGGAGGAAGGGGGATGAGGAGGGAATAGTCACTACTGGTGATGACGGAGCAGTCAGGATGTGGGCCGTGGAGGAAGATAAAGACACTTCTTCTTCAGCTAACTAGATATTGCCTAAGATAGATAAAAGCAGAATACTCAGGCTAGACAGCACTTTCTCCTATGATATTCTGGTAAACAATCTATACGCGCTCTAACCAAACCCATAAGCATCCTAGCACTTCTCACGCCGACCGCAGCTTAACATCCCCATTATCAACGGCTGGTCCCTCCGCGCTTCCCTACTAAACCCATTCATTCCTAGTTCCATGACCATATTTCAACCATTTCCCAACCACCCCATGCCTGGCGACCAGCGGTTTTCCCGAGCACAAGCACAACCTGCAAACTCGCCCTCCTCTTCACTTCGCTCGAACCATCCCTCTCATCCCCCCACCAAATCGTCACACTCTCACCCCTAACCATAAAATCGAATCTCGTAGTAATTGAGAAGCTCACCGGAGGCTGCAAAGCCACAGAAGTTGATGGCGAAAGACTTGTTGCTGGTGACCGGCCGATTTTTCTGTAAGGTGATGGAGTGGGATGGCGGCTCCTATATGGTGATGGAGATGTTGAGCGCTTGAGAATTCTGCAAGGTGACGGACATGGATCCGCTTCTCTGCTGCGAGAACGGCTGGGATGACAGGGTACGGCGGCGGCCTCGTGAAGAGGGAGAGGTTTGGCAGGAGCCGCAGTAGAATCTGAAAGGCGACGGTGAGTCTCCACGCTCGGTATGCTCACGGCTTTTGTATGTACTGTGTACCAAACATGACGAACGTGAAGGAGAGAAGGGGAATTTATTTGTGGCCTCGCTGCAGTAACGAGGAGTTGGGGTGCTGACGCCCTTCATCTTACTACTCTCCTTGACCGAGATAGTTTTCTTTGGCTTGTGCCCAAACTTTGCTACCTTCTTGCCATTACCCTTTGCCCTTTATCCCTTCTTGCCTTTGTAATCCTTCATAATTTATGTCTTTCGAAGAAGCAGTGATAGGAGCATCAAACATATCGACCTCACCGAAACTAAGGCTCAACCTCTCCATCGCCGCTGCGGGTACGGCAAGAGATGACCGATCTGTCTATCAAGCTTAGCCTCGATAGTTGAGGGTTGATGACACGAGGTGTGTGGTGGTGACATTATGATTAATGAAACCAGTTGGAGCTTATGGGCTGATGCGTTGTTCCAGAGAAATTAAATGGTCGTATCTGAGAGATTCATGAATGCCTGACGCTTTGCGGCTCGAGGCTTTGACAAGCCGTGGGTTGAATAGAGGCAGAGCCAAGTGGTTGGTTGATTGACTGGCAGATATAGCTCTCTGGAACACTTAGGATGTATGCTTCGACGGTCCAGACTGTGGAGATATTGCGAAGATTGAAGGGTAATACTGTGGCAGTGAGGTCAATCGGTTAGAGCAAGGTGAGCTCAGATATTGTTCGTGTCGTACTTGAGAGCGTGTACGATCTTTGTGTACTAATGATCTGGGGTCGAAAGTAACCGCCTAAATTTACTTGAAGCCACTGGGAAGCAGGCGTGCTCAGTGGTAGTTCTTGACGTCGTAAGTTGATATTAAGTGGTCTGCCTGGTCAGCTTTGTATCGGGCCAGAAGCTTGATGTTTCCAAGATATTTAAAAGTCCTGACGTGGAGGAATTTGCTGAACCAGAAAAGTGTGAGAAGGAAGGAAGTGTTTGGAGACAGACTCATAGGTATACATGTTCCCGAAGCCCTTAGCGGTGGTCGACTATGGTACTATCAAGGCCGCAGCACTACTATAGCTATACGCTCATCTAACCTTGACAAGAATACAGTATCGCGACGTATCCTCAAAGTCACTGACAGTCCACTTGGACGACCTCATATATGAAGCCTTGACGTCAACTGACAGGTGCCAGCCCATTTGACACCAACAACGTGACCAAGGGATGATGATGTAGTGGTTGCGTATGAGCATCCGATTCTCATCCTATTTACTCATCATGATCGTCCTATTCATATCCAAACAATGCGCACGCCAAACCCCATGCTAAATATGCAACCATCCGTCAGGCCAACTACCCCGTACCGTAACCAGGTCTCCATTTTCCGCCAGTTCCAACGAAAGATGAACCAGTGCCAAGCTCATTTTGTCTAATCTGTCCCCTATGCATCATTCATCTCGCATTCATACTCAACACCCTCCAAAGCAGGCCCCTTTTCTTGCCGTCCTGGTTCTTCGGCGACCATGCCTCCGGAAAGCCCGAGTTCACACTTCCCCTAACAGTCCTCTCACTCTCCATACTAGCCCTTCTCACGCTCGCACAGGACATACTCATATGCTCTTCCTCCCACCCATACCGATCAATCTCCGTCTCCCAGCCCTCAGTCTCCTCATCAATCGTCGAGCTAACAGTCGAGAACTCTTTATCCTCCTCCCTTCTTTCTCTATCTACTAATGTAGTAGCGAGAGACGAGAGTGAGACGCCAGCTTCGCGGATGAGCTGCGGTTTATCCGCTGCAAATTTGTGGAGGGCATCGGATTCCCACCCTTCACTCGGAGACTTGGACCTATTGCGAGAGCCGGCCACGACGCCATTGAGTGAGGCGACGGTGCCGTCCATCATGATTGGGTCCGGACGGCCGTAGATATATCGGGCCTGGATTTCAGGCCTCGGCAGCCACTTCAAAGGCTTTATCTTTGCCGAGTTAGTTGGCATTGAACAGTTATTCCGGTTGGCCGAGCAGGCCTTGTTATTTATGCATTCCGCTTTCACGACTCCGTCAACCCTATAATCCCCGCTTTCTGAAACACTATTTTCTCTATTGACCTCGATGCCATATTTCGCAGCCACAAGCGGGTTGCCAATAATCGGCTCGCCGCGAATCGGCTCAGCCTTAACGGGCGCAGACTTGCTCAGGTATTGGCTTGGCTGTGGCAGCTTGACAGGTTCTTCGTGTTCAGAAATAAGAGGAATATCAGGTATTGGCGGAGCCTGTAATTCCTATCCTATATCGCCTTCTGAAGCGGCCCCTTTTATCCTCCATCCTCCGCTGTGCATGCTCACAAGGGAGCTTGAACTGGTGTTGCCTCTGCGTCCGGTTTTGCTTCGGCGCAGTCCGAGCTTGGCTCCCATCTTTTTCCACCCACTTCCTTCGTCTGGCAGGTCGCTCGTCGGTGGCGTTATCGGTGGCGTCATGAGCTCAAAGCTAGCTGGTGAACCTGCGTTTGAAGTATCCTCGGTCATTCCAACCTCGCAACCGCTAGCACTGTGGTTGCTGTTGTGTGTCGACCTCCTTAAAGCGTCACTGAGGTGGCTTCGTTGGGGAAGTAGAAATGGCCGCGAGAAGTTCGAGAAACTAGACAAGCTGCTCGTAGTTGGACTCTGATTTTTTGGCGCAGCACCACCTGGCGACAAGCTCCTGCTCTCCCTCGATCCTGAGTAGTTTGAAAAATTGTCTGAAGATGTCCATGGGCTCATCGAGGTATTGGGCATTTGTACTAGAGCGACGGAATTCAGAAATGGTACAAATACGCTTTCATCCATGAGCTCGTATACCACCTTGACGGCAGCTTCAAGCACGGCTGGACAAGGTGCAGTGGTGTGGTTCGGTTGTGAAAGTAGTTGGTCTCGTATTCTTGATGGAAGATTGACCTCACGAGGCCCATTAGGTATGATATATGCGTCCAAAAGCTTTTGCCATAACATTCGTACATAGTCAGAGCTTTGACTCTGCGGCATTGGTTGGTTTTCTTGTTCTTCTATTAGGTTCTCGTGGTGCTTTTTGTATCGGCTGGCATCCATGGTAAATTCCAGTGTTTCTAAGCAATGATTTTGCGATAGGTACGCCATAAAAGCTGAAAGAGTCCATGGTGCAGGCGCTGTGTTTGCTAATACTTCACGCAATGTTGGTCTTCTTGGGCAGTACGGGCCAGAAGGTATGGAGAGGCTCAATGGCCTCGAGCCAGATTGTTCCCCAGCAGACATGAATCCCTCGTCGTCAGCGTCCCACCCCACTGATGATATGGAACCACTGGGGGATGGATAGGGACTCTGTGTGTCGACCTGTAACATGGGCGGTTTATCACGTTTTTGCTTTCGCATTGCGGTTATAAGGTGCTTCATCGACATTCAAGGTCGATGGTTGTCTCCGGAATCCGGACTGTCGAGTATGGAGATGTTCGACAGTTGCCCTCACCAGTTCATCTGCGCCGAAATCTTCGATATATGAAGACCGATGCAAGTAGAGGTAGGTGGAGAAAGTTTCCTGTTTGTGTATCCCTAGGTAGCGTGTCTACCATACGCGGCGGGACCGAGGAATGAAGTTTGATATGTCGTGGCGTCGTCAACATGTAAGTAGCCGCCCGCCGTAAGACAAGTTCCCTGGCGCCAATTAAATGTGGCTTCTCGAATGCTTCCACCCGGCGCACCAGCACTGATTATGCGGCCAGGAATGCTTTGGGGTGCTTGCGTATCCGAAGCTTCGGGACTCTGCGTTACCAAACACAGGTGATGGACTGTTCCACACGGCGATCGCGCTCGATGACAGGTTTGGTGTCTCCTTCCAGGTATTCTTTGGCGATGCTTGGTTCGTCTTTCCGACCATCTCACGGCAAGTTGTCCAATGTTTGAGACGACGTTAGGTTATGTCTGGTGCACTGCGGTGTTGCCTGCTTCAATGAAGGTCGAGTGTGAGGAATGAAGCGTGGTTCGTTACGCGCATATGAGCGGGCGTTCGGAGAGGATCAGCGAGGGATGTGCGAAGAATCCGATTCTCGATCTTATTAAGGAACAAACAGAAAGCAGCAATGTTCCAGAAGCGCGATGATATGATGAACTGACAGTCAAAAGTGGGACGAGTGCTGGTCGTTGCCAAAGTGAGACGTAATGGCCCTCGCGGAATGCGGACAAAGGTGGATATTCTCGTTGTGTGGTCTGTCTCGATCAGGAAGGCTGAATAACGGCGAACGGCCAAGATTGCGCAGGAATGCTTCTAGCGTGATCCTTATGCTCCGAGTTGCGGCAGCAGCTCACTGGCGACGCGGATTTAACGCGGCGTCGGTATTCGACAGCGGCAAGCAATACAGTAAGGGAAAGTATAAAACAGGAAGGGAGCCGGAGTGTCGGCTTCGGACAGTTGCGTCGTCTTGGGACTAGGTGACTTTGTAATGCCTGGCCTACTTGGTCGAGCCGTTGCGACCTTGACATGCAAAGGATGAAGCAGACTACGATCAAGCTGGAGTGAGGTACGCCAATGGTGAAGGAGAGAGCCTTGGATGGTTGGAGAGGGTGTGGACGGGGCGGCAGGCTGCGTTCCGCTGTGCCTTGTCTCGCTGTGCCTTGTCTCGCTGTTTCGTGCTATGCTTGAGTGCTAATCGTGCGGCAAGATAGATTGGATCTCAAGATGAGTTAGATGTGTTCGGTGCCTCGTATTCAATGGTAAAGGCATCAATTGGGGCGATAACGGTGACTATTGACTAAAGGAGTGTATTCAGGGAGTGGGGACAGAAGAACACTTCGGCGATGTCCACAGAGTGACAATGAACCGGTTAGCCCCTCTTACTATTGTGCTTGAAAGAGCAAGAGCAACACCCTGGTGGCTGACAGAAGGAGGTGGAGAAGGGCGCACGATGGGCGGGGATTGTCCCAAATGTGGAGAGGGCGTGGCAGCCCGCGCTGAAGTGCAGGGGTGGAAGGTAAAGAAGGTCTGGGCGTCGATGCGAGCTGACAACTGAAGGAAAGAGCAAGAAACGCCATAAGAAGGTGGTGAACAGCTTGGTAGGAACACCAAAGTTGCTGTGATGGAGTATGGGAACAAACTTAGCTGTCGTATGAAGAGTGAGCGCACTATTCTTCCTTGGCTGATGGAGCTCAATAGATTCGTTCAATGCAAAACAGAGCATTCTTTGTCTGCAACTGAAAAGACTGTCTCGGAGAGCTATTTTTGAATCCTACGCGGCCCAAGGAGAGCAATTCAAGGCTGATCTTCCTCAGAAACAGTGAGCCACGCCATAACGCCACCCACGCGCGGTCAGCCAAAGGACCAAATCTGGCGAACATAAAGGGATGCCGAAAGCTTCCTGGCAGTGAAGGTTCGGCGGCTTTCATGCCACTGAAGAAGACAATCGGGAATTTGCCCTCCGTAGACTAAAACCCGACACAGTAAACAGGCCGACAATGAAAGAAGACTGGCCGCTGTCAAGAAACAAGAGCTGAGCTCGATGAACATAGCCTTGGCGGCACAATCCCACACCCTATCCCGCTCGGTCCGCACCAGCCAAAACCCAGCTATATCAGAAATCAGGCAAAAGAAGATGATAAATCACCAACAAGAAAGAAGCGCGCTTACCATGCCGCCTCGGAAGGCGCAGTATGGCAGCGGCGTGATCGTGGACGGCAGGTCGGCGACAGCGCGGCAGCGCGCAACAACAGGACAAACAAAGGAAACTTCATTCACGCTCAGGGAGGGCAACACAAGCGCGCTCAGTCCCCCTACCATTTCAGCCACTACACTGTAAGCAATACAGCAGTGTCTCCTTGCTTGGCTGGGCTAGGCCAAATTCAGCTTCAGCAGTTTGCCACTGATGTCACGCGGGGCAGCCTGGTCTCGTCGGCGTCGTTAATTCGCTGTTAACTCCGCCCCGTTAATTCTAGCGAGTTTCTAGTGTCGTTTGGAGCGGCCTGCAAGCACATCAGCTGTGGATCTCCAGAGCACACTAGTCTGTGTGACGTGCTGGCGTGGCCGAGATGACTTGGCACTTCTGGAAGGCTGTCGGATGAAGCGAGATCAGCGTGCGAGCCTGCGAGCCTAGCATCCACTCTTAGTCCTTCAGGGCTTAGCTATGTATTTCGAAGCTAGAAGAATCAAGAGACGTCGCCTCCAATCTTCACTTTGCCCTATCAAAGCACAAATGCCGAGCCGGCCTCTCAATCCAATTCATCCATCCCCTCCGTTCATCGGCCATCAATTTCCTAACACGAACAAAGGTTTAATTTGGTTGATCTGGGCAAACCAGTCAGACGTTCTTCAAGAAAGGTGTTTGACGATCATGGCTCGATAAGGCAGCTGCCAAATCGTGGTTTAGATTGCGCCAAAAGCTTGTTTTGTGGCGAACCGTTGTTGCAGTATGGCCGTTTGTCTTAAACTTATCCATGTTGTGCAAGCCTCCAAGAGGAGTTGTCGCCTGGAAACTGGCTTCTGCATGTCCGTGGAACGCCTCGAAGAAATGGCACGTCTTGAATGAAAACAAGTAATAGGGGCATCGCTCCTTGAACCACCCTGCAGCCAACAAGAGTACACTCTTTGTCCATTATCGACAGCGGGAAATCTGTGAGGTAAGGCGAGCACGTCGCACCTCTCCCTCATGCAGAAAATTGGAGGAAATTTGATGAAACCATCCGTACCACCCAACATTCCGCTCGTAGAACTTATATTTTCCATCCTGCTCGATTGCGCCACCTACCACTTGTTGATGACCTTCTACGTTTTCGGCACACAAAACAGCCACTCCGCTGTTCACCGTTTCATAAGGCGGTCAACATGCAGCCAGTTCAACCAAGTCCAACCCAGATCACGATCTCTCGATCGCCGGTAAGCGCAACCTGAACAGGAGCGGGAGCCACGACATATTTCCGCAAACACCAAGCACCACATCTGGTTTATACTACGACATACTCTGTACCTCTCCTCGTAACTTCCAAAGTAACGGTAAGAACTCTAACGACCTCTTCTGCTCCCTCTTCTGCTCCCAAGCATCACAACACTGCACCAAAGGCGAAAGCAACCGATATCCCCAGGAGGCCTGCTTGGGGGAGCGCTCTAGCTCTGCGGCCTACGCACTAGAGGCTTCGCTCGAGTAGCGTAAAAGGTTCGAAGCTCGTGCAAGGCAGTAAAAACAGTTCCTGACTATGTGAGTTTGGGTTGGTCAAAGTGCACATCAAAGAAGTCTACTGTAATAGAAGGTGGGGAGTATGGGGGTGCATCCACTATCATCTTGCTTTTCCAAAGCTCTTTCTTCGTTGCTGCCAACTTTCTGTCATAATCTTTCCCCTTTCTTCTCAAGCATGGGTACCACGTATATGCACACCACTAGTCACTTCCCAGAACCCGAGGAAGGATTCGACTGATTGATGCAAGTCATCTAAAACATCACGATTGCACAAGTTTACAGGATGGTTTAACTTTGTGAGTTGAGCTATCTCTTGCATCATCTCGTGCTTTATCAGACCTCTATGCACGAAAGTGTGGTTGTTTCAGTTTGCCTTGAAATCTCGTCGTTCCTTCTCACCGCCGTGCCACTTGCTGTTTCTTGTCGAGAACCAGCGTGGGACAAGATCAGGGTTCAAGAGTTCCAGTCTATAAGCCGGTTATCAGACTTTCGAAGAGCATATTCGTTTTGAACTCTAGCCCAAAAACTTATCGTGGATATGATATACGAATGACAGAGGGGTACTTTTTCGTCCTTTCATGGAGTATATGACGCTTGTTTAAGTGATAGCCTGTTAGTAACATCCAAAGTCACTTAAGCAGAGACTCTCTTGAGGCCGGTCGAAGAGAAGCGCCTTTTGCCTTAGAGGTATGCGTGGCGGTGGTAGATGATACTTCCGTACATGTTCAGCCGCGCAGCTATTTCAAACTTCAATAAGCAATACGGGTAGGTACATGACTGCTATGGTAGCAGCCATGGACTTTGATTGAGACTAACCCTTCTCCTTCCACGAAAGCATGTACCAAATCATAAATAGAGCTGGCTTCGCCAATGCCGACAATAAAATCAAAGTGCTTTCAATAACCAAAAGGCCTATCGACCGAAAAAAAAACGCGCCTTTGAAATTCGTCCAATTTGTCGGCGAACGATAACGGCACCACATTCGGGCTGCTTCTTGTCGCGGACTTGGTGGATGATTTGAGACAGTATTGGTGAACACAGCCGGGGACTACGAGACATGACCGGATTGAGCTTCATAATAAATGTTCGAAGCCTATGACAGGGTCTCTGGGGTTTAATGATAAGTCGACACCGAGGAATGATTCGTTGTTCGAGCCGTTTATGGTAGGGGGTTAGAATGATATTTGGTATCCTGAGGTGTATCTACCGTTACAGTTCATACGGCATATGATTAGCAGGTTATGTTTTTTCGTGCAGTGTCGGGAAAGGAGAAAACAAATTCATTCATTCGCCTATGCACCTCATGCAGATACCTTCTATGCTAAGACTCCAGGCGCCAAACATCAATCCAGATGCAACCAACCCTGGTGTATCATGTGGTATACAAACCAAACCCATCTGCTCGCTAGCAGTGCCATCAACAGCCTCCTACCATAGAAGGCATATATAGACGCAAATCGCTATCAGAAGTGCAAGACCCTAATCATCATGTCAAGTTTTACAAGTACAAAGACTGCGCGGCAACGATGTCACGCTTGATCTTAGCAAGAGAAAGCTCAAACTTGGCGCTGAGCTCGTCGGAGCCCATAACCTTTCCGGCTTGTGCCATCTGTCTGAGGAGCTCCTCGAGACGACGGAAGAGACGGATAAGGGATCCCTCGTAAACATCGGTCATTTTGCTGTTACTTGTTAGCTTATCATTCTTTATCACTCAGGGGGGACTAATATCAACTTACCAAATCTCAGCGAAGCTCTTTCCGCTAGCCCATGCAAGTACAACCTCCATTAACTCAAACTTGAACGATTTAACATATTCCTCCTCGTTGATCTCAAGCTTACTCTCCTTGCTAACCTTAGCGATGACTCTGGCCTGAGCCTGAATCTCTCTGAAAGGCTTGGCCAACTCCTCCTTCAATGGCAGAGCAGTCGACTTCTCCTCAAAGATGAAGACAGAGAGCACAGCAGCGATGAGCTCAGGAGTCATCTCGTTGAAGAATCTGTTGAAAAGCAACTCAGAAAGAAGCAACTCATGACCATCACCAGTCGAAATCTCGCAAGCAACACGAGCCTTAAGCTGGACAACCTCCTGCTCGTTGATGAAACCAAGACGGCGCAAGACACGCTTACGCGACTTTAGCTCATCAAGCTGCATGATTGCATGTGCGTCCGACAGCTGCTTCTTCTTCTCCTTGATCTTCTTGTCGAGCTCCATCTTCTCAGCATACATATCGTAGAGCTCTGGCAACTTTGGGCTCTCGGCCAATGGATTGGTGAGCAGACGAGCCTCGAGAACCTCGATCTTGCGAAGAAGCTTCTTAAAGGAGTCGTCGGTGATTTTCATGTTTTCGACCGGGTCAAGGACGGCGATTCCATCCGGGAAGCGGCGCTTGACCTCATCAAGAGACTTGCGGACGGTTGCGCGTTGGTCTGGTGGGTTAAGGTCCTTTGGAAGGAAGATGCGAACATGACCGATAGCCTCGATGGTCGAGAGGAGAACTGGAATGACCTCCATCTTGCCCTTCTCGCCAGCTGCAACTGGCTTGACACCCGCTGGAATCTCCTGGTGAGTCTGAGTGCCGGTGGAAGAGTCCTCCGACACATTGAGCAGAACGTCAATAATGTAAGACTCTTGCGGTGGAATCTCCTCTGCGTTCTGTCCCTTTGCCACCTTGCGTTGAGTGAACCTAACAACAGCTCCCCATCCGAAGTCCTCGTCAGCGTGCTTGATGTGCACAAGACGCCCTGGCTGCATGAACTGAAGAGAATAGTTTGGGTGGTTGACAACATCACGCATATCTTTAGTGTAAATAGCCAATTGTTGACGCAAGTTGTAGTAATCCGCAATGTTGGTCTCATCAGGAATCTCCATGGCATCCTTGTCGATCTGCAGTTGTTGCAGGTCGCGCTCGAGGCCAGAGACACCAGAAGTGTTCTGGAATTGGAAGAAGCAGTGCTCTAACATGTACTCTGGCGAGATGCCCTCAACTCTCATCAAGTTTAGAATCATGTTATAGCCGAGGTAGAAAGCGGAGTTCAGCTTGTCTTGCTGACCACGAACAATCTCCTTTGCTGCTTCTGGCTCCATCTTGTCGTCGATCATCATGATAACAATACCACGATCATCGAGACCTCTACGTCCTGCACGACCTGACATCTGGATAAACTCGGATGGAGTCAAATATCTCTGGACAGTACCATCAAACTTGCGCACACTAGTGAAAACGACAGTCTTCGCCGGCATGTTAAGTCCAATGGAGAAAGTTTCTGTTGCGAACAGGACCTTGATCAAGTTCTCTTGGAAGAGAATCTCGATAGTCTCCTTGAGGATAGGAAGGAGGCCAGAGTGATGAACTCCGATACCACGGCGAAGAAGTGGGAGGATGTGCTGAATCTGTGGAAGTTGCTTGTCCTCATCGGAGAGTGACTCAATAGCGCTATTGAACACCTTGGTGACCATCTCCTTCTCAGACTCGTCGTTAAAAGCCATAGAGCTCATCTGCAGAGCATATGCCTCGCACTCTCTCTTAGAGAAAGAGAAAACAATGACTGGGTTATAACGCTTCATCATGATCATCCTGATAATCTTGTAGATATCCGAAGACTCTCCCTTCTGGTTGGAGCCCTTGTTGGTCTTCTTATCCTTTCCACGGCCCTTTTGCTTAGCGTTGATATCCGCTGGATCAGCACCCTTCTTGTCTTCGATCGTAGACATCGCCTTGTCGAAGTTGTCCTGTCTGAAGTTGCCCTTCTCATCGACAATCAAGTGGATACCCTCAGCTCCTGCTGGGAAGAAGTAGTGCTGGAGTGGCGTTGGACGATAATCGGTGTATACAATGTGGCATGGCTGGTTATGAGTCTTGGTAATCCATTCTGCGAACTGCATAGAGTTGGGAATGGTGGCGGACAGGAAAACGTAGCGGACGTTATCTGGAAGCAAGATGATAGTCTCCTCCCAAACGACACCTCTTGCCTTGTCTCTCATGTAATGAACCTCGTCGAAAACAACCCATCCAACTTCGCGCATAATTTCCGAACCACGATACAACATGGATCTTAAAATCTCAGTGGTCATAACCAAGCATGTAGCGGTTGGGTTAATCGTGACATCTCCAGTCATAAGCCCGACGTCTCCGAACTCTGCCTGGAACTCTCTGTACTTCTGGTTACTGAGTGCCTTAATTGGCGATGTGTAGATAACTCTCTGGTTATTTTGCAGCGACTGAGCGATAGCGTATTCGGCAGTGACGGTCTTTCCGGCAGATGTGTGCGCCGACACCAGAACTGACTCGTTACGTTGTATAGATGCGATAGCGACTTTCTGGAAAGGATCCAACTCGAACGGCCAGACTCTGGCTGGCTTCTCAGGTGGAACATGTTGGGAAATCGGAATATAGTCGTAGTCCGGTGGCAAGGAGACCTGGTGCTGAATGTTGTGCTGTAAGACGAGTGGGCCCGGCGCGTCTTCGGTCTTCGTGCCGGTGAGACCTGCGGATGCAGCGACTTCTCTCGATGCTGATGTCTCAAATGCGTCTGTAACAACTGGTGCCGCCTCCTCGTCCATGCGACGGCGCTTGGTGTCTTTCTCCTCCAGAAGCTCGTCCTTTGCCTCCACGATTTGTGGCTCTTCAATCACTGGCGCTGTAGCAGCCTCCTCTATCTGTGTGTCTGCATCGGTAACATCTTTTGGTGCTCCGTTCGCAGTCCTCTTCTTATTCTTCTCCTTCTTCGACTTATTCCTTTTTGGTGCTGCGGTGATGGCACCTTGCGGCTTGTCGTCGAAGACGTCAAAAAGGTCGTCCATGGTGCCGTTTTACTTCATGCAATGGACGCCAAGTTGTAATCGCAATATGGGTATCTTCGTATAATAAAATAGACGTGACCGTCGCTACGTTCTTGTAAAACAGGGCACCGACGTGCAACCTTACCGATATGCAATCCACGCTGCTATCCACGAATTTTACTGATCGCGCGGCTGTAGAAATTACGCGAGGCTCTGTTGGTTCAGCCTTGGCATCCGAACCACGCTAGCGTGAGAGGTCCGCGATCCAACTTCGGCTCATCGAACGACTTTCTGCCACCAGAACACCCGCTCATCCACCTCAACCGTCAAGGTGCGTAAACATCAGAAAGAGTTCAATTAAATTTAATGAAATGCGTAAAACTAATTGACCTTTCCAGATGCTCGCCCGCTCCGCATTCCGCGCCTCCCCAATGGCCCAGATGGCCGCCCGCCGTGGCTTCCACTCCACCCGCTCCCAGCTCTCTTCCCCATACCATTACCCAGAGGGCCCAAGAAACAACTTGCCATTCAACCCAATGACCAAGTTCTTCGCATTCAAATTCTGGGGGTTCATGGGTATGTTCTGCCCCGCGATGCGTCGGCCTAAAGTACCCTTGCTGACATGACACCACACAGGTCTCGGATTCTCCCTTCCATTCGTCGTTGCCGGTATGATACAATTGATTGCGAAATATTACACGAAATGCGATAGAGTACTAATGCACATGCAGTCTGGCAAACCTACAAGAACTAAGCGTCTGAATGTTGGAAAACAAGAAGCTTGGTTGGGCAGTGGCGGGGTTCTGGAGTTAACCAGTGTAGATGTACATAAGATGACGAACAATATCATTCATTTGTACAAGCAGAAATAGTGTAGTTTGCGGTCCGCCATGAATGTCAGGAGGGAGTATTGATGCGGTAGGCGACATACTCTTGGCTCTCATCCGGAATGTGCCGATCGTGCTCACACCCTTCTGATCATCTGACGGCGACTTCAAAGGCGAAAAACAATGTATGGTGCTTTCGGCGACCAAAATTGTTCTTATCCAAGAGATTGGCTCCTCTACTAACCCCCAAGGTGTTGTTTCATGCCTACCGTCATAACAGTCATCTCAGCTGAGTCAAAATTCACGTGGCGAAACATACTACAATCTAAGTGTTTGATCAATGCTCATGCTTGGTATCTAAGCTTCTATATCATCTAAGAAAGCATCTTTGTTCCAATATTTGCACGCATTTTTCATCATGTTTGAACCCTTTCGTTTCGGGACCCCCAAAATGCATGTCCCTCTAATAGCGCCGAGCTTTTCATATCATTCATCCGACCATAAAACATTCACCACGTCTAAACACCCAGGTTGTTGACCTCGATCTTATCCAAAGCGTCCTGTCCGCCAACAGTGGTCTGCTTGGCAGGAAGGGTTCCCTTCAAAGGCGGCAACAAGCTTCTCGCAGCCTGTCTTGCCTGCTGTGCCATCAACATATCAATTACAGTCAAAGCAGCCATAGCTTCAACAATTGGAACAGCTCTTGGAACAACACATGGGTCATGACGTCCCTTGGCCTCCAAAACTCCGTCCTCATCACCCTCGTAGGTGACGGTCTGCTGTGCCTGTCCAATGGTAGCTGCTGGCTTGAAACCAACGCGGAAGTAGATTGGAGCACCATTGGTGATACCTCCCTGGATACCTCCAGAGTTGTTGGTCTTGGTAGTCAGCCTTGGTCTTGGAATACCAACCTTCGAAGCTCCAGTATCGGATGGAGCGGTCTCTGGTGCCTTGATGAATGGATCGTTGTGGATGGAGCCTGGCATCTCGCAGCCACCGAAGCCAGAGCCGATCTCAAAACCTTTGGTGGCTGGAATAGACAGCATGGCGTGTGCGAGCATGGCCTCCATCTTATCGAACGCTGGCTCACCAAGTCCAGATGGGACGTTGCGGATCACGCAGTGGACGGTTCCTCCAATGCTGTCGTGGGAGTCGCGGAACTTCTCAATTACCTTCTTCATCCTCTCTCCAGCCTCAGCATTCGGGCAACGAACTGGAACACAGGAGTCGACCTCCTCACGGGTAATAGTCTCAACCAACTTCAAGAACTCTGGATTGGTGGAGGTATGTGGGTGCTCAGCGGTTGGTGGGAACATGTGCTCGTTTCCGACTGAAGAAGTCCAAGCAACAATCTCAATGCCGTGTGCGAGCTTGAGGTACTTCTCAGCAATGGCACCAGCAGCACATCTTCCAATAGTCTCACGAGCAGATGAACGGCCACCTCCCGAGGAGGCCTTGACACCGTACTTCTCGAGATATGTCCAGTCGGCATGAGAAGGTCTTGGGTACAAGTCCATAGTCGAGTTTCCGTAGTCCTTTGGTCGCTGATCCTGGTTGCGGACGAGCATGCCAATTGGCGTGCCCAAGGTGATACCGAACTCAGTGCCGGAGTGAATCTCGACCTTGTCCTTCTCATCTCTTGGTGTGGTAAGGGCAGACTGTCCTGGACGACGGCGGGTCATCTGTGGCTGGATATCGGCCTCTGTGAGTTCCATTCCTGGAGGACATCCGTCGACAATGCATCCGACAGACTTGCAATGCGACTCACCATAGCTGCGGGCTGGTTAGTTTACGAGCCCTACAACACAGTTTCCGCTGGCAAATTAGACCTACGTGGTGACCTTAAAGTATTCTCCCCAAGTAGACATGTTGAGCTACGTATTTCTATTGAGAATACAGGAAATATTTTGTGTTTATGTCTTGTTAAACCGTCCTCGATGACTCTCGATGACTCGATCTGGAAATTCTACGGCAGTGATGGACCCCTGCCAAACCTTAATTGGAGCTCCGCACCACCCGCCAGACCCCTCCAGTCATCACCTTCAGCCTTGTCCAGCCTCGTTGGGAGCTCCAAAAACATCTCCATCGTCGTCGTTGCGACAAGACATAAACAATTAAACACAGCCAAACCACATATAATGGCACCATCCAGGGGTATGATGGCGCCTTTACGATCAGCTACAAGACAAACAGCTACAATTTCGCGCTTCCGCTACCAGCAATCCAAACGCTCATACATAACACTCGAGGAGGTGGCAACCAACAAAGCGCAAAAAGCCCAAATATACATCTCACGCACAACAGATCCCTACGTCAATCTCGCAATCGAGCACTACTTTCTCACAAAGACGGCACCAGACGCGACTGTTCTCTTCTTATACACGAATCGACCTTCAATAGTGCTAGGGCGCAACCAAAACCCCTGGGTCGAAGTCAATCAGGGACTGTTAAAAAGGAAGCTAGGGAGCGCAGACAAAGTCGACCTCGTCCGTCGCAGGTCAGGAGGCGGGACCGTCTTCCACGATGAAGGGAATGTCAATTACTCCGTCATATTTCCGACCTCGGCATTTGACAGGGACAGACATGCACATATGATTGTGCGCGCTCTTCAAAACCTGGGAGTCAAGCAGGCAAAGGTCAACGAGCGCCACGACATTGTGTTAGACGTCAGGCCCGAAGTGGCAGAAGGCGAGGATATCGTCGAAGCAGAGCTGCCGCTGGCTGAACACAAGCCGTTGAAGATATCGGGATCGGCATATAAGTTGACTAGACTGAGATCATTACACCATGGCACATGTTTGCTCTCCTCTCCCAATATCGCCACGATTGGGCAGTATCTACGATCGCCTGCGAAACCATATATACATGCATTCGGCACTCCGAGTGTCCGCAGTCCGATCACCAATGTAAACGTTGCCAATGAGGCGTTCGAGAACGCTGTGGTTGAGGAGTTTGGCAAGATGTACGGCGCTGTGGAACCAGTTGAGGTCGACGAGGTAGATGTCTCAGACGTGCGCGAGATCGCGAATTACTACGTCGAAAGCAAGTCCGACGAGTTTACATACGAGAAAACACCGCAGTTCAAGTTCTCGAGTGAAAAGACGGCGTCAGACGACCAAGACCGCCCGCCACTACCAGACGCTATTCGTCCAGGAGCCGTAGTGAAATTCACCGCGAGATGGGGGAAGATTACTGAAGCCGAGGTTACCGTGCCAGAACATGGCAATTTCCGCGCCGTGGGTGCTGGACTTGTTGGCCATAAGATCCACGAGATAAAGGACTGGACCCATGTCCTTCCCTCTGAGGGCCCAGGAGAATGGAAGCCTGTCGGCGACTGGCTGAACACGTTGTTCAGGTAATATGAAGCGGAAAGATAGTACAAGATGCTTGTATATACATGCAGGATATCCGAGCTATGGAACTAATAAATCAGTAGCCATGAGAGCCACATCTCCTCTTTGTTCAGGTCTTTCGTCACCATTTACTAGGCTAGTAACAATCTCAAGGAAGGTATAACCGGCATACTTACTGTCGACCTAGAAATTAAGTATCGTCACTGCTAGCCAGTTGCTCAAGAGGTGTTAACTGCTATAGTCGTCACATTCCGACCAACAGTAGAAGTCCTCAATGGCAAGCGTTAACTGTTAATAAATCATAAATGGTTGTTGTTAAGGACTTGAAAATTGTTTACGGCCATCAGTCACCAGGTTGTCGACGAGGGTATAGCTTCTATCATTGCAGATATCCAAAGAAGACTGTAAATGCGCTTGAACCTATTTTCCAACAAGCATAAATTTGAAGATTCTAGTTTATTGTATGGGTATGGTTTGTGTATCAATGGATAAAGCCGTGCGGCCCGCGAAGACTTTTAAAATGTGAAGTAGATATGAAAGCCTAAATCACCTAGAATCTGAGGCCTTTTACTAAATGCTCCCAAACCCTTGATAGGAGAATTTGGGTCGTACACGTCAACAAAGACTTTACACCGTGACGCTGGTGATGTGCCAAATAAGCTAGACCACCTTCAGGTCCACCACCCTACGTTTACTGGATGTATGAAAGGATTAGTAAGCTTATGACAGCCACTCAAGAAGCGTATATAGCGATGTGCATTCTAATTGTGTCTTTATGTCGGGCAGCTCAATGATAAAGTATGCAAGGCTAGTATATTTTTCCGAATCTGCTTTTAGCGTGTGAGCTAGCATAATCAAGGCATCTAATTCCTAACTAAATGTTCTCAGACAACTAAGCTACGACCAAGCCCCCCTCAGGCTTAGGTGCTTTGTGCTTCTTTGGGATAGGCGGATTCTTCTTCAACTTCGCCGGACCAGGAGCAAGTCTCTCATACTCCTGACTAATTCCTCCCCTCGACACCTGCGGCTCCGTCGCAAGTCCCTTCCCCTTATCAACCTCACCAGTCTTGCTTCTCGTGATCTTCTGCCACAAAGACTTGCTTCGTTTTAGGTCCGCACCATTGGCCTCGTCATCGCTATCAGCAGCATCCTTGTCTTTGGTGAAACGGCCGATTATACTGCGCCAAATGGCCTTCTGTCTGCCTAAAGAGTTCCTTCTTCCCACTGAGCTCTTTCTTTCCAAAGACGTTCTTCTTGACTCTGCAGGGCTAGGGCTGCCTGCTCTAACTGCCGATATACGGCCACTACCATCCGTCCTCATCCTATTCCCTTCTAACCCACCTTGCCAGAAAGTGAAGCTGTTTCTCCTTGTCCTTTCATCTTCTATCGCTCTTGGCTCTGCATTACTTCTCCCACTACTTAACCCGGTTTTTACCTTGTCCAACCAACCCTCGCTGTTTCGCCTTTCCTCACTGGGTGATAAGTTATCTTCAACGGCTCGCGTCTCGATATTTGTGAACGCCTCCCCTCCCGCAGTCCTCACCATCTCAACCGTAGAGGCCCGTTGTTGATTCATATCCATAATAGTCGACACCCTGGCATACAACATCTGCCATGCCGGCCTAATTAAGCTCCCGCTCGGCCCTGTGCGCTCGTTGCTTGGGTGCCTCCTCACCACATCCTCATTCGGGATATCGCAAGCAGTAGGGCCCGAGAAGTCCTCCGTAAAGCTCGACCTCCTCCCAATACTGGATAGGCCGCGCAACACACTCCTCCTTTGGTGCCATCTTGGGCGCCTGCGCCCAACATCCATACCATTCATAGCATTCACAACCGAGTTCCCATCAGCAGCCATATCAGTAGCCGGCGTCATCGCCCTAGCATTATACATATTCCCCGGCCCATACCCCTTCGGACACCTCCCACTTGTAACCGGGCGGAAGATACAACCGGGACACTCGCATTTCTCCGGATTCACCAGTCCCTTATTCTTCCTATAGTACTCCTCCTTCTTCTTCCTCTCCTTCTCAGACGCATTCATAGTAACAATTTGCTGCCTCTCCGCCGCCGCAATCTCTCGACGCAGCTTCTTCTCCGTAACAGTCTCAGCTGAGTCGATGGCCCGGCGAAACATGGCGGGAAACGGATAGCCGCTTCCCTTTTCTTTCTTCTCAGTCTTGGGCGTCGAGGGAATTCTCGGAGATGCTTTAGCGGTGTAGGATAGTCGGCGGGCTTCTCCCTCCTCCCTCTCTTTCTTCTGCAGTTGGACGAGTTTTACACCCGACGGGACCCTGCAAAAGTCCCGCAGCGGTGCGTAAGTGATTTCGTCATCCTGGATTGGGAGGTCCTGGATCCTGACTCTTCTGGCGCCGGTACCGCCATTGTCGTTCGGAGCATCGGGGTCTCTGTTTAATACCACATAGTCGCGCGTATTCACTACTGGTTTCGTCCATGGATGCGATCTCTTGCGATATAAGTCGCCACTCACGTCGTTCTCGATATCAATTGCCGGAATATCCTCAGTATCCTTCGAGCTCCCACTCCCAACCGCCGCGATACCAGCTCCACCAGACATCATGGCCTCACCGTGATCATCAAACTCCCGAGGTATGTGGCCAGTCAATACTGCCACTGGGCTGAATGCAACGGCACTGTCTCTCCTCTCACCACTGCTCGTGGTCTCCCTGCTGGTGATATCTCTCAGCACTTCCATTTCCATGTCAGCTTCCCTATATAGCGCACTGCTTCGTCTTCTCCTCATTTCGCCACTGATCGGGCTATGGTCATGCTCAACGCTCAGCTTTCTCCTTGGGTCCCCACTTCCATTCAATTTCCTCTCTGGAATTTCTGGCGGAGGCGGTGCAGCTGCAGCAAAGGGACTCGGTAGCGGCCAATGCTCGTCATACGGGCTCTTATCCCCAGAGTTCGACCTTCTCCTCAAACTCTTGGCACCGAGCACCCCTTCATTAACAGCCGGCATCAGGTCAGCCATCTGCGGTGGAGCTTCAAAGGTAGTGAAGCTCCCCGGCATACTGTAGCTATCACTGTAGCCATTCCCCGCTACAGTCGCAGTCTCCTTCAAGCTGTCATTCGCCAAACTCTCATCACTCTCGCTCTCATCCTCCAACGAACTCTCCCTCAAACACTCCACTACCCCGCTTTCCCTCGGCCGCAGCACATCCAATTTCTTGTTCTCAGGAATAACTTCCAACATTCCACTTGCAAATCCATCCCTGTAACTACTCCTTCCATTCCCCAACCCTGGACGTCTTGGGACAGGAGACGCAAGGTCCAGCTTCCCGACAGTATCTAAGCTCTCTATCGCAGTCTCTGCGATACTTGCTACGATTGCCAGGGCCTCAGAGGTGATGGGCGTATCGAGGTTTAGCGGCGTAGGAGGCTGGTTGAGGGCAGAGGGATTAAGGAGAGGTATGTCTGGGGAGGTGCCGAGGGGTGGTGGAGGACTGAGGAGAGTAGATGCTAAAGACCTTGTTGGGTTGGAGGCGATCTTCGAGCTATTGAGGGCGGTGTCATCGGTGTGGTGGAAGTTGAAGAGTGGGAGCTTACGGGTCGATGTCGAGGGGCGAGGTGACTTGATGGAGCTAGATCCTGGACATGGGAGGGTGGTGTTGATGGGGAGGTTTTCTTTGTCGGCTACGTTGGTATCCATGTTGGCAAATAGAATAGAATTGTAGGTTTAATTTGGTTGACATGTATAATATAGAAATGTAGTTATGAAAATGTATGAATCTTGACTTACGATATCTATATGTGACAAGAAAGTAAAATAGAAAGGGGAGGGGGAAACTGTGGATAAGGAGCTTCTTTTAACCACTTGACAAATGGAGCTCGAAGGCGATGATGAAGAGATCGTGCTGCTCGATTAGAGCTAGAAATGGTTAGCATCATTATTTGAGTTGTCGTGGGGTCACCGATAAGGTATGTGACGCTGGGCTAGCTCTTGTATGACGACGCCACGGGGATGTTCCGAACCACGAAATGGTAAATTGAGGTTTGGAGTCTAGCTCTATGTAAACCTGACAGATTTGACAATTTTGACGGCTCAATGGTAACACCTTAAAGGTCCTCGACTCCTTCCGTTGGCTTAGGTCCTCCCCGCTCCTTGCTGATGGCCTCAGCGCCACTGCTTCTCCAGGCGCTTAGGATCAGGTTGACAATGTGATCGACGCCCACATCCGACTTGACTCTAGCAAAGACAGTTGGGCCGCCTTCACGCATCATCCTAGCATCCCTCTCCATAACACTCAAATCCGCACCAATTAGTTCTGCCAAATCCGTCTTGTTAACCACCAACAAATCACTCTGCGTGATACCGGGACCTCCCTTCCTCGGAATCTTATCCCCACCACTAACATCAATCACATAAATAATATAATCAGCCAACTCTCTGGAGTAATTTGCTGCCAAGTTATCTCCTCCAGACTCAATGAGAAGGAGGTCTGGCTGGAACTGAGCGTGGAGGTCCTCGAGTGCGCCGAGGTTGGCGGAGATGTCTTCGCGGACTGCGGCGTGTGGGCAGCCGCCGGTCTCGATGGCACGGATGCGGTTTGCTGGCAGGGCTTTGTGACGGGTTAGGAACTCGGCGTCCTCGCGGGTGAAAATATCGTTGGTTAGGGCGCAGATGGAGTACTTTGTGCGGAGGGCGTGGCAGAGTGCTAGCATCAAGGCTGTCTTGCCTGAGCCGACGGGTCTTGTAGGAGGCGTTAGCGAGAATAAAAGGTGGTAGAACGACCAAGACAGTGACGAAAGATACAATAGGGAGACGATATAAAATGCGTTTTGAGGCCATTTCTAGGGCCGAACCGGACACGTAATAAGGGATGAAGATGGACATACCCGCCTATGCCGACAGTGAACGCTCTGTCGTTCCAGTTCCTTCCTTCAATTATGGGCATCTCACGTCCCATGTAGCTTCCTGGACCATCAAGGATCTCATGAGTGTGGCCGTGGTCTGCTCCTGGTGCATCGTGAGAATGGCCGGAATGGCCATCGTGGGAGTGGGAGGGAGTCATTGCTTGTATTTAGTTACAAAGAAAGGGGTAGATTAGTGTGCTATGAAAGTGAGAAGACAATTGCAGGCTGTGAAAGCAGAGAAAGCAGAGAAAGGAGAGAATACTCAACCCTGAGCTAGCTATATGACTCTTTCCTATACGGAGTAGTCGGAAGGTGCTGATAGAAGCTCGGGCTACCGTATCCCGCCAAGCTGCCGCCCTTATCAGTTAGTCATGTGATCTATACATTCCAAGTAGGGTTGCACGTGCTTTGCTTCGTCCTCTCGTCTCTCGTTTTCGCTTAATGCCGGGTCAAGTTTCAACGTCTCCAACGACCCACCAACTGCCGCCGAAGACTCCACCACTTCCAAACTTCGCTCCAGGAAGGCTGGGATGTGATGTCATTTCAGCCCTGAAAACCTCCCAGATTCGGTTGACAACTTATTGTGAGGCGACCATATTCCGCCGAGAATTGCCCTTACTGTCTCCAAGTCAGACGCACAGAAGTTGTTCGTTCGTGATTGTGGATGCATTGGGACGGCCCCATCACATTTCGACCGGCAACTGAGGAACGGTGAGAAGCTTCAGATGAAGACTGAAAGCACGACAAATACGAACTGTCAGAGATGGAGGCGGATTGGCAACCTTATCGAGACCATGACATAAGCAACGCTTACATTGACCCAAATTAGCAACAGAGCCCCAAGGCGCAGTTGAAGTACAAGACACTAAGGATCCTTAAACGGCACAAGCCTCAATTGCGTCTATCACTTGTGGGTCGGCTGGTTGCACCAAAATGCTTGCTGCAACTTGGAAGGATGGAAACGTCAAAACAGCAGTGTTTCATCGCGAGTTCCTAGAAGAATGACATACATGCTGCTGCTGGGGCTTTCATAATAGGTAGGGAGGCAAGGTATGATCTCTAGTACGTTGCGGAAACAACAATGCCTTAAATAGATGATCTTCCTCTCTTTTCCCGTTGTATTTTCTAATCGGACGCCTCTCCCGCTTTATCCTAGAGATGTGCTGTTCTCAGCCTCCTCCCAAGTCCAAAGCTTGGTTCGCTCCAAGCTCCAACCGCTAGCTCGGTGCCATAGGGCTTTTAGCTCGGGGGCTAGCTCCATAGCTGCAGATGTTTCGTAGACCCTTGCCTCTGATTAGGGCCTTTCACCTTGTTCTGTGGTATGGTATCCGTCCTGTCCGGCTCAAAAGCAATGTCTTACTCCTTCGCGTCATTCTTTTGCAGACTTTGGTGTCAGACATAGTCAGTACCCAAGGCTTTTTAATCACTTTCACTGTTACACATATCTCGCTCTAAGTCGACCTGTACGGCCTCACACGTCTTGTATTTCTTTCATCTTTGTTCTGAGATACCCTACTGCGCATTTAACGACAACGATTTTATAATCAACAGCTTTGAAACATCTGAAAGGAAAAAACGAAACCCATGTCATCTATCAAGGCAAAGAAGAGCTGTAATATTCGATAATTATTCTATAAGATTCAGTCAGAAAGCCCTATCACGAGAATCTTTGAGGACTTCGCAAACCAGTTGCTAAGATTCTCATACGGAAGCGCCACAGCCGCTCCCGCATTTAGTCTATCGAAATGGAGGAAAGAACGATGACACCTCCTTCCCCAGGAACGGCCAACCCGGTGCCTATACTCGCAGCGGAACCAGCTTCAACCTCTCCACCATCGAATATATCTACACCATCATTATCAGACACATTCGTTCCCACGCTAGCACCACGGCGGCCACCACATCTAACACTCAATTCTGGAAGTGGCGGCGATATCCTTGCAGCAAGCTACGCAGGCTCAAGAACAACAAGCGTTGGCAATATCACTCCTCCTCAAGACATTGCGCGCACAGCAGCTTTCAACACCAGCAGCGAGGATGTATCCCGCGGATCGCGAATCGTTATAAACGTCTCCCGACCACCATCAAGTAGCGGCGGTCCAGCCACACCCTTGGTAGCCCCAATCTATGGCGCCTCTGCGACCTCGATACCTGAGATTAACACAGAGAACCTATTGCCTCCGCGCAGAGCAAGATTCAGCGGACTCTCCGAAGCCTCATCTCGTGACAGCTCCATATCCGCACGATCAAGTCGAAACAACAGCGTTGCTTTACCACTCGGGATGGGCTTTGGATATGGCGGTGCATATATGAACCCGTTCTCAGATTCGCGGCCCAACAGCAGAGACGATTCAGAAGCGGATGTTACTGCTGGATTGCTGAGTACTACGAGTTTGGCTGTGAGCAGTAAATATGCGGTTGGCTCGGATGAGAATCTGATACAATACCCGTATGAGGAGGAAAAGGACGACTATCTGCATAATTATGATCCAGAGGAGGAGATCGAGAGGGATTTGAATTTCTGCACGCCAAGGGGGGCTCTAAACGTTGGAGGACTGGCGTTGATTGTTTTGGGATTAGTAGGAGTATTCCTGATCTGGCCGATTGTGTATGCTTTTCCCTACTTTTATTCAGGAATTCATGCCCAGTTTATGTGCTAACTGGTTGACAGATCGAGCGTCAAGAGATACTCGCCACACAACGACGACGTAATCTCAGACTGCAAATTAAATCCAGACTGTCTCGCCGATGACAGGCCACTACTAATGAACGTCCGCCAAGGCCTCATAGACCCGGATACCCCATCCTCAGCGATGAGCAAGAAAGCGCAAGACGGCACAAACCTGAAGTTGACCTTCTCGGACGAATTCTCTAAACCCGGTCGCACTTTCTACGACGGCGACGATCCGTATTGGCAAGCGGTAGACATCTGGTACGGCGCAACGCAAGATATGGAGTGGTACGATCCCGATGCAGCATCGACAGCAAACGGCACCTTGAATTTGAGATTCGATGCGTATCAGAGCCATAACATGAATTATCGGTCTGGAATGTTGCAGTCGTGGAATAAGATGTGCTTCAAAGGCGGCAGACTGGAGGCCTCAATATCATTACCTGGCAGAGGCGATGTAGCGGGTTTCTGGCCCGGCTTCTGGGCGATGGGAAATCTTGGTCGTCCAGGGTATTTGGCAACTACGGATGGGATGTGGCCCTATTCCTACGACGACGTATGCGATGCCGGAATAACAGCAAACCAGTCCAGCACTGATGGAATTTCCCTGCTTCCTGGCATGAGATTACCGGCATGCACATGCAAATCTGAAGACCACCCAACTCCTGGCCGTTCCAGATCCGCCCCAGAAATAGACGTCATCGAAGCTTCCGTAGGTTTCATGGGCGAAGGCGCCAGCAACGGCACCGGCACGGTCTCACAATCCTTTCAGGCCGCACCATTCGATATCTGGTACCAGCCCGACTACGACTTCGTCGAAATATACGACTTTGGAATCACAGAGATGAATCCCTACCGTGGAGGAACATACCAGCAAGCCATCTCAGGCGTTACCTGGCTCAACAACGAATGGTATGACGGAAACGCCTACCAAAATTACGGCTTCGAATACACGCCCGGCAAAGACGGAGAAATAGCATGGAATGTGGGAGACAAATACACGTGGAAATTGGACGGGCGAGCAATCCGTCCCAACGGCAACGTTGGCGCTCGAGTTTTGCCGGAAGAGCCAATGAGTGTTATCTTCAACTTTGGCTTGTCGAATTCGTTTGCGCAGGTCTTTCTGGCGGATTTGGCGAAGTTGATGCCGGCGACAATGAGAGTGGATTATGTGAGGATTTATCAGGAGGAGGGGAAGGAGTCGATAACGTGCGATCCGCCGGGGTGGGAGACGACGGAGTATATTGAGAAGCATCCTGAGCCGTTTGCCAATCCAAACCTTACGCTTTGGAAGGACACGAGATATGATTGGCCGGAGAATACCTTGGTGAATGGATGCGAACTGTAAGAACTGGCTGCGAAGGGGAAGAAGAAGACTAGATGAAGACAGAAGATGGAGAAGAATAATTGACCAATTAAAGTCACTGTTGTTAGAATTGGATAGAGATGTCTATCAGCTTCGTCACAACGGCGTTTGGGATGAACCGGCGTCAGGGACATAAATGGATACCAATAATAGACGCCTCGGTATCAGCAGCAGTATATTAGACACCACGAAGAAATGATACCCCCATTACCCATCACCCCTTTTCCTTATCTTTGCTTTTCCCTAGAAACAGGGCTCAACTCCCGGGAGCTTGTCAAATCATGTTCATGTTCGCAGAAATTTTATTTTTCATATAAATGGAATATTCATAGTCACGAAGACCTCTATATATACCGCTCGCTGGCGGGCCTTCTTCTTGGGGCTCGAAATCATGGACGAGTATAAAATATGTTTCAAGCTTGTATAAAGTCGTAGGTTTATACATACAAAAGGGGTCTTCATCGTAGGCCAAAATCACATGTATGAAATGGTATGTGGTCACTCACTTCCTCAGGGTAAATACGTTGCCACAGATGATCTATGCTTGCTGCTTATGCTATCTGTAAAAAGGGGCAGAGATTGAAGCGCAATTAGTTCGCTGCAGAGATACCAGAGCGTTGATGGCATGAGCTATGCTATCATCAATAGCACCTGTATCACTACCCTGAGTGAGACATATTTTTTCCAACTTCTAAACACTTGAGAGCCCGGTGCCTAATCATAATCCCAACCCTCCTCGCATGTGGCGGACAGAGCTCAATCCATATTGTGATTTTGAATTCCTGTATTTTTGCTTATTGAAGAAGCGTGTTGGGCCTCTCGGCGTGTTATAAACAAGCCTAACTCAAATGTTGTTTCTTCTAATGTCTTAGCTTTCGAGAACCACCAACTCCCATTATAAGCAAGTATAAATGCCTGATTCCTATGCATACTTTCATTGCATCCCAAGAGTAGTAAAATAGGCTGGATGATCCCGCATTATTTGCTGCTTTTGTGCTTACAAATAGGTTTTTTACATTCTCATTGGTCGAGAGGAGGCGCAGACTGTCATCTGTCATCGACGTCAATGACTTCACCAACAGAAAGTTCCAGGTCAGGAACCATGTGATTTGGTTAGTTGATCTGCGCAACAATCCCCTTTCTCTCTCTCTCTCACTCCTACTGGCCTCATCGTGAAGTCGTCGTCGTTCCGTTATTCAAGATCCAGCCCACCATGACAACACCACATGTCCCAGAGCGGGTAGGCGGCGCCACGCCCAATTGGTTCCATCAAATCCAATACGCCGCCGGCATGGATCCAAACATGATAACCTACTGGGACCGCGTCGAGCGCGTCTCTGAGCTAATAGTCTCCAAAATCGCCGCGCTCCCCTACCCCCTCGACCAACTCCAAGTATTCGAGATCTTTTACGCGACATGTGTGCCGGAAACCTCCGCTTTCTTCGGGAATTCGTGCAGGGACATGATGTTGAGAGATACGTGTAAGGCGGTGGGAATCAAGTGTGAGAGGAGGGCGAGTGAGTTTGAGGAGAGAAATAGGGATGGGAGGGAAGAGGAGGAGAGGGAGAGGTTGAGTGAGATGGGGAGGTGGGGGAGGTTGGTGGATAGGAGGTTTAAGGGAAAGGGGAAGAACGGGAAGAACGGGAAGGAGGATGTAGGGCGTGCACAGTTGAAGGAGAAGGAGAGGAAGGAGATGAAAGAGATTGAAGAAAGGAGGAGGATGGTAGAAGCGGAGAGTGAGGCAAATGGAACGGGGCCGAGACTTGTTTGTAGAGGGCCGCCAGATAGACCGCCTGTTATTGTCGATGTAGAGTTGACCTAAATTGCGACTCTCGTTTACAGGCTGTTTTGATCATTGCTGGTAACGGGATCAGGTCAGTGTTCCGCGAGAATCGCGACCCCAGGAGAGTCGCAACCCCCTGCACTTTGGGCTGTGCACAACTCCCCACCAAAGTCTTTGACGTCGCGAGCACAAGAACACTGTTCATTTTACCTTCGAGGCCCCAGCACATACAAATATGAGAGTGTATTTAAGGAAACTCTAAAAGGAAAGATATGTTACTGAAAGTTTTGTGCGCTGTAGTCTGAGCAACTGCTGCTTGTTGTGAGCAAGACGTCTCGACGTAGAATTAAGCGCCTATATGGTCAAAAGTCGAGCTGATTGGAAGCCCACAGCCATTGTGTTAAGATGCACAACCTCTGTCCCAAGCGCTACTGAGGCGAGACTTTGGCGCTTGAGTGAGGATCTGCGCTGGATTCGTACTGGAGTGCACTCTTCAAACGCGAGACTCTTAACATAAAGTTGTCGCTAAGCCCAGCCGTGTAGTTTTGGTGCTTAAAAACGTTCGAGAAAAGGCAATCCCCCCTTTTGGCTTTTGCATAAAGCACAGGGGTCGCAATCCTCACGGAACACCAGCGACCTTATGTCTTCGTGATTGCGCCTGGATCACAAATCCCCTAGTGAGATTGACAAAAAGGTGTTCTTGATCAGGGTGGACCCTGACTCGCAGATTTGCGGCTTCTGTGGATCGAACACAGTGCCTCCAGATAACAGATGTTATGACAGAAGTTGACTTCAGTCTGGCGCTCTCCCAAGTGAGCTAAAGCCGCTTGGTTTCATACTTATTTATGTCTGTGATAAACTAACTTTTACGTAATAAAAATTATAATATGACCTGAAGAATGATAATTTTTAAGGTTGGGCGACGACTCCGTTGCGCTGCATTCATGTAAATAAAACATGAGAGTAAATAATCAAAAACTACTGATTTTTTATAGGATTAAAACACACAGGTAAACTACTTAGTTTCTGTGATTTGAATACTTGTAATTTTCAGAATCCACATGCCCACTACTTTTATCGAATAATGGTACTCAAGAATCGTCGAGAGTAGAAGACGGAACCAGGAGGCACGCAACAATGAAAGCTCGTTGATTAGTTACATTAGGGTGAAGTCTCCATGGCAGAAGAGCCGCTTTGAAATCAAAAACGGCATAGCATAAATGGGACCTGAAACATCGCAAGAACTACAGACACTTATCTGAGTGAATCTATCAGAAGTCGGTTTTGTGTCAGAATAGCAAGATCTTCCTCGCCGAGGCTGGCAAATGATGGTGTGGCCAGTGGTTTGATTTGTCTGGTAAGGAGGGGACAAGATGAGCTTCGTTGTTTATTCTGCTCCCCCGGAAGGCTGAGTTCTTATACCTAGACGCGGCCATCATGAATTCAGTACACAGGAGGCTCTGGATACTGTGTGGACGTGTTGGTAATGCTGCAGTTTGCATTGACAGAATGATGCTAAGCCTTGGTCCGTTCGCATTTGAATAAATGGGTTAAGATAATCGTACTCGTGGTCCTGGATAAACCAATGTAGTGTCGTAAATTGTCCTTGCTGAAGTGGTTATTATTAGCACCTGGGATAGGCTCACTCTCACCTTGGGCTTGAAAGATTGTTTCCTTCATAGAAACCCACGAAGCTTTAGACATTCGTAGGGAAAGGAATAAACACGGAGATAGATCACTAGCGAGGTGCATCGAATAAATACGTTTGGGGGAAGAGCGCTCAATTTTTAATCGGCGCCATTCTGATTGTAGCGTCATAATACATATCCCAATCGCTCCGTTGCTGCTCGCAATTCATGAAACCATTACCCCTTCGTCGCTAAGAAGACCCGAAAAAATGCAACCCTTTAGTTAAATGGGTTGGTGTGGGTTCCCCACCAGGTGAGGAAGAGGGAGAGACCAACGGTCTCGAAGACGCGGGCAAGACCACCGACGAGGACGGTATCAAGTGGACGCTTCTCGGTGAAGATCTGAGCAATGAACTGATGCTTTGTCAGTTGATCGTTCATCATCGTGATAGTGCCAGTAAGCAAACTTACAGATGGAGCGGAGGAAGCCATGAAGACCAAAGATCCGAGATAGGCAGCACCCTTGTAGGACAAGGTTCCGGTGGCGTTCAAGAGAGCACCAACACCGTAGGACTGAACGGCAGAGCCGACAATGCTAGTACCCCATGCGGCGGCGGCGGAAGCAGCCTCCTTGGACTTGATAAACTCCTCCTTGCTGTTGGCAGCCTGGGCGCGGTGGTAGGTATCACCGAAGACTGGGCCGAGGATGGCGAGGGAGGCAGCGTGGTTGAAGATCGTGCCAAGAGCGATGGCAGATGGCTTCACTGGTGGGAGGTCTGTAAGAGCGTAGTGTTAGCTTGATGCTCCTTGATGAATTGTGTTCGTATTGATGAAGTCGAGATGCCTGGTCAGAAGCGACGTCACCAACTCGACTCCGGCTCAATCTGAGCGACGATTGTAGAGTATGGTATTGATTGAAGATGCTTACAAGACAAAGACATGTTTGCGGTGTTGTTTCTAAAGGTGATGTGGAAGGTTGGGTATCAAGTTGTTCGTTGATGTGATTGAGTTGTTGTGGTATGAGGAGAGAGGAATGTCAAGAGGAAGTGGTGGTCTTAAGTAAGGTACACAGGAAGGGGAGGAGCTCGGACCAGATGACGTTGGTCTAGCCAGGCGGCCACAAGCAACCCATTCTTGGACACAGAATCGGCTGAGGGACGGCCGGTGGCTGTGCGCTTTACTGTAATCGATCTGGCGAAATCATAGCGAGTTTCTAAATTAAATGGTAATTGTGGATCCTCACGCACAGTTGAAAGATGGCATTCAGAGAGCTGGTTGAGGCAACTACCACATTTGGGCACATTTCACGTCAAAACATCACTGGCTGTTTGGACTCAATCTTGAACCCCTAGATTTCATTTATTTGAGCGCTTTTGAGCACAGAATGTTAATATTCTCCAGCTCCATCCACCGACATGCTAGGTAACACGACTGCTGCTCGCGTCAAAGCGATCCCCCCATGACCATCAGTCCCCAACCGGTTTCTTGCTACGTCATTATGCGGAGGGTGCGCTTAACCATTTCTGGACACGGTCCAGAACATCTGTGTGTTACCAAGTTTGCCGAGGACAACAACAACAAGATGGAGAAGTTGTAAGTGGAGATATCAATCGCAATTGCCTCAATTATGTCATTTCGAAAACGATGTTCGAATGACTGAGCGAAGAGCCTGAACATAGAGTGTTGCTGTGATGCTGTTTTATGGAGCTCCTTCCCCGCAACCGCCGTCATCGCTGGGCATGTTCTTGGCAGACAACGACGATAGCGTTCCTGTGACGAGCACAACAACAATGGCGAAAGATCTAAACCACACGAGCGAGAACACCAATATGACGATTATTGGTATATGTGAGGCAAACGACAATATACAGCAAACATGGAGCCCTTAGTTGAAGACATGGCCGTCTTCGCAGGCCAGGTTGATATGACATCCCAAAATCTCCCTTCCAAAACTCCGCCGTCAAACACCGTCGTACCGCCTTCAAGAACATTTAGTCGTCCTCCGAGATCAATGCAATGACTTTTGCCCTCTGCGCATTGAACTTCTGGTCGCACTCCTGTAAGTTCTGTTAGTATCCAAACCAACCAGTTTGCCACTTTGCACTTGCCTTCTCTGCTGCAGCCAGCTTCTTGACAGCCTCTTCTCCAGCCGCCTTCAGCTCCTCAATCGATCCCTTCAACTGCTCCTCAAGCTCCTTCTGCCACTTCTCACTTTGGACTTTATATCCATCTGGCGCATTACCAACAAGGCGATCTCTCTTCTCCGGCTCGCCCATAACATGGACGCCGAGGACGGCAAGCTCTTTCTGAATCTCCTCCCAGTTCTGCCATCTCTTGTCTATCTCTTCTTCCTCCGCAGCCAAAAGCTCTTTGAAGGCTTGCACCTGTACGGCGACATCTGTACCGTTGACGGTAAGAGGCGCTAAGACGGCGTCCATCTGTGTCTTCATGGTCTCGTGAGCCGAGTCGTTGCTGAGCTTGATGTTGTCGACGGAGACGGTGAGCTCTTCATAAGCTTTATTCAACTCGGCGCGGGCTGCAAACTCGAGTGTGGTCTGGGAGGTCTCAACGCATTCCGCGCAATAGTCAGCAAACCAGTTAGCAACCTAAGTGGAATCGATTTCTATGATACCTTTGTAGTCCTCATATAACGGATTCTTTGCCTCAATCTTTCTGCGCGTGTACTTTGGCACGTACACGGATTTCAATGGCTGGCGCGTCTGCTTGAGAGCCGAGGAAAGGGATACTTGTCTCGAGGCCGGCTTTGACGACATTTGGGGCGAACGGTGGAGGTGGTTGTTCCCACCGCGAGCGGACTTTTGAAGTGGAGGTGGAGGTCCCATCGACCCGAATTTGCGCTTCTTCTGAGCGCTGGCGGTTGGCTCGCGACTCCATATCTCGCGGCTGGCTTTGCTTCTGTTGGCCAACATCCTGTGTTCTTCTGTGTTATAAGGATAGGTTGAGGTAAATATAGAGCTTCGGCATTTCGACCGAAGTGTGGGTGCTGATACAAGCGCGCGTTTATGATACTTGGCAAAACTGGGTGGAAGTGTTCCTCATAAGGAAGGTACGACGCAGCAAGCAGTAGACGCCGTCAAACGTCACTTCCCTCTTTGGCATACTCTAAGCGCGATGCCATGGCACAACTTTCTTCCTTCCATTCCGTATCTTCATATCATGGGAAAACAATACCTCAATTCACTCACAGCAAGTCAGCAAGTTTCCGCCCTTCGGACCGAACATATATTATGCGTGCGGCATATCTGTTCCTCTGATAATATAACCATCAAAAAGAATGGTATTTGAAATGACTTTCATATCCATCATTTTCTGCTGGGCAACGCCACTTATCGTGAATCATAGCTCACTAATACTATGTAGAAGACTATGAAAAAAATTCTCAGCGAATCTACAACTATGCCCTCCGAGGTTATGAGGGGACAATCGTGGACTACGAAAGGACAGAAATGGCCATACTTGCGAAGGCGTTCGGACCACGATGCACTTTTATCACTATTCTTTGGCTGTAGCTTTTGTTGCAGCTTTCCAACGGGAGCTCCCTGACAAGATGTGGGACCGAGAGGATCAACATACTAGAGCAATTATCTGCCGAAGGTCAAATGGGTTAGCAAGACAAGCTATTTTGAGGACTTACATCCGTCCCAACCACTTAAGAGAGCTTCGGTCTTTGCTTCTCAACTATCTTCTGTAAAGGAGCTATGTATTCGTTTAATTTCACGTGAAAATCTTACTGTCATCTCGTCATGCATATAGCAGTCGTCATCTATGTCAATGATACACTTCATTATTCACTAATCACGTGTCACTTCGATCAGATTGTTGGCAGCTAATTACCCTGGATTGCATCTCCAATTCAACACAGGCATATCTCTTACCAAGAGAATTATACTCATCAGCTATTGCACAAAACCCAGTCATCATGAACTTCATCCTTACACATTACATTCAGAGGGGCATCATGAAGGTGATCCGCTGGGTGCGCTCGAAGATGTGAACAAGGAGTATCGAACACAACCAACCGGTGACCCACGCCTTAGAAGCGACATATGAGGGGGCTGAATAAAACGCCGAGCAACACCTCAAAAAACCACAAGGGGTAGGATGACAACTCACCATGCTGAGAGCAGCTTCACTAACGGCTTTCATATGCTAGGTTCGATTCGCAAAAAGCACAGTCAAGCTGCTCTCATGTAGCTCCTAGCTTATATATTACTAGATGACGAGAAGTTAAAATACAGCCAAATTTGAGCCAGCTACTGCTTTTAGGGGATGATGGAGAAAGATGTGGTACGAGTTGCAAGAGATGGCGCATTACAATCGCAATTCTTGTCACTAGTGTCTGCCACACATCAGTAGAAATATAATGACGCTTACAAAGGCAACTCTTAGTCTGCACCAACCGATCATCGTGACATCTGAGCAATTAACTCATACTCCCACACCGCGACCTCGGAACACTCACTTACCTCCGCTTTAAAGCTACCAACCATGGCACTCACAAAACCCCTTATATCCCCACCAAACAACCGGTTGGTAGTGAACGAGTTCGTTGCGCGTGGGCCGTCACTCCCGCACCCGACCTTGAGGCATGGGAAAGCAAATACACTACAACAGGGAATAAACGTCTTGATTTGGCAGTATCAATCTTTATTCGCCTGCCTCAACTTCGGCCACGAAATTGTCAATCTCACCATCATCCTCACCCTTACGGTCTCCTTCTTTCACCTCATCTAGAATACAACAACCTCGGCCATCCAACCCACATAGACCACAATGCCGCAATCGATACAGCTGCGTCCAAAGTCCTGCTCACTGAACGTATTCCCACGTTGAGCACCTCCACCAGCAAAGCTACCATCCCCTTAAAGAGTTCTCCGTTTTTTGCTGCCAATACCACCATCACAGTCGTAACCGCAGTGGATATGATAGCGGTTAGCATGACGAGAGTGCGGAAGAGTGTTTCGAAGATGGGAAGCCTGTGGAATCGTGCGCGTCGAAGCCAGCTCAGGCTGGCGACTGTAGAAAGGCGACGTGGAATATTGGGCAGATTAGGGGTGGGAGAATGGGAGGGGTGTATGGTGGGTGGTGTTGCGGCTTCTGTTGATGGTTCGAATTCTGGTGCTGATTGGGAGGCTGCGATGAGTGACATCGCGATTGGTACCGCATGATGGTTTGAGAGAATGCAGCCCGGCATGGGAGTTGAGCAATGGAAGTGTTTAGGGCTGACGGACTAGTTAATATACTGGGAAAGCTCGGTTGCCAGTGAAACGGTTTTGGAAGTAGTAACGAGTAGGAAATACTCGCACAGAGGGTGGTGGGCATAGATTACTTACTCGCTCCTTTTCCGCTGCTGCTCAAAAGAAGCCACTATGTAGCTGTGAACTGGTGTGTTGGGATGTGACTGTAAAGTGATTGTAATGGTTGACTGGAGAAGAGAGAATAGGTTCATCAGATGGTGCATCTTCTTCTTCGTTTGTCCTGCCGTTTGAGACAGCCGCAAAGGGATCGGAGCGAGGCAGATGCTGGGCAGATGCGCTTCCTTTTAGCTCTTTCCAAGCCACATGGCCCGTCCCCCACGCGGCTGGTTATACGCTATTCTTAAAAGTACCTCAAAAGATCTAGAGGTTGTAGTTCGAATTTTCGCTTGATTGCGTGGTAGTGACGAGCCTGGAAAATTCCGTAGTTACCCAGTTCCCTGGGAAGCTTAAAGACGAAGACTTTCTTCGCTTACCCTAACTACTCAAGCGCCACGGAGAAGCACGCAAGAAAGGGACAGTTGGTATTGATGACTTAACAGTTTACTCCCATACATACATAACCGCCAACTCGCTATCCATATCTCATTCTGTCTACCTTCCCTGCAACCCATCATCTCCAAAAACCTGCCTGTATCAGGGTATATCAACGCTACTGCCCCCTTATCTGAGCTGCTTCATTCGCTCTGCGCTAATCGTTATCGCTCGCGAATGCTAGATCGTACGCCTGAAAAGTGCTGCTCAACCACTCCTGTCTTGGTGCTTTGACTGCGCACGCCTCTTCTTCATACTGTCTTCGTCATTTCAAGTGGAGCTTTGCTCGTCCAAACAATCGTGCCGAAGTGATTCGGCACCACCCCAACACGACCTTCAGCAGCCTTGTCTCTTCGTTCTTTAAATAACCGACTTGGTTATGGTGCCTTCCTTGTGGGTCTTATTTTTTCACCAACTTGGGTGGACTTCCTCAGGCTCATGGGCCTTGGCCCTCGCCTTCGTCCTGCTCAAATAGCTCATCACATACTCATAAGTCAGCATCGTCGTACAGGCGGCCGGCACCGCCCGCATCATATTCGTGCCCATGCCGGCGTAGAATGCTCTCCATCCTTCCTCTTTTAAGATCGTCTTAGCTGTTGCAATCACACCTCTGTATCTCGGACCATTGAATATCGGCGCACCCTGCTTTTGCACCTTACGAGCCTTCTCGGGTGCCTCGGTACTATCTCCATCGTAGAACTGAGTTTGCCCTGCTGCGTGGTTGCTTGGAATACGGTTTTGTTGCGTCTGTAGGCGCGTGCGGATGACTTCGTGTGGGTAGGTCGCTGAAGAAGCTATCATCTTGGAGACGACCGATGCACCCAGTACACCAAGCCATTGAGATTGCCCCGAGTTCTCGCCCATTCCATGCCCAGTGAACTGAGTCTTTAGGTACTCGTATGCCGGGAACTGAACAGCTACATGAGTAAGGCCGAGCAATGCTGGAGTAAGGCCAGAGTAGAAAGATCGTATGCCCTCTTGTCTGAACATCTTACGGAATGCGTCTAGGGTGTTGTGATAGTGCCATGGTGGCCGTGAGATTAATGCTGCATTTGCGCTGACTTGAGACATCATTCTTGTCTTTACGACCCATATTGGGTTGGTGACTATGGTTGATGACGAACCGGCGACTATCGAGGACCAAAAGTTGGCTGAGAAATCGGAAACTGTTGACCGGTCAGCAAGACAGCTTCCCATATTGCAAATACAGCTGCAGACTTACACTCCTTCTCTAAAAAGTAGTCTTTCGACTTTCCATACACCGTAAACCATACCGCCCATGTAGGTAAGTAGCCAAGTATTATTGGGCCCAGTCCTCTATACAAGCCTCTCAAGCCTTCTTCTTTTAAAATAGTACTGCCAGTTCCGAGCATTCCCTTGTATACCGCAGCACTTGAATGCAAATTCAGATGCTGTTGTGAAGCTCTGAATCCACCTTGAGCTTGTAATTTTGTCTTAATAACATCCAACGGGCACGTCACTATGCCACTCATGAATCCTCCCGTCGCACCCGCAAGAGCATGGTACGTCGAGTCGCTTCTGTTCATAATGAACCTCTCCATGATTGTAGCCGGCGCATTTCCATCTTTCTCCGCCGAGGTGCCTGGACCCTTTAAACATGTCTGATTTTGAGGCGGGCCTCCGAACTCTGTGTTGGATTCAGCAGCTGCATTCGATGCGACGCCGCCGTGCGACATCGTAGATGCTGTATCTCGGTTTCTGATAGTGGTATGCGTCTCGAGCAGCCAGTCAAAGCTGGTAGAAGTTGCGCTCAGCGCTTGGTCTGGTCTCGTCGTCGCTTGAAGCCTTCTCTGTGTCGCGGTGTGCGGGGAAGATTCCCACGCAGCACGCCAGTGACACTGAGATTCTTATGGCTTGTCGCAGTGCATTGGCCGTAGAGCGAAAGCGGTGAAAGTAGTTGTCCTAGAAACAGAACTGTAACCGCCTAGAGTTCGTGTATGGCGTTCTGTTTATACTAGGGAAAAGTCGGGTTGTGGTTGGTGTTGCGAAATGGATGCCTTGGTAGCTTGTGAATTGTGCTTTGAGGGCACTCTCTGCTAATAAGAGTGACCAGCCATGGTAGCGGTAGCAGGGTGACCGGTGCCTTGAATCATTCCGACCTTCCGCAGTGACGAGCTTTGTTCAGTGAGTCGCGCCCGTTATCCAGGCTGTTTTGTCAGGGCACATCATGCTAAACCGTCACTTTTGACGTTCCTCGCAGTGCCGATTGGCCGGACCGCAAGAATTCCCGACAATGGTTCCACGTTCGGCTAGTGCCGTTCATTGAGAAAGCTGCCCATCCGTGACGACCCCGAATTGACTCCAGAACGACGACGTAGACCCATTCCCTCCACCACCACAACCGCCATCATGTCTAACCCATCCCTCGCCTCATATGTCCTCAAGCGCCCGCTTCTTAAGAAGTGGATGTCCCCAATTGCCAACTGGTACGCCAACGCTGCCGGTTACAGAAAGCTCGGCTTGAGGTGAGGAATCATACGGCCGGCCATACTTGTGGCGCGCATCGACGTCGCCGCAGGTTGCGCGCGCAGTTGGGTCAGAAAGAAAGAGCATAGGCTAATTGGTATACAGAGGTGATGATTTGATCCCAGAGGAGTCCGAGGTTGTCCTCGCCGCCCTCAAGCGTCTCCCGCCAAAGGAGTCCTACGACCGCGTCTTCCGTCTCCGCAGAGCCTTCCAGGTACGCTCGACATGATTCACAAGTACACCACAAGCGAAAACAACCAATTGACAATGCATAGTGCTCCCTCTCCCACCAGCTTCTTCCAAAGGAGCAGCAGACCAAGCCAGAGGAGGTACGCGCCACCCCTCCCCATCCCACTTGCACACCACTAACACAGCCTCAGGACGTCGCATACCTTTCTCCAATCATCAAAGAGATCGAGGCCGAGAACCGCGAGCGCGCCGACTTGGAGACTTTGACCGTTCAGCCAAGACGCCGTTAAACAGCCGAGTTAGTTTGAGCGCTAGACGAATGTATAAAGAGCGAGTTTGGTTATGACGCAAGGCAAGCAGAGAAATTGGTGGCCGGTACGCCGACACTAGAGTGTATTGTATCGAATTTTATGGAAAGACCAAAACTTTAGATCCGAATGCGAGTGGCCGTGGTTATAAAGCGTTTCAGGTTCGTGGATAGCAATGAGCGAGAGCAGCGCATGTGAAACGCCGACTTTACAAGCACGATTTCAGCACAACGAAAGCCACGACAAGCTCGAAATCAGAATCATATTATGGCCGCTCAACTGATTAACCGCCAATATCTTCATTTCTATAACCTTTGTGGTCCGAATACGTCTTCCAAATACCGTGAGGCTGGCACTCAGCCTGGTAATACCAAGTCATGATTGCGAATTGTAGCCCTCTTATTGGCCAGTAAGTGGAAACCCCAAACGACACCAACCACTCTCGTTGCCGCCAATAATCAGCGACGACAACATGGTAAACTCTCACATCACATGCTTGTCGACCGTAAGAACAAATCTGCAACTAGTTAGTTCGCAGCCCGCGGTATGAAGAAGAAGAGGTCACCACCTTCTTCGTTTTATAGGTAGCACCTCATGTTTTCATCCTACTCTCTTGGCTCAATACCAAGCTCCTTGTCCTTAACTCTCAGCTGTCTCTCCTTCATCTCCCTCTCCCTCTCTGCTCTCTGCAACTTCCCTTCTCTCTTCCATTCCATATGCTCTTCACCATGCATCCTGATGCTTTCCTCTTCGCTCTCAACATGAGAGGACTTGGTGGAGAACGTTGTACAAGCCCATCAGAATAAGGGCCCCAGAACCTGCAAGTACTGCGAAGCAAAGTACTCCTCCGGTAAACTTAAGCAACATTCAAACTGTCCTCTCGAGGTCTTTTGCTAGTAGTTTGATCAAGAGGTAGGTGATGGAGGTGAACCCAAGTACCCAGGTGAAGGATAAGAGTACAAATAGGAGGGGAAATGATTGGTATATGGGATTGCGAAGGGTGCAGCAGGTGCAGGCGCGTTGGGGTGGCCATGGTTAGGGATTCGAGATGAGGTACAGCAACTGGTTGGTGTCAAGAGGCTTCGGTATGAACGAAAATGGGGGGTTGAATCGTTTAGATCTATACACGGTTGATTATGAGAGCAGAACTATGCGAGGCTGAGACTGACTCCAAGTCACAGAACCAGTCGTGTCTTCTAAGTTCGAGGAATAAGAAAGGAGTGCTGCTCAGTTAGCTGGCCGTGGCTGCTGGACCTGGCAAGGTAAGTACCACGGACAGTCTTTTCCTTTCAAAGGTCAGACACTGTATCATTTCATCGACTCGTCGCCATGTTGTAGACTCTCCGATACCATGCATTACCTACATCTTTCTCCGTTTTCCATACAGCCAGATTCAGCCCGCAACACCCCCTCGCGCTACAGACCCGTCGACAAGAAAAAGCCAATGCTCAAAACCCAACAATGTCCCAGCCCCCCCAGCGATAGTTATGAACTGGGCGGTGGGCAGGATCCAAGCGAGCGCCACGAGCGTGGCGAATGGTGTGACGAAGACGAGGAGTGCGCAAACGAGGACGATGACTTGAGTGATCGTATCGGTGTCATTGAGTAGGTCGAGAAAGGGCCTTTCCGCAGGCGTGGCAACGGGTGGCCAAGATGCTTCGTTTTTGAGGTCGAGAGAAGAGGATAGGTTTTGAGGTGACTGGGTAAGATGTGAAAGGGTGGCTAGACGACATTGTGGTCTTTCTTGGTTTTGGGATGATGAAACTGCTTGACAAAGTTCGACATCCGTTATCATCCGACGTCAACTTGCGAGCTAGACGTCAGCAATGATCACGCCACCATCAACCCCAAACTTCTCAACACACACCCATCAACACCGCCACCTCAAGCATCCCGACTCCATCATCACCCCCGAAACAGTAACAATGACACAACACAAACACCCCTCCTACGACACCCTTCAGCCCACCTACGAAGACTCACGCAGCTGGATCCACGTCACCCTCGGTCCCCATGACGGTCGCGACCCAAACTACCCTGAGAAATCATTCTTGGTCTTCTTCGTCTTCCTCACCTTCTTGCTCCTTATGTTTCGCCTCTCGACGACGTTGTCTACAGCGGTTTTGTGGGTATTCGTGCAGGATTGGGTGGACTTGTGTTTTTTAAAGGCCTTTAGCCATAACGTAATTATGCGCTTGATAAGCCTGCGTGATAGGAATCAAGTCGCTAGGAAGTCACTAGATATATGTCATGATTCCGTGGTGCGACATTCTCGTTCTAATCCGATAGGAAAGCAGGGAAGTGAAGTACACACACTGTGCAAGTAAATGGGGTTAGGGAAACCACAGAGCCAGAGGCATACAGAGGGATGGTTTAAAGTCCTAGTAATCTAACCTAATCCTTACAACGCCATTAATGCCTCATTTCGAGACGTCTAGTAAAACCGCTCGTCTTCGCCCTTGAAATTCTCGTCCTTGAAATGCTCGTCCTTGTGCAGGCCTCTTTCTTTACGTACACTGCCTGCCATCTAGCCATCCTTAACTCCAGCAATGTCGATTACTAATGACCATCTAGCCGCCTTCTAGTGTGTCCCTATGCTTCTGCTGCAATCTGCCCGGCGCCTCTCATGCCCCTTAGGACTAAAGAATGAGTCCCGTACTCTTTTGTGTTCGCTATTAGTGATCTTCTCTCGTTCTAATTCTGTCATTGATCATGCGTTTCCTGGCTTCTCGTTTGTGTCAATGTGCCAAACAACGTAGTTTGGCAATCCGACAACCTGGTATCCGGCGCGCTTGGCCATCTTGGCGAAGCCCTCGGTCTCGGCCTGATTCTCGAATGCGTAACATGGGAAGTTGATGCCTGCGAAAGTGGTTAGCAGTTTCTCATGGCTCTCAAAAGTTCAATTGGAGCTTACCAGACTTGTGCACATCAGCCTTAACAACAATATTAACTCCCCCAATACCGTCAAGCTCGAGCTCCTCATCCTTATCGGCGAGTCTATCACCCTCAGTAGCCATATGGCGACGTCCAGTGTTGTACTCCTTATAGCCTGTAACAGTCAGTACATCACCCTAAACCATTAGAAGTATAGTGCATACCCTCAGCGAGAATGGCATCCTTTGGCAAGCTCGCAGCAAGCTTTAATCCCTGCTCCGACTCCACCCAAGAGTTATAATCAAATCGAGCATCGATGTGGACCTTCTCTCCATCCCTATCCTCCCACTTATGGAACCACACATTCGGCACTAAGATATCCTTGTCATGAGCAATAAAATCCTCAAGGATCTCCGGCGCGCTCTCCTGGATATCAACGTCTCTCCAGTAAACCCAAGAGTGCTCTGGCTTCATGGCAGCATACAAAAGGTAGTTGCGCGCCTTGCCCATGGCCTTGCGTCTTGGTCCCTGGGCCTTGAAGCCGTGGCGCTCCTCAACATCCATCTTTGCGATCTCGCCAGCACCAAAGTCCTTCTCGACGATGAGAATATCGTGGAAGGAAACACTGTCCTGTCTATCCTGGATGCGCTCGACCTCCTGCGAGAGAATGGCCATGGTGTCATCGGAGGAATCGCCAACGAGGAATCCGAGATCAATGAGGTGGTGTGGGTAGGTCAACTGCGACAAAAGATCGAAGTACTTCTCGAGGTATGGAGCGGCGTCGCGGAGAGGAGTCAATATGAGGACGCGTTCGCCGTTAGAGGCGGCGTTGGTGGTGGAGACGATTGGGTTCATGTCGATATGGCGGATGGTGGTAGAGTTGACGACCAGGGCCTCGTGGTGGTTGAAGATGACTGGAGTCTGAAGATGGGCGTTCCAATTGTGCTGCTCGTTCTGTGTCATCTCCATTGGGGATTTTGATGGTCCCCAGCAGTAGAATCTGTAGCACGCATCGTCAGTATAGGTGTCCTTGCGATCGAGAGAACGTCATGAGCGGGCGTACCTCTGCATCTCAGACGCCGACTGCGATATGCTCCGCCATGTCAATAACGTGATTCCGACCAGCGACACGCAGACCAGGAAGCGCGTCCTTGTTACAAAAGCCCAGACTGCTCTGCTCGGTGGAAGCTGCGCGCTGGCAGACTTCCACGTCATGCCGCCCTTTGGGAGAAGCATATTGGCCGTTTTCTCACCACTGCCGGAGCTATGGAGTTCTGGAGTGGTATATAGCACAAATCCGTAAATGAGACTCAGCTGGCGGTACTTTAAGGATTGACTATAATTGAAAAGATAACGTTGCCTCCCTCGGTTGCGGGTTGTCGACGGCGATGGCAGTAGTCGTTGTCTGTCTTCTAGCTCTCACTCAGACAAGGGGGTTTCGGCGGCCAACACTTCGGTCTCGACACAATCGGCTGAAGGTGCTGTGGGCGGATTTGCGCCAAGAGGCCTCCTATCAGTCCGGAAGTGGCCACTCAGAGGTCGGGAATTCTGCTGAAGTAAGCAAGGCTAATCTGCTTCACGGACATACCAGACAAGGGTTGCGATTCCGATTAGACGAATTGGGGAAATGCTGAATTGAAGAAGAAGATTGCTGAGATGTCTCTTTCTAGAATTGCTACGTTTACATGAAATATCGCATTGTCCGCGTGCTGGACGTTATCAATCAGTCGTTGGAGGCCAAATGACACCAAGCTAAGTATCGCGGAAGGTACGCTCTCCCGCTCGGTATTGTGGTTGATCTTTTGCTGTCGTCCCTCATCCCCTTCCTGTCCTAATCTTTTCTGCGAGCCAAGCATTGCGAGTGCTTCCATGCTTCCGAGTCCTTGCCAAGCGCCTCGTGTTTTGAGTGTGGGTGTTCGAACCCAGTAATGCTAGGGTCTCGTCACGTGTCAGTGACATAGGAACAAGAAAACGGACATCGGAATTGAGTTCGGAGCTGCTTACTTATCAAGTTTCCGTTCTATGAAGACCTATTTACAATCATCAATTAATCAAAGTCTCGGTTTCCACTGTCTTTCTACTGCTATTGTTCATGAAACTTCCCCCTGAATTGTCTCAACGAATGACTTTATTGCATCGCCACTATCAAGATTCAAGCTCTCACTTGGTAATCATATCACACGTCAAAGCCAGAAACCTAACTTCAACTTACTCCTTCAACGCAAAGACAGGCAAAAATATAGCAACCATGCCAGAAAGACGCTCATCCAGGTTGGCAGCCATGAAAGCAACTGGTCCAAAAACAAGCATCGCCTCTCACTTCGCAACCACCAAGTCGTCCAAACGAGCAACCAAGAAACCGGTCGCCAACGTCACTTCTCCAGACGACTTGTCGAAGGAGCCCGCTGGTAATCCTGTGCCCAAGAGAAAAGCATCCAACGTCTCGGCCGCAGCAGACAGACTCTTGGTCGAGCCACCCTCCAAATCTCGCTGCAAGATCACAACCGCATCCATTCTTCCCTCAAACACCACACCCCGCCAAGTCACGCAGCTAGCAGAGACAGTCCACCCTCTTGAAACGTTCGCCCCTATTCCCGTCCCAGCAAGCGATCGTGTAGTCGATTCCACCCTCACAAATGCACCTCTACTCGCCCTTGAATCGTCAGAGTTGGTTGAGAGGACACCTGTAGTGGAGAATAGGAACGAAGAGGTTGAATTGACTACTGAGAATGTGCTAGACAAGGCATTGATGCATCTGATTGCTGTTGAGCCGAAGTTGAAGCCTGTTATCGAGAAGCATCACTGTAAGGTGTTTTCAGCAGAGGGTTTGAAGGAGGTTATCGATCCGTGGGTTAGCCTTGTGAGTTCTATTATCGGTCAGCAGGTTAGCGGTGCGGCGGCGAAGAGTATCAAGAATAGGTTTGTTGCGCTGTTCAATCCGGGAGAGGAGGATGTGAGCAAGCATGTCTTCCCACACCCTTCACCCGTCTCAACAACCGATATCACTACCCTTCGCACAGCCGGATTGTCACAGAGGAAGGCGGAGTATATCCAGGGTCTCGGCCAAAAATTCGCGTCTGGAGAATTCACCACCGAATTTTTGATGAAAGCACCATACGAGGAGATATTTCAAAAGTTGATTGAGGTGAGAGGTTTGGGGAAATGGAGTATAGAGATGTTTGCCTGCTTCGGGCTTAAACGCTTAGACATATTCTCTACTGGGGATCTTGGAGTACAGTAAGCACCTTTCCCATATGTGGACAAAGAAAAGGAAGAGGTGTGGAGCGGTCCGAGCATGACACTTTATTGTGAAGCAGGGTATGAGGGTGAGTTTACGGTATTGGAAGATGTGCTAACTGGTTGACAGGCGTGGAATGGCTGCACTAATGGGCCGCAATGTGTCGAAGTTGAAGAGTGGAGGGAAGGGAAAGTGGAAGTATATGAGTGAGAAGGAGATGGAGGAGATTGCAGGGAGGTTTAGACCGTATCGGAGTGTCTTTATGTGGTATATGTGGAGGGTTGAGGATGTGGATGTTGCGGTTATGGAGAAGGCTTAGGGAAACTGGTTATGTAGCATGGAAGGGGATTGAGCGGAAAGGTTAGGTGGCGAGGATAGTGAGATGAAGGTTATAGTACCCGCGAGGTTACGAGAAAAAGGTTGCAGGAAAGGAGTTTGTGATTCCTATCTGGTTGGTTATGGAAGGCTTCATGTTTGGCGCTATGATGGCGTTATTTACTCTAGCGATTCGAGGAAGCGCCCCGTGATGATGCCAAGTCTCAAAATAGACTTCCTCTTATCCCAAAGCAGCAAAACAAAGCCTCCTATTAAGTGCTTTGCTTTCGCATGATCAGAACGAAAGTGAACTCATCTCAGAAAGCTCAAGAATAGACATCGTTCCAGGTGTCGTCAAATCTGTCCATCATCATTTCGCTTGTTCTGGTAGGCATGGACGACATGCCTGTTGGGTTAGGTTGGGCGCCTACTGTAACTACGGTGGTCTAGACAGCAGATTGGCGCAGAAGTGCTGGGGTTAGGGAAATTAAATGAGATTGCTGTGGCTGACTTGGGAGTCGAGGATGGAGTTCTGGAGCGAAGACCGAGGTTACTACATTGTGCTTCATACTCGTATCGTGCCATTGCTGATCTCGTAAAAAGGCAGAATGATTTTGAGCCTATATTCCGTAAGCAGTACAGTGCGCCAAGTTGCCAACGCGGCGTTCCAAGATGCAGACAGCGGAACGTCGTTGTGTCACAGGAAAGGATACGGGATGTGTCTCTGAGACATTTTTGCAACGGAATACCACCCCGACTATCATAATCTGACACTGTGAGAAGAAAGCACACCAGGAATTCCATCGCAATGTTCAATTGCTGTGTGAGGTGTTGTGTGAGGTGCTGTGCCAAGATGCCTGGCGTTCTGGAAATAGCGAAATGGATATACTAATTGGTTGTCTTCGACCACAGACCTGTCTCGGCCTTAAGGAAAGCCAAGTATAATCTTGAGTCCGTCTCTCGCTCTGTCACGAAAGTCGCAAATCTCGGGAAAGCCGGCATCTCCTGCACGCATTGTCCACGTCGTCATCAGCTATGGGCAACTCGCCTCATCAGCGGAGCAGAAAATAGCAGCTTTGGTCTCGTTCAGGAGAAGTTCATATTTTTAGGTGGATTGGTGGAGCAAACTTTGACACGATGTTTCAATTTCGTGTGGTGGTGTCAAAATGGCCCCTTGCACGAATGGGAAAGTGATGGTGTTGGCTGAACCTTGCGCTTAACTGGTTTGGGAGATGTGAAGATTTGAGGTCGGAGATTCGCGATGCATAATCATGACGAGTGGAAAGAGGACTGCAGATCACGAGGTGACAGCCGCTGTCTCCTGCAAGAGGAGGAAAAGAGAAGAATAGTTGAGGTGGGAGGAAGGATGAGGAAGGATGAGGAAGGAGGAGGAAGTAAGAGGAAGTAAGAGGAAGTAGGAGGAAGTAGGAGGAAGTAGGAGGAAGTAGGAGGAGAGCCGGGTTATCGTGGTGTTTGGCGGTGTTGACTATGTTGGCTGTGTTGGCTGTTTTGGCGGTGTTGGCCGGTGACAGATGTGCGGTTTTGTGATCAAAGGTTCTGGTACGCGCCAGTGACTTTAGAATGCTGAACATTTGTGTTGTGCAGCAGGTTCCTTGGTCATACCTAAAACCGTGACCAGGTCTTTCCGAACTGCCAAACTGCCAAACTGCCAAACTGCCGAGGCCTGTGTTTGTGTCTGCGTCCAGGGTTGCGCGTCCACTGATAGAGGTATCCTTACTGGCATAACGTTAGCGGAAGGTACGCTGAAGGTGGTGGTTGAAGTGCTGCGACTTGGAGGTGCTGCGACTTGGAGGTTCCGTCCTGTGGCTCCATAGAAGAGGTCTGATGCCTATGAAAGCCCGCGTGTGTCACTCACTGTCCAAGTACCTGTCTTGTCTCGTTTGTGCGCTGTGACACTGACGTTCGCCTGCCGTTTAGTGGCATTGACAGCCTGGAGGAGCGCATCCACCACTAACCCCACCTTGTACTGGGTACTTCTTGCACAAAGTTCTCCCTTTCATACACGGCCGTGCCCAGCTATGCTCCCCATTTGCAAGCCTGGGCCCCCTGTCCTTAACCCAATTTGCCAGGCTCGGCATTCCTCGTCTCGCTCTCCTTCTTCCTCTCGCTCCCTCCTAACCGCGCAATCACGTCCATCAAGTGAATTTGTCTGCTGCGACTTCCCTCAATCGTGAAACAACACGCTTCACGACTACACTCGTTTACCCGCTACCTTTCTCTTTCGACTGCACATCGCTTTCGACTTCTTCTTCATACTCGCAAACGTCGTTCTTATTTCATACGAACGGCTTCAGGATTCTTCGTAATCTGTAGGTAGTGAGCATCAAAAAGGTATGCCAAACAACCTCCTCCTTGGGCAATCTCACGATAGTCCAACCATGGTGAACAACCTCATCCGCGTCCGCAATCTGGGTCTCGTCCAGGGCTTTCTGCCTGGAGGAGCATTTCTCGAGCAATTGATCTGACTCGTCACAGTTTAACCAGCATTTTAACCACCACAATGCGCGCCAGCGTCCTTCTCCCGGTCCTTGCGGCTGTCGGCTTCGCCACTGGTAAGCTCCCCTTGTCCTCGAATATACACGATTGTTGGCGTGGTCTACGTGGCTCTCACATGTTGTGCGTGGTTTTGCAAGCGGAAGACTACGAAAACAGTGTGCTGAGCGGCGAGACACCGAGCCACTTCACAGTTGTGACGGGCAACTTGCTAATTTCTCTCTCCCACAGCCCAGAAGGCTCCAAAGATCTGTTCCGAGGATGCCACCATCGAGAACCAGTCCGATGCCACCAACATCGCCACCCAGTGCAAGAAGTTCGACGGAAACATTGAGATTGCCGACACTGTTGAGGGAGCCATCAACCTTGATGGTATCGCTGAGATCACCGGTGATTTGAGAGCCGTTGAGGTTGTCAAGATGACCCAGCTCACCTCCAACAGCCTCAGTACCATTGGCGGAACCATGTACCTCAAGTCCTTGACCATCATGTCCGACCTGTCCATGCCAGTTCTTGAGAAGGTCGGTGCTCTCGACTGGACCACCCTCAACGCCCTCCAGGCCTTGAACTTCCAGGCTCCATTGACCCAGGCCAAGAGAATCTTCATCACTGATACCGCCCTCACCTCCCTTGATGGCATCAACCTCGAGCAGGTCGACACCTTCGAGGTTACCAACAACGCTTTCCTCCGCACCATCTCCACCCAGGTCGCCAACATCACCCAGGCTTTGACCATCAACAACAACGGCCTTAACTTGAACCTCGAGCTTCCAAACCTGATCTGGGCCAACAACATGACCGTCCGCAACGTCTCCCAGCTCTCCATTCCATCCCTCCAATCCGTCAACTCCACCTTCGGTGTTTACGGATCCTACATGGAGTCAGTCATGGCACCAAACTTGACCAAGATTGGTGGTGATGTCGCTTACGTTGGTGACGCCAAGTTGACCAACATCTCCATGCCAATGTTGACCACCATCGGTGGAGGTCTCCTCATTGCCAACTGCTCCAAGCTCATGGAGATTGATGGTTTCCCAAAGCTCAAGACCACTGGTGCTATCAACATCTCTGGTAACTTCACTGCGTACGTATTTCCTCATTGTCTTTTACCTAAGTTCCACTGACTAACATTTTGCAGTGTTGACTTCGAGGAGCTCGCCGATGTCAAGGGTACCTTCAACGCCCAGTCCTCCGGCAACTTCTCTTGCAAGACCTTCGACAAGCTCAAGGATGACCAGATCGTCAAGGGTCTCTACTACTGCAAGGCCCGTTCCGACAATGTTCAGGCTTCGGTCACCCAGACCAAGGCTGGCACCATCGGTGCCTCCGAGACTGGTTCCCCAGATGGCTCCAGCGATCAGGGAGCTGCTTCCGGTCTTGCCATCTCTGGCAGCGCCGTCACCTTCTTCGGCCTCCTTGCCGCTGTTCTTGCTTTGTAAGAGGTCAACATCTACCATAATGACGACTCGGGCGGCGTTCTCTCCTTTGACGCGAAAATCAACTTAGATTAATAATGTTACGGAACCTTTTGATAAAGGGGAGAGAGAGGATAGTGAGGCGATTGTTATGAGAAGTGAAGGGACAATTGGACGCAGGGTTGGGGCATACTCTGGCCTGGTTTCGATTGTACATTTGTAGCATTTTCATAGGATTAGCTTTGCTTGCCGGGACGAAGTGGATATGCATGCTACTGCGATTCAGGGAAGTAGGTTGGGAATTGAGAGGATGATTCTATGCATGAAAATCAGTCAGCTATTCAGCACGTACATACTACACTAAGTGTGGCACTTTCTTTTATTGTTTTTGTTACGGTCATAAGTGTATCATCAGTAGACAACGAATGAAGGGTAATGATGAGAATTGAGTAGGTTTATAAGAATATTTCCCGTCTGTCGATCGTGGCAGCTGCTTCATGTAGTGCTGACACCATTTTATTCCTTACTCTATTTTCGTAAGTCTACGCTGTGGCATCTCGTATTGCTGGTTCTTATCCTACAACTCCTTCAGGCCGTCTTTATCTGCTAATCCGCCCAGCGAGCGCGAACTCCCCTTCATCAAGCTTCACGACTTCTCCAGACCATCGTCTACAATAGTGTACCACATAAACCAAAACCATAAACCGGCGGTCATGAAACTTAGGAGAAAGCCTTTGCGGGAGGCCATGGCGCCTGCTGTCAAAATGGCTGAGATGAGGATGATGAAGAGCTTGGAAACGTATTCAAGCTCTTTGTTAGACAAATTGAAGACGGGGCCTGTGACGTTGCCTGTGGTGGGTGTCACTCTGGCTGTCGAGGGACTAAGGGGAGGAAGAGAGGTGAGTGCTGGTATGATTGGGGTGGGAGATGGTAGGCTTCAGATTGTTGTGTGGTGTGAACGAGCGAGTTCGTATATGAGTTAAGGTGGTTAGTATGAGATGATGGATGGCTGAGGGAAGAGACGGTTTAGTGGAGTGAAGCAGTTATACTCTTATTCCAAATTTTCTGGTGGGATATCTGGTGAGTAGAGCAAAAGACCAAGTTAGAGTTTGAAGACGAACGCAACGAGCTTGAACACGAACGTCACGAGCTCGACAAGCAGGCCCTTTCAAGAATAGAGGAAAGGAGGAAAGGAGAAAAGAGCAGCAAGGCTAGCTCACGGGTGTTGGGGCGTGCTTTCCGCATTGGGAACACGAGGACGACTATAGAGCTATGGCCATTTGTGCAATCCATGGGACTTCCTTTATCATCCTCGGCCTTTTCCTTCAAACGTCTTGGAGCTCATCCGTACCACAACCTGTCTCACACCTGAAAATCTTGATTTATATGATTCGGCGTAAGTCAACGGTAATATCTTGCGACTTCGCTGGTACTCAGCACACATTCAGGGCCCCGCCTCTCCGAGGCATGCCTTTCGGTTTTCGATTGTCTGCGTGGATTTCGGTCATCTGCGAGTCGAAAATCCCGATGGGACTCGGGAGACCGCAGTGATGTACGGTATGCTTGCTCTCTTCGGTAAAAACTCACCCTTATTGAGAGTAGGAGATGTGTTACTGGAAGTCATCCACGACCCCCAGTCTTTGATATATCGATAAATTGCCGCGGTGCCACCCTTCGAGGAATTATTTGAAAACATGCGACCGCACGTGCCGTTGAGAACTTTTCCTTGTCTCTCTTTGCCTGTCGTTGTCCAGTTACTGTAATAACCACTTTGTGTTATATATAACTGTGTTTTGTTATCCTCGCAACAATAATTGAAGTAGGCGTTAAGTTTGGAACAATGAAGGATGCCCGCGATGCTGTAATGCCGTGGCTGCTGCGGGGCTAGAAGTTTTGCAAATTCTGGAAAGCTGACCGCTTGCGCCATATCTTGACTAACGAGCAGAATTGCACGTCCCGCATTTGTATGAACGGCTTGTTCAAGACGGAGCTGTTCACGGTTACTCTCCTCGAGCCTTACATCTGCAACTCACTTGTACACCATGAGAGCAAGCTGCTCAACTCTGTCGCCGATCTTAAGGATCACCATCGCGCATTTCTGCACAATAATCATGCTCTTACGCCTCGTGAGTACTCCTAACCAGTTAGCAATGCTTTACTAACCTGTGGCCAGGTCAAATCAAATCCAAAGAGCGAATCTTGCATAGCAACCACATCAGCTACGACCAAGCGTGGCGCGCACGGGATGCATTCAGAGATGAGCTCGAGGGCTCCAAATTGACAGCATCTGCTCCCTCGAGAAGCAAATCCACGCCCTCAGAAACTTGCAGAGCATAAAGCATTGTGTTCCCCTTGAGCTTGACAATGACACCAACCAGTTCCAAGCTTTTGCCATCGCTTTCGTACTCTACATCAGTGAAGCACACAAACTCTGAGCTTTTATTACCTTAGATGGCACTCACACCACCTTTCGATTCCGTATGATGCTGTTTACTGCAGTAGGACTCGATGCCAATGGTCAAGCGGTGCTGCTCGCGTTTGCGCTTGTCCCGACCGAGAACATATTCTGGTGGACTTGGTTTGACTTTATTAGCTGAGCCTTCCGAGGTGCTTGCTGGCGAGTGTGTGGTTATGTCAGACCAGGACAAAGGAAAAGCGGAGGCTGTGGAATTGCAGCTACTGGAGGTCTTTCACGGTATCTGCTGTCAGCACTTAACCAACAATATCCAGGCAAAGTATAAGGTACCCACAAGAAAGACGTTTTGGAAGTTGGTGAGGGCGAGGAGGCCCATAGACTTTGATGCTGTTATGCCTGAGCTTCAGAGAATCAACCCGGAAGCTGCAACATATCTAAAGGGCATTGAAGTATAGAGATGGGCGACTTATGCGCTTTCCTTACCAAAATTTGGCCACGACACCTCTGATATCTCCGAATCGCTAAATTGTCGTTTTAAGGACTACCGCCAGCTTCCCCCGCTTCGGTTGATTGATGCTTTGTGGACTTATACTATGACAACGCGCCATGAGCGTCGATTCCGGCCGCAAAAGGGTGTAATCCAGTGGCATCAGCTAAGCTCTATGAGAGGAGAGTCAAATAATGCTCACGTTAGAAGGTATACCGGTCCACCCATCGTGTCTTTCAAGTTGAGGACTTAAAAGCCAAAAAGTTTGTGGCTGCTCTGGTAACGCCAATTTTAACTTGCGAGTGCCCAATGCTGAAGGAGTATGGAGCGCCTTGCAAGCGCGCTATTTCTGCATGCCTAGATGGAGGGGTCGATACTATCAAGCTCTTTCATCCAGCGCTACTCACATAAGCGTGAGCTTTTTATGCTTAGCTTCTACACCCTCTAAGCATCAAGAATATCACGTCTGATCTCAGTATCAAGCCTCTGGCATTCACAAATCAGCGTGGCCGCCCAAAGCCAAAGCGTCCGCGCAAGGGACAAGCAAATGCGAGACCCCGAATGTGCACCAACTGTGGTAAGTTGGTCAACCACAATCGTCGCTCATGCAGAGCTCAGCCAGCTCTGATTGGAGGTGAAAATGCTCCTGCTTACACTGGCAATCACCACTTAGACTTGGTAAGCTGGCAGGGGGAGAGGGTGCGGATACGAATCCGCAACAGTGGGTGGAGAAGAGCTCTGGCTAAGCTAGAAGAAGCTGCTACGCAGCTGGAACAAGAAACAAATGCAGCTCTTAACACCGCTGCCCGTTAATCGACTCCTATCATATTGGACGACTCAGACGAGTCTCCTTCCCGTTTGCCTTTTCCAGCGCCAGAACCCTCCGCACGCTCCTCATGTTTGTGTGAGCCGGATCGGTGTCCAGCTCCGACGAACAGAAGGCAGCGGCAGACAACGACGACGACGACGACGAAAGAGCGTCGTCAAAGTTTCCGAGCGACTGTGAGGGTTTCAGGAGACAGCCGAACGAAGAAAGAGTCGCAGAAAAAATGCGCAAGCGCAGGTCACAGAGCAGAGTTTGCGGGTGGCACGTTTGCAAATTATATCCGAAAAGGTGGCATTGAAGCAAACAATTCCCATAAGGGGACATGGCGGCAATGCGCCGTTGATAAATTCCTACTGTACGATGTCAGCCTTTTGGTGGACTTAGCGGCAAGTACGAAGCTTCATTCTCTCAGTATACAGAAGCTTTTGCAACTTCTGCCTGATGGTTTGTGTTAGAACTCCAATCAATGTTCGAAGTACTACCAGAACAGAAGCACGACTGAAAGCCGTCCCCGCACCGTGTCAGCTTCAAGACTGCCCAACGTCTGAAGCGCAGCCACCATACATGAAAACAACTGCTTTGTCGATGCTCTCCCGCCATATAAGTCGCCCTTGCCTCCGTTCTGTACGATCCTACACCAAGCTCAACTCCGTATGTCGAAGGCCTTATATTCCGTTTGTTATATGCCGCACGTGAGCCGGAGAAAAGAGAAGGCGAGTTGAGTCTCGTATGTGAGACCCAATACTACGTACCCCTCAGCCGAGGACCTGACACGTATTCAAGGGGTCAAGCGAGGCCCCAGGAATCGGCTTACATATTGTACGTAGGGCCCATAGATAGTATTAGTTAGACAATTGATTCCATTGATATATATCGTGCCATATACTGTGGTATTACGACGCCCTGTTCCGCCTGCGCTTACCGGTAATATTGAGATTCGTGCTGCAGCGCCAAGCTAATTATCGGCAGGCAACTCCAACACAGTTCACCTACCACTCTAGGCCATTTCACTATGGCAAACAGGGGAGGCCTATTCGGCAGCGGCGGACACAGCGGAGTTCGTAGCTCGTATTTCTTAATTGCATTGTCTCGTCAGTGGTGGTCGAGACGAGAACATGATGCCGAAGATGTCGATGGATGAGTGTGGTGAAGATAATGAGAACGAGGCAAGTTTCTCTTTCTCATGCCCTTGTTTGCATCACATATTTGAATTACTGCCTGAGAGACTTGTTGAGTCCTACAGGCACATGCTATTAATTTCCAAAGCTTGTCAAATTGATACGTTCACTCTAAGTGGAATGATGGTGCTGCTTACTGTTAGGCCATGAGTTTTCATTCATTTGCAGCAACTCGCGAGCCCAATATCGGAAAGTGATAAGCAACTTGTTTGCTTTTCCATACATACACCCCACGTCAATAAGGCAGTCACTGTTGGCCTGCTGGTTGAGCATCAGTTCTCTTGGTATTTCTAATCGCTCCATCTTTACATCACTATTGGCCTTCGAAAAAGCCCACGGTGAGCAGTCGTCGACAACTTTAGACGTTTTCTCCGGCAGCATCATGCGAACATGTTTTGAGCATGAACCATTTCTCTACTTCTTACGTGTTTATTCTCTATCCTCCTCCAACAATTTATATGAGTTCAGCCTAATACGAAAATGACTTAAGTAAAGGTCCTGTTACTTCTACGTTTCATCATATCAACGTGAAATGATTCCACCACAATCCACACTTAAATATATTTAAATTAGTAATTTATATTAAGCTCTGGAAATAAAACCAAAGCTTCCGTGGTCCAATGGTTAGGATTCCACCCTTCCAAGGTGGAGGTTCGTGTTCGATTCACGGCGGTTGCATATCAAGCTCGGAAGAGTATCGAATTTTTTCCATTAACTTTTGGATACGAGGATCCCAAAGCTTTAGTTTGTGCTTTTAGTTTGTGCTGTATACAATTTGTCTCGGCTTCTGAGGCAATGGCCAGGCCGAGAAGCATTCAGACACTGAGAATAGAGTGATCGATGCATTCTGAAGCTTTTTCTGATTACGAGAGGAGTTGTGGTGTTGCGGGCCAACGGGAAAAAGGTGAAATCAACCTCGGCGAGCATCCAGCAACACAACGTGCAATATAACTTTAAATAAAACCTGAACATCTAGTACTTTCTCGCCATTAAAAGCAACTGAATCATCACCTTGCTTCATCCAGACTTCTAATGTCCCCTGATGTTCTCCTTGGTGGTGAGGCTCGTGCGCAGCCGCTTCCCGCACCACCTTCTCCACAGCAAAACTTCACCTTCCACCACACGCATTCAAAGCGATACCACCACTTTCTCGGTGATGATGAGGTAACAGATGACCTACGCAGGGATCGAACCTGCAATCTCTTGATTCGTAGTCAAGCGCCTTGCCATTGGGCCAGCAGGCCTGTTGATATCAGGGTGCAATACGAATAATAAATAAAACAATCAATAATGGCTTCCTCGTCCGCGAGACGAGGTGTTATATTATGGAGAGCTAGATATTAGAATAGAGACAGACATGACTGATGATAAATGATAATTAGTTATTATTTCTCGAGATCGGAAATCGCTTGCAGTCATTATTAACGACGATGGCGTCGCAGTGTGACGAGATCGTTAGTGAGCGGTGGAAGGATTTATGTTGTACAGATGTGGAAAAAGAGACGCAAATAAACAACGAATGATATATGGTAGCTCACATCTCGATGGGCTGATAGCATTCGACTGTTTGCAGTCCCACGGCGTTGTGTCTCATATATACACTGTCATGCTAAACCGCGCGATATGATATCTGAAACAGATCCCGAACTCCCGCTTAATGACTCTTCACCATGTTGTACTCTTATCTCCTGTTTTCGTCTCGGTACTATTTATGTTGGGGTGGCAACAAGTCCGGCAACGGCAGATGGGAGGTTCTTGACCTGCTGGTCGCCCTTTGGTGCCAAGACGACGTTATACTCGAGGTCGAGAGTGGCCTTGGAATCGTCATTAAGTGGCTTGAACTGTACTACGAGATCGTCCTTGACGGCGAAGACGGTGTCGGTGGTCAAGTATGGGTCGTCTGCCGGAAAGATCTGAGTGGTGACTGGAGTGTAGTTTTCGTGGGAGATCTACGAACAGGTTAGCTAGAAATTCGACTCCGAGATTTATATATTAACTTACCATCAAGTGAATGTGAGCTGGACGCATTGGATGACGGTCCAAAAGCTTCAACAAAACACCAGCTGGTCCATCGGTTGGCAGCGAGTACGCAGTTGGCTTCAAACAGTAGAACCAGTACTTGCCCTCCTCGTTGGTGCGGAATTTGCCTCTCAAGTTGTTATCGGACTGGTTCTCTGGGTCCTGGAAATCGTACTTTCCATTCGCGGACGCCTGCCAGAAGTCAAAGACAGCATTGACGATTGGCTGCTTGGTCTCCAAGTCTGAAACCTGACCGTGCATCAAAGTGATCTGGCCGTTTGGAGTTGGATCCTGGATGACGGAACCACCGAGCTCACGGAATGGCGCGCGAGGAGACCAGAATGGGCCGAGGATGGAGGAGGAGGTTGGGTTGCCGGCCTCCGATGCGTGCTTGTGTGCGATCTCGTCGACGAGAGATTCGATACCGAGAACGTCGCAGATACGCTGGCCCTCGTTACGGGTTGGGGTGGTGATCTGGCCGATGGAGTTAATGAAGTGGACGCCGGTCATCCACTCATCGATGGTGAGCTCAGTCTCGCGGAGAAAGTCATGGAGATGGCGGGTGAGGGAGCTCATGACCTCGCGGGTGCGGGCGTCGGTCTTTGGGCCGATGGTATCAATGACATGCTGGGTGAAGCTTGGGTCGAAACGAGACTCCTTTTTGAGATCTGAGTTGGCAGCGGCCTTTGCCTGTTCTGGTGGGACAGCTGGTGCAGCTTGTTGGGCGGACATTGTGATGGTTATGGGTTAATTGCTGAAATCGGAGAAGAGATGTAGGCCGCGAGACGAGATGGTGATGGTTTCTTGAATGAGTGCACAATGAGAGGAGGGACGAAGCTATATATGAGAACTTACAACACGAGAGCATCGTACCTGCCATACACCTTGAAGTCCACTTACCCCATAGGCGGCAAATAACTCGCCCGCAATTCATTCGTCTCGTTGGTTGCGGTGGATTACGAGGGCGGCAACCGGGCGGCATGTTAGACATGAGCCCATGTTCTTCGGCGTCCCCAGATTCAACGTTGCCCTGGCTGATGCGGCAGGCTTAATCGGCATTGGCTCGCCCGCCATTCGAGTGCCGCCTCGACTTTGATACTGAAGAGAGGGTCCCCGCATCCTAACCACGTAGCGATAGACTTGGTGAGTGAGTGAACCGCTTTCAATCCACTAAGATTGGTCTGAGTTGAGGAGTGTGGTCAATCTACCCCGCATCTCGTCTGAAATTTGGAGATCTCAGAAAGGATCAAGTTTGTTCCGTGCGCCGGCCAAACTTTCACCTCCACAGTGAAAGCTTAGCTCTGGGTAAACACTTATCAGCGGTACTTAAGTCGGTAGTCTCGCTAAGTAACTCAAGATGCCGACATAATTGCCAGGATGGAGTCCACGACTGCGGATGTAGCTCGGAGGAGGCGCGCGGCGGTTAGTTGGTGATGCGAACTTGGAGAACAGCTTTGACTGCTATCCTCAAGGTTACACATCAGACTAATGCGCCACACCAATTCCACGCTTCAGCTAGGAACAAAATGCTTCACCACTTGATGATAGGGACCTGGACTCCTCCAGGGGCCATCTTTACTGTCGCCTTTGATGACGAAGCTCTGACCTTGAAGCTGGTGAAGAGGACTGAGATCCCAATGGATGAGCCAATCTCATGGATGACCTTTGACGTGAGCTACCTCTGTTATATCCTTTCTTTGTGACCGCGCCTTCTGCCATTGAATAGTGCTGATTGTGGTAAAGCATGCGCGTAAGAATATCTATGGCGCTGCCATGAAGAAGTGGTCGTCATATGCAGTTGATAGTCCGGAATCGATTGTGCATAGCAAGTCTGAGCCATTCGGAGTGCCAACCGGTTAGTCGCCCTTTTCTCCACTGACGATCTTGACATCCCAATCTGACATGACATAGCCGAAGCACATTCCGCCGACAAGAATACTCGCGCCATCTTCGTCCTCGCTGCTCAGAAGCCTCCATATTGCGTGTACGGCAACACCTTCTACGACCATGCCTTGTACGGAAACGTCCACTCAGTCGACGCCAAGGGAGCGATCAAGGAGAACATCCAAAACTACGAATATGCGCTCCATTCTGGCGTCCACGGAATGGTCTTCGATCCGAAGGAGGAATACCTATACTCAGCTGATATGAAGGCTAATGGGATCTGGACACACAAGAAGAACGAGGACGGAACATTGGAGCTGGTTGACTTCGTCAACGCACCAAAGGAGAAGGATCAGCCAAGATGGATCGAGATGCACTCGTCCGGCAGATACCTGTACGCGCTGATGGAGGCTGGAAACAACATCGCAGTATACGTGATCGATGAGAAGACGCATCAACCAGTCTTCACTGGTGTCACATATCCGCTGGTACCACCAGGTAAGCTTCGTCAAAACTCTCGTCGCCAATTGGTAACATTCGCTAATTCGCCGCTCTCATAGGGCTTACGAACGGCCACCCAGGACTTCTAAGCAAGATGTACCGTGGCGACGTCGCCTTTCTTTCCCACTCCAAGAAGTATCTTTTTGCGACGACGCGTTCGAACTCTCACAGCGTCTCGGGCTACATTTCTGCCTTCAAGATTGGCCTAGCTGGAGACATCGAGCGCCAGCTCTTCCTCAACCCAACAACAACGAGCGGAGGACACTCAAACGCTGTTTCGCCATGCCCTTGGAACGACGAGTGGGTTGCTTTGACGGACGACCAGGAAGGTTTCGTCGAGATCTACCGTTGGAAGGACGAGTCCTTGGGACGAGTCGCGAATTTGGATATCAAGGAGCCTGGATTCGGGATGAACGCTATTTGGTATGATTAATCGCTCGTCTGTAAGTCCAAGCCAACGATTAGAGCTTTCGGCGGAACGTTAATAATCAATGGGACCATGATCTTGAATACTCTATGTTCTGTGCTCCGACTTGAAAAACCTACCCCAACCTCTTCGCTAAGCGCCTATTATCTCACAACTCAACTGCGTATCTGCCAAATGTCTAGAGATTCAACATTCGTGATCCAATCTACGAATATCCCACAAAATTGCCCTCGAATTGCCCCACGGAAGCTGTGGGTCCGGTTGTGTAATTAGCCACTACCCCTCATTGGCGCTGCCCCGCATACGTCAGTTCGAGGACGCAAGGCAATGTGAATCGGCTCCAGAAATATTCGAGAAAGCGGCTGCGAGATCGCGGCGCAAATAATCGACATACCATTGCTTGCTCCTGTTGTCTTGTGCCTCTTCTCGTGAATTCCTCCATATTTCATTGCGACTCTAATCTCTCTCCCCCTTAACTACGCATACCAGTCCTCATCACCACAACTCACAGTTTTTTAACAGCTTGACGAACTCACAATGTCATCCGAAAATGCCTCTCCTCAGGCCGGCATGCTATATGTCACCATGAAACCACAGTTATCCCTCCCACTGGATCAGTTCCACGACTGGTACAACAACGAACACGGCCCAATGCGTCTCCGCTTTCCCTTCTTCAAGAACGGTTTCCGCTACCGTGCCACTGATCTCAACAACTCAGCAACCAAAGACGCACCCGAGTGGCTCGCCTGGTACGATATCACCGAGATGACCGAGATGGTGAAGGAGCCGTATACCACGCTGAGACAGCCGCCGATTCAGAGCCAGAGAGAGAGGGATACCATGAAGCAGATAACTGTGAATCGAAAGTTTTACGACTTTGTGTATGAGAGGACAGGAGGCGACTTTAGGGAGCTTGAGAAAGTTGAAAATGAGGGCGAGAAGAATGTGCTAGTCTCTGTCTTTCAGGACCTGTATCTTGGGGAGGGAAACAAGGAGGAGTTGCAGAATTGGTATGAGGAGGAACACATCCCGATGTTGGCTAAGATTCCGGGCTGGAGAAGGACGAGACTCTTTGTGACCGCGAAGATTGAGGAGAAGCCGGAGGAGAACTGGGAGTATGTTGCTTTGCACGAGTATGCGCCTGAAAATGGACTCGATGGACCGGCATACCAAGCTGCGATCTCAACACCGTGGAGGAACGAGATACAGAAGAGTGTGATTAAGGAGAAGAGAAGGAGGACTTATGACTTGTACTATACTATTGGTCCGGCACAGCGCGAGCTGAGGCAAGTGTACGAGCCGATTGTCAGCACGAATGGGAAGATTAAGGAGTTCCCAGCCACAAACAACTCGACTGCGGCAATTGAGTCGTATGTCACTACGGCAGATGGTATTGAGCTGCCATATCGTCTCGAAGGCAACTCCGACCCACAAGCACCACTCATCGTCCTCAGCAACTCGATCCTTGTACATTGGACTATCTGGGATGCTTTCGTCACTGCTTTCCTGGCGAAGGAGGAGAACAAGAAATACCGCATCATCCGCTACCTGACTCGTGGTCGTTCCGCGGCCTGCGGATCTCAGAAGATCACTGTCGAGTTGTTGGGCAAGGACATTATCGCCCTTCTCGATGCATTGAGAGTACCAAAGGCCGAGACAATCATTGGTGTCTCTCTCGGCGGCGCCACGTCCCTTAATGTTGCGCTCATCTATCCAGAGAGAGTGAAGAGCTTCATCGCTTGTGACACCTCCGCGAAGTCGCCACCAGGAAACGCCGAGGCGTGGATTGAGCGCATCGAGCTTGCGACGAAGACCGGAGCCGCCAACGCGGACGGAGAGAAGTTGGTAGGCGACGACTTAGCAGAGATCACGACCCGCCGCTGGTTTGCGCCTGAGAACTATGAGGATGCGGCGCTTGCTGCCAAGTTTGAGTCTATCAAGCAGATGGTGTCGACCAACTTGTTGGACGGGTTTTCAAAGAGTGTTGAGGCGCTGTGGGAGTATGATATGACGTCACAGCTAGCGGGGTGCAAGGTGCAAGCAGGTATCTTTGTTGGTGCGAAAGATGGGGTACTTTCGAAGAGTATGAGAAAATTGTCGACGAAGATCCCTGGCGCAAAGTTTGTGGAGATTGAGAACGCGGGACATTTGCCGATGGTGGAGAGGCCGGAGATGTTCGCTGAGGAGGTTTCTAAGTTCTTAGCGTAGAGGAAAATATGAGTAGACAAGCCTTACGACTTATTAACATGAACATCAACGACGCAGCCATTCATACACTCAATTGGTGAAGAGTGTACCATAGTAATTGACGTTATTGAACCCATATGGGTGATTGATGATAGTGAAGCTACTTGAGGTCTCTCGACTCGAAGTAGACATTCAAAATCGGTGCCGCCATAGAGCATATAAGCAGCGTCAGAGTGCTCCACCAATGCCTCCTTCTCAGTATAAAACACATACAAGCGCCCAAGACAAACAGGCAAGCCAAACACCACACAAAACGACTTAAATCAACCACCGTGTCTAATAATCCCTTCAACAACGGGTATAACCTGTTGAATTGGGTGCGGAAGGTATCTGGTATAGTGGAAATAGAAAATCATATTCTCTATCTAAATGGGATACGGTTCTCCTAATATAGAGAACGCGAGACAAAGGCTCAAAGAGCCGCTAGTCGATGCATGGAAGGACTCATGCATTGACCCGAACATTCTCTAAAGTTCCCCCCTGGGACGAGAGTCTTCTAGGTCGGATAGTGTACATTCAACATAACCTCCCCAACCCCAACCTAGGCGGCCCTTACCAACAACCAGAATATCATGAAATGGGGTGCGTCCTATCCGGGTATCGAACAGACGCCTGCCTACAGGACGAATTCTCAAGCAGAAAGTACGTGAGAGGGCGTGGAATCCTTGGAAGGCGTAGTGGTGGGTTGTTGGAGATAGGCCGCAATATCATGACTGCAACGTGTTAGTTCCGAACCTTGGCACGCATGTGATACCCAAAAGTACGAATATTTCTGACCATCTACTGTAGCTAGGTGTACGTCACTACAGTATACCAATGGGAACTTGCTCTAGTATAGCGTGAGCGGCGCCGCTTGTGTGCTCGTATCATGATCATATCTGTAAGGCTCGGTTTAGACTTGAACGCCGGTACACCCAGCTACTTCCTCACCGGAGCGCTGTGACTATTTCCAGGCTAACGTAGGTTAATTGTCTGCCGAATTATTTTCTTTGTCCGCGTACCTCTGTTCTTGCGCCTCTAGCTTAGCCTTTACTCGTACACCTGTTCAACTGCACAAATGACTACAAACCACAGCATGGCTGCTTGTAATGATGGATGGTTGGGAGGTAGAGTGTAGAGCTCCCCAAGGATGGTTTTACTAAGACAACACACTGTCTTAGGAAGCAGAAACAAGGGTTGTTGACTTGGACTATTCCACAGCACAGCGCTCAAGGGTAATAGAGCGTGGCAGGTCTGAGACTGGTGTTGAGTCTGAAAACTCAGGAAGACAAATGTATTCTATGAATACTAAAATGTGTTTAAAGTGAATGTGAATGTATGTAGTGAATAGTGTTCAGTGTTAATTGCTTGTCCTTTCCTAATAAAAAGCAGCGTTGTCAATAACTCGATCAAATGTTCGAACAAATCGGTCAAACGGCATCTAGCTTTGATCAATTGGGAGTTTGCGGGAGAGCCAATCGATCAACTCATTAAGTGGATTGATTAGTTTAAATGTTTGAAATGTTTACAAAATTTTCAAGGGTAGAGCTTAGTGCCTTGTCAAAGTCAAGTTTGCTAGTTAGAGGCCAAAATTAAAATATTTGATCATACAATGCCAAGGTCAAGATGTTTGCTTTTGCACTTGTAATCAAACATTGCAGTAATTGTTCCATATACTAGGTATTGTGAATTAAAATACGTATATATATACAACCAAGTAATCATAAGCAAATTTGTTGATATACACATAATTACTGATTATCAAATTCCAACAAAATTCTGCTATGCCACAAAGGTCTACTCAATTTAGTTACCAGCTATCACTGGGAGTAGAACTATCAAGAATGCACAAATCGAAGATGATTATATACCTGGATATGACGACCATACTACAAAAAGCAGTGAAAATGTTGTTTCCTCACCTACTCCTAGCCAACAACTATTACATGGCGAAGACACTTTGCCTGGCCTCATTTTTGACATTGCCTAGGATGAGATACGTTTCTCAAATGGAGAGCTAGTTACAAAGACTGGGAAGCTTAGATACCGCATTGTACATCGCCGTCAGCATGGTGGCCGTAGAAAAATATCTAGTATCTGACAGTTTGGTGCAAATCTCAGCTATACAGCACTAGAGCAACGGCCAAAGTCATATTGACTATGCAAGGAATGCCATCTTACAAAGCAAAATCCTAAGTCACAGCTTTATGTAGCTAGCGGCCATGCCTCAATCTCCAACTACCTTCTTTGCAAGCATAGCATTGATGAAAACGAAAAACAATTCCATGCGGAGCAGCTACAATGAAGCGTTTTCTGGTTTTGACAGCTCCAAACGTATCCAGCACCCGCAATTTTAATCAACAACAACAGCGCCTCTTCTCTTTTACATATCCAGATTGGGTAATTTAGTCAAATTTCTCCTTCTCACAGGCAACAAGCAAAGAAACTATTACACTCTTCTAGCTCCTGCGCAGTGATACATCACCACTCTTCTATACCAGCCATGGATTACTTTTGCTGCTTATTCAACAGCCGTATGAAGAACAGAAGAATGAGATCCAGTATATGCTCAGTAATGCTGTCTCATGTATCCATCTCAGTACGGATCTATGGAGCAGCCCGAACATGAAATCCCTCATTGCTTTAGTAGCACACTTCTTCAATTCAACTTATACCCACCACACCGTGCTGCTTAGTCTCCCACGCATATTAGGAGGACATGATGGTGCATGTCATGGGTAGGAAAGACGGGAGTTGGAATCGGAGGCGGGACGCCTGCGAGGCGTAGCACCTGCGAGGCGTAGCAGCCCCACGGATAAGGCCACCACGCTTCGTAGGCAAAAGG